>VZTE01006486.1:438513-556475 GCA_013397775.1 Eulacestoma nigropectus | reverse complement strand
TTTAATTTTAGACAGGAAAAATATCTTTCAGCCAATCTTTTCTTCACTTTTTTCTTGGTGGGGCGGGGGGTGGGGGGGAGTCTATCTTCTTTTATAACTGAAAGAGAAAACAACTGACGAAAGCTGATGCACTTCTGATCAAAGCCTGAAAAATTTCCAGATGTTCTTTTCAGCCAATTTCCATCTCCTTCAATGAAAAAAAAAAAAAAAAAAAGATAATTTCTGTTAAAATTTCCATTTACAGAAAACCTGGTTTTCCAGAAACATCCAAATCCCTGCAGGATCGGGCTCCCGACCTTTGAAGAAGTCAGGCATCAGATTTCCTCTGCATTGCAAAGAGAGCACCAGGTCTTTGGTTGTGGTCTCCACAGGTAAGCAGGATTAGGGACAAAAGCTCATGTGAGAGATCCCAGAAATTTCTTCTTTCAGTTAAAACATACTGAAACTATTAGTCTCTACTTGCACAGAGAAAAATCTTCATCTCCCCTATTTTAGGTCTGATCCCTAGAGAGACTAGCTATAAGAAAAAAGACCTCTAAATTCTCTCCTTAAGTCTGAGAGAGGCCTAATGGTTTTTAACTAGCTATTCATCTTGGAAGAAGTAAAAAAAAAAATCCCACTGTACATCCTATTAGCTTCAAAGAGAGTTCCTCTTTTCTAGCCTTTTTTTCAACTATGCTTTGCTCTTCCATTACGCCATTATAAAAAGCAATAATTATGAAAGCCAGAAGAAGTAGATTTTCAAGTTATCAAAGTTTTTTCCCTTGTCATAAACCTTTCCAGCAGTTACCTGTCATCAGCACTAAAGAGCTTCATTAGGTTACTATTGTGAAACATTAACGTTGCTAAGCATCTGGATCCAAGTCATCAATGCTGCTTTGCTGTTGGTTAGAAACAGTGATAAAAATTTACCAACACAACCAGTCCAAAATATTCCTGTGTTCTTCCTTCAGTATATGGACTTCTTATTTCCCTCTTACTACAAATAATGTTAAAGTCTGAGAAGAAACATTGAAATCTGAAAGAGACAAGCTTTTATTTTCCATGGAATGACAGGAATCCAGGGCTATGATTAATCTAGAGTAATTCAATGCTAATTTCATTCTATTTCTTTCTTCTGAATAGTGTGCAGTTTATCATCTGGCTTAATGGTAGTGCTGATGATATTAAACCCTCATGATGACTAGTGGGTTTTTAAAAAATTTTTTCATTTCTTTCTCCTTATATATAAAAACATCTCCTGACACAACAAGGATGAACTGAATTACATTTAAGCCAGCTAAGGCTTTCATTTGATGTAATTCCAACAGAAAATCACTTTAGAAAGTGTGATTTGAACATAATGCATTTTAAGAATTGAATAACTCAACTGAGCTTGTAGACTTGGCATCTGTAGACAATATCAAAGAAACAGTATATACTGTCCTAATTGCCATCCTAATCTCTGAAAAAAAAGAGGGAGAGAGATTATGGAATATTTATTGGTTCATTTTCCACCTGAAATTATTTCTGCTGCTTTATTCACTATTTGCATGGCTTTTTGAGCATGAGCTATTGGAAACACTCTTCTTAGGCATAACACTGTATTTCAGTCTTGCAAAAATACTATTGTTACTGTTATTATAGTTCTAGTATAATCCTTCTGGCATTTTTGCCAAATTCAAATTCTGCTAGATTAAATTATTTTTAACTATACACTATTACAATGTATATAACATTGGAAAGTCAACATTAAATATTAAAAAACCTCACTAAATGAAAGTGCAGTTCTACTTTATGGGCCCTAAACTATAATAATTACAAATGATAGAGTAAATCAGATAAAATTCAGTAAAAATGTAGAGTTTCCCATCTTGCTTTTTAAAAGTTTAATGATAACTTACCTCCCCTCAAAGCCTAGCTAATTCCTATCCTTACATCTGCAGATTTTTCAGAATGCTGTGCATGTAAAGGACATTTTCTTGTGGGAGAGCCTGGCCGTCAAATCATGTGCCAGGGGACCAGTTCCTCTGAGCTCTGTGCCTTGTAGTCACAAGGCATGACAGAGTATGAATATCTTGTGCTCTGTATTGCTCCTAAAAGCCGTTTATGAGAAGACAAGCTCACTATATGGTAGACACCTGCAGGTACCATCCTTCCAGAACGAGATGTGCCAGCCCTCTTTCCCTGGCCTACAGCTGGAAGCTGTAATGGTGACCCTTCTGTGGTGGGGAGCTACTGACTTTTCTAAGCTCATTCAGATGGGCTTTATTTGTCTGCAAGAGATGAGTTTTGTTCTCTGCTAGCTGGATCCAA
Source organism: Eulacestoma nigropectus (assembly GCA_013397775.1). Taxonomy (NCBI): domain Eukaryota; kingdom Metazoa; phylum Chordata; class Aves; order Passeriformes; genus Eulacestoma; species Eulacestoma nigropectus. The sequence continues at coordinate 554,180 of VZTE01006486.1, read as the reverse complement.
ACAGAGCTCAACCTCTTTCCTGCTCTGAATTATTTGTTCTTCCTTATAGTTCTGAAAAAGGGAAAAGAACAGAGATATGTTCCTTCATCCCAATAAATACCTAGTTTCCTTCTCCCAGGTCTTATGGGAAGAGCATGATGGATTTCCTTTACCATGCTTATCCTTCAGACCTAAATGTACAGAAATAAATCTTACTATATGAGAGTGTAAATTCAGCATAGGTTTTTGGGAGGGAGTATTAGGAATGTGCTGTGACTAAATGACACAAAAGATGTACATGATGAACATGTAGTATATTAAGAAAATGTTTAAAGAAAAGTCCCACAGAATATGTTACAGACTTCACCATATTGTTTACCCCACAATAATTACAAGCATTATATGGAAGTATATGGAAGACATTAATCTTACAAAATGCACCTGTTTTTAAACAATTATTTGCTCTGAATGGCTTTTGTGATAACATTAATCTTAGAAATTCTCAGAAAATGCAGCTGAAAAGAGGATGGATAGATGATGGTTCACATATACACATGAGCTTGAAACCCAAAGCCTCAAGTATCCTTCCTCTTACTCTCCTGTCTCTTTTTCCTTGCCAGACAAACCCATTCTCAAGACTGGAATTCTGAGTTTAATAACTGTAATGGAGGCATCTGAAACTACTGCTGACCACTGCTTGGTAAAATTGCACATCTATCTCTTGCAGGCTCCTGTTGAGTAAGAGACTTGAAGCCTGACACCTTTCTACGTTTCTGCTGGTGTCTGACTATGCTTTTGCAGTAGGTTATGTGACTGCCATACATCACTTTCTGCAAAACAACTGCAAGTCCCATTAAAATGCAGCAGGTGCACTGTCCTTTCACACCCAACACTGGTCCTCATACTGTGCTACCTCAAACTGCAATTGTAGCACAATTGCTTTCATTGCATCTGATGCTCACTCCTAATACTGTTATCTGTACAACTGAGAATACTGAATCCAGGTCTACAGATGCTGCTCTTCTGTCCTTGAGGATAGCATACTCTTTTTCATCTGTAAAAATCTATTTTGATTATGAAATGCACTTTCTGGACAGACAAGGAGATGAAAAATGGAATCTGTCTGCAGAGCAGGCATTAAAAAAAACCAAAACAAAACAAACACAACAAAATAACCAAAACTTAGTTAGCCATTATTGATTTAGGGATTTACCTGAAGTGAGAAAAAACATAATGCGTTACAGAAAGTAGTAGTGCAAATTGCCATTCTGTTTATTTGCTATGTCTAACTCAAGACAATATCCTCCTTTTCTCTTAAGCAGGCAACTCACACTGAGTGCAAAACAGAGCAATTTATGTTTGTATGGTACCATGGGAGCATGCACTTTTGTTGGCTTTTACACAGCATTCTTTTTCATCAGTGGAAAACCACAAGGAATGAGCAGAGCTTACCAAGGAACATTGAATTTGTATTAGCTATCACAGTGACTTCACGGCTGTGTTCATTTTAGGTACACCTTGCACTTTGTCCCTTGATTTAAGGCATCAAATCTCTAATTCAGTAACAGTGATATAGGTGGTTTAGTTTAATGCCCCCATATGAAATGTAAATGCTCAGTTAAGAAGGTGTGAGCAGGGGAATATAAATGTGTATCATGCTTTTGCTGCTGTCAATTGTAACTCTTGGAAAACATGACAAAAAAATGATGGCACTAAAGCAAAATTTTTTACAATGAGGTAGTGATACAATATTCACTGCATTTAACAAATAGAGGGATTGTACAGTTTGATAAATATTAATAAAGGATAATTAAAAGAACCAGTTGTACCTTCTTTAAACCTTTATTCAAATGATGAAACCTAATCATTATGTTTTAGACTCTGCCAATCATACTTTAATTGCTAAAAACATCACAGAATCGTTTTTCTGTTCAGTGAACAGCTTAATTGCTTTGAAGTGTTAGTACTTATGCAAGTACATGTGAGGATGATTTTTTTACTCATCAGTGAAAACAAACTCCTATCTTCTTTGAATTAAAATGCTCTGTTTCACTTGTTTGCCCAATAAAAATCAGCAGGAAGAATAAGATAGCCCTATCAAATACTGATTTTTCCCTCCAGACCAACATATCTTTTCTTTCTCAGAGTCTAGGCAGAATTGTGATAAATGCTTTTGGGTGTAGCGTTGGAGACAGAATCCAATATTTGGAGTGTGCTAGTGAGGACACACTGTGGTTGAGATGATGGTCAGGTGTGAGACTGAAGGAAAGACTTTGAAATTAGAGTCACCATGGTAATTTGAGAGCTTGAGTGGGGCCAAGAAGGAAAGAAGTGGATCTATCCACTTCAGTTCAGGCTGTGTGTTTTTCTCCTGCTAGATGGCTTTTGCAGCACAATCTTCCTCTGCAAGATCTTTTAAAGCAGTAGGAGAAGACTTGGGAACTAGTAGCACAGTTTCTGGTGACAGTGGGAGGGATTTGAAGCTGGAGGCACTGGGCCTTCTGCAGAGTGTGGGGTGGGCTGCAAGATCTCCAAGTAGGAGATGCGGAAGAGAGAGGATCATGGGGAGGTGGTGCTTTTGCAGAACTCGCTGCCCTGAAGTCTTTACCAGAATGCACCCACATTGTTACCCCTTAGTGAAACTTTTCCCAGTAAACTCCCTTTCCTGTTCTCTCTTGGCTGATAGAGCCAATCCAAATGCAGTAAGGCCTCCATGATGCTGTCCACAGAGTTCCATCAGCCCATACCAGCATGCCTTGAGAGAAGCTCAACACCTTCTTGGGATCCAGTGCCAAATAAAGCAGAGAAAAAACCCTAGCTTATCCCTGCATATGAGTGAATATTCATCGCAAATTCTCAGGGGTATGGCTCTCATGGGAGATCACGAGATGTTTTCTGCTTCTTGGGATAGTGCCTGCTCCATGAGAAGCAAGTCTAACTGAGTCCTATCATGATTCACAGTAAGTACTGTACTTTATCATCCTGAATGCTACAGAGATGCTTTTAAGTTACAGGGTGGTGTAAAAAAGCTCTAGACTAAAATTTCTACTGAATTAATTTCTGCTCGATGTGAGGAGTAGGAATTCTTTAGTGTGAGGTGGTAGTCCTGTTAGTATTAATGCTGAAGGCAAAAGTTCCTGTCCTACTAATGCCAAGGGTGCAGATTTGAATACACTGTTAAATGCATAAAGGAACTACTAAAACTTGTACCCTGAGGCCATTCAATATGTCTACATTTTCAGAAGTGTGTTTTTTAAATATATGAAAGTAGGAGCTTACAGAAGAACAGCCTTAAACTAATTAGGCAGAAAGCACCTACTAAACTTTCCCACTATTGCCAAATTAGAGTTTAGATAGGTATCAAAAAACAAAGGGCACCCATTACAGGCAAAATAATTGTAGGCAAAGGTGGTATTGAGATAAGGAGTGTTCTGTCTAATCAGTCGGGGATGTTTCAGGTATTTGGAGGCAGATGTTTTACTCAACTGAACAACCAGGTGGAGTGACATAAAAAAAATACATAGAAAAGAAATGGGAAGGAGAGAGTGCTGGAAGAAGAAGCTGGAAACATATAGCATGAGACAGAGATACTGGGAAAGCCCAGGGTAAACCACAAGAAACAGGAGCGGAATGAGACAAACAATGCAAAATGAATATTTGAATGGTGACAGTATAATGAATTAAGACAGTCAATTTAATATACAGGATGTAGAGTCATCTGCTTAAAACTGTTATCTGTGAAAGCCTTGGTATGGGAATGTGATCCAGATGGAAATGGCAATAAAAGATGGTCCTATTTTAAACAGCTTTTGCTTTGCATTTTCCCACCTAATACCTATTTGAATGCACAGTGCACAGTAGTGCATAATATTTTGGTTTTATGAGGATTTGAAGAGACATTAATTTTAAAGTAAAAGTTACAAAGCAAAATGTTGGACTTGGGGTCACATTGTGGTCTGCAAATGGTGCAGAATCTCGTAATAGATGAGAAACGGTTATTATAACCCTGTAAAGAGGAAGCAGAGAAGAATTTAGCCTTTTCCTTCTTTATTTATTTGTTCTGGAAAACACCTTGCTCATTTTGAAAGACTACAGAACTGTAGTGTAGTTTTAGAAATCAATAGCAACAACAATGTGGAAACTTCAGATACACATAGCAGCATGACAAGGTGGCTAACTTGGCATTTGATTAACTTCTAAATCTTCATTTTGGCAGACTGAGCTTGTTTTATTCCTCACTGATTACTTTTTTGTTGAAATGGCAATTACAGTTCTATCACCTTCTAAATAGCTTCCCTTTTCTGACGTGTGTAAATGCCTATGTATGGATAAATTCAATCTGCCTTTCATGTTTTGATATTAATCATGCAGAAAATCTTCTTAGTAGAACGGTTATATTTTCTCAAAAAAAGGAGACCTTTTGGAATAATTGGGTCACTAACTGTAGTGGCTCTGCAATTTGTATTGAAAAAAATAAAAACATTTAGAATTTCTGCCTTTTAGTATGGAAAAATAACAATCTTTTGGCTTTTCAATGTTTGCAACCTCTACTTGTGTGAAGACTTTCAACAGAAAAATGTTTCCTTTGAGGGTTTTCCATTCAGCATTTTTGATGCTCAAGGACATTGATAAAGCCTGTGAAATGAGTGTTTTCTAGAGGAACTAAAGCTATTTGTTTTCAAAGACTGACACACCAGGAAAAATGCGTGATGCATGACAATTGCTCAATTTCAGTTAAATCTATGAATTTGATGATGAAGTCGATAGACTCAAATCCATAGCACAGACCCAATGGCTGTCCTGAGTTGTTCCAGAGGATTTGTGTCCCCCAGTGAGTGCCTAGAAAACACCAGTGTCCCCCTTCCCATCCACCGCTTTCCCAATATGTCTCACACTGCTGCTTTGGTATCTATACTAGGTTACTATTCTCCCTACACACAGATGGGGACTGTTGGTTGCAAATGATGGGTGAACCAAACCCAGCACAGCACCTTCAACAAGTCATCCAAATTTTGCTGGAGTCAGCCAAAGTACAGGGAAGTAAAAGAAGGGCTGCTCCATCAGTATTAGTTAAAATTACATTGGCAAAAATATTCATGGGTGGAAACTGAAATCAGTGTTTTTATTTAAAATGTTGACTAATTTCAGTTAATTTCTGATGTTTATTTTTCAGCCACATGTACAGCAAAGAGCTTGTGATATTTTTCATAAGTCGTCAGCATCCTCACCTGAAAAGGGATCCAAGTTTTCTTCTAGGTGGTAGGTGTTTGGCTGTCCTTGTTTCTGCACTTCACTCAGAAGCTGACTCTATGCTCATAAATTTTAGGCTAGTAAAATCTGTGGGGCTAATTCTGATCTACTTAGACTAAATGAATATAATGAGGCTACCAATATTGATTATTAAGGTCAACTATATTATATCAGAGACAAGTTAATCTCATTTAGACAAGTATTTTTTACATGTTTAAGAGAATTTTTGGCCTGACCTGAGAGCATTGTTTGCCTCTAATTAAATTCACTGATTGTTGTGTGTTTTTGTTTTGTTTTGTTTTTAAATTGGAGGGAAAGCAGTCCTTTTTGATAGAAGCTGAGCTATTAAAATTAAATATTTGATGTCTCAAAACCATCAATCACTATGACTACCTTATTAAACAATGACTGAGACTTCAGGCAGGTCAAGACAGATGGCAGGGTGTAACAAAAAAAGTAAAACAGATTCATTGAAGACTATATTGCCTGTTGTTCTACAGACATTTTTCTTTACAGGAAAGCATATAATAAGTATATAAGTTTATAAGTTTAAACAATTGGGAATGCTCCTTTCTTACATGCCAAAGAAAGGCACCTGTTGGTCTGACCTCAGAAAGAGGTGCTAATTCTACCTGCATGTTCCATCTTTTGAGACACATTGCCCACCACATGGGCTCGGTGTCAAAGCTGAGAACAGGACCCAAAATTCCTGATCCCCCATACATTGCTTAAAAATGAGATAAACAGAAGAGAAAACCCATTATTTTCAAGCTCTTTTTCATCAAATCTGTAAGATTCTAATGGTTGTAAATGAACTGTATTATTTACGTTACAAATGTTTTCAAAGTTTTATGATTTTATGTTTTGAGGTTTTTTTAACTGGGAACTAAATATAGAGCAGATTCAGAGGAATAGATCTGAATTCAAGAAAATTAGTTTGCTTATTTGTTTTATAAAAATGCAATTACAGGCAGGAAAATGTAGTAGAAAGAGACACAAAAGGCATGATAACATTGCCTGCATTTTCTGCAGGTTCCCATGTGATATGTATGGGATAGGATCTAAATAATAATTAGAAAAACATTATGTAGTCAGTCAGAAACCAGTAACCTGGTTGAAACGCTCAACACCATTTAGGAAATCTTCCTCCGATAAATTGACTGCCAGGAAAAATAGGGAGGAGGGGCCGGTGGCAAGGTCTTTCCAATGACTCATGTAACAGTGGGTGAACAGCAAAAGCCTCTACTGTGCTACTGCATATATTAAATATAACAAAAGGGCATGTCAGGAAGCTTCTTACAATTTTTGATTTCATGGCATGCTTTTATTACTTTCTCCACTTTTTCAGTCACAGGTTATTAGATTTACTGCAGCTTTGGAAGGTACAAGGAATTACTATCTGTCGGGTATGGTGCCCCTAATGACTCTCTTAGGTTGCTCAAGTACAAACATCTCACACTGGTATTTATCAAGTGAACACAATCTTTTACCTATTCATTTGTCTTAGGAATGAAGAACATCATGTTTCCCCTGACACTGAAAGCAAGATTTCAACAAATGGTAAGTGCAATAGAAAAGAAAAAATTTTGTGTGATCTTAGTGATTTTGAATGTAAGCTGAATAAGATTTCTGGCATAGCATTGCTTCAGCTGTTGCCATTAATTAGAAGTTTTGTCCTTTATTTTCTAAGTAGTATCCTGTACAAGCACACTCAGTTGTCAGAGTAGCTACTGATCTTTTTGACAAGCCTAATCAGCCTAATTTGGCTGATAACAGAAGAGTCAGTCTTGTCTGCCCTGATGCTATGACTGAGAAAACATGCATCTAAAAGGACAAGGAAAAATCTAGTTTAATTACATTAATAAATTAAGTACTATCAATATTATCACACGGTCACATATTTGATCAACCTTGCTATTTGAAATATGCAAAACTGGGTTTAAACTAGATGAAATTCATCAGACAAATTTTTGTTCTTTTTCTGTTGGTTTTATTTTACTTTCTGCTGAGTATTTTCATTTTTGAATTCCATACAAAATAGTTAAAGCAAGGAAAGTTTCAAAGTTTCATACAGATTTTTCTATTAAATTAATTTCCCTTTAGCTACTTATAGAAGGGGCGTGATGCATATGATCAACACCTTAACCAAACTAGTGGCAGTTTGGTTCAGACTCCGAAGGAGGTAAAGGCCTGAGCCATAGCCTAACCAGCCAAGAACTCCTCTAGTTGCCATCTGTTCTCTGAAGAGTGGCACAGTGAGCACTGATGTGTGTGAGCTCAGAACACCCGTCATGCAATTAACACATGAACAGCAGGTAGCTTTTTGAAGACTCATTTATCAAGGAACAAAGAAAGTTGTGGGTACAAGGAGTATCATGCATACCTTTCCCATTGCATGTAATTTGACTACAATCCAGCCACTTTATTCCCCAAATCTGACAGCCTAAGTGAGCCTTCTTTGAGCTCTCCCAGCCAAGCAGCCTGGCTGCATGGTGGTGGTCTCCCCTTGAACCTCTCAAGGTTACTTCTTGAGGCAGACAGACCATTTACCAATGGCACATGTTTGGGAAGTGACTGATATACAAAACCTTTTAGTATGGTAACTATGATTTGTGCCTTGGTGGTTTTGAATCATTGTTCAAATGATTGTGCTGTACAGTGCTACAGTGAACCTTGCCACTGAACCTTGGCTAAGTCACTCTTCTACAACATCATATTAAAACCACTTTTGCTAATACCTTTGACAGTGTACCTTTCAGCAATCTAAATCACTCATTTGTGGCAGGAGGGAAATGTTTTTGATGAGCTTCAGCCGCAGCACTAGTTGGTTCCATTGATTTAAATGGTAATTACATCAATTCCTACAAGAAATATAGCTATTATTATATCATAATGGTTTTACTTTTGCATAATGAAAATCAGTGCTGCAAGAGGATTATACTGAGTTTTATGTCTATGGCAGTTTCTGGTGCTAATATTTGAAACATGATTCTCTATCAGACATTAGAAACAAATTTGATAGACTGAAAACACACAGTGTGGAGGTGGAGAAAGGGACAAGAGTAAGAAATCAAATACCCCGAGAGGTAAATACAACTGAAATGTACTAAATAGAAAGGAAACTATAATTGTTGTTGAAATAACTGCTGTAAATCTACACTGTAATCAGAACTGGGCCTTTTACAGTCTACGTATCTTTGGTTCTAAAATAATTTAATAAAAATGCCTCTTAAGACATCTCATTAAAGTTGACTCATTATTGTGGAACTCCCATCTAATAATGCTTGTCTGGCTTCACTACTTTTAGCATAGTTACACCAGTATAAAAACACAATGCTGTGACTGTGAATATATCCTTCAAATTCCAGCCAAGCACTAACCAGTGTCTGATCTGAGTTATGACACCATAAATCTACTGTATTTGCATCACATACTCTACCAGAAAACAGTTTGCTGTACTGAATGCTCAGCTACTGAACCACTACTGTGCTATTACTATTATAGTTATTTACTATGAAAAGTTGACAGTTTGATAGGAACTATTATTCTCAGGCAATGTAATACAGATATGAGTGCTTGTGTATGATTCATTCCAGTTAATTATTTTGTTGGTATTTTATTAACCATTGGCCAAAAATGTTTTCTGTTTTTTTTTTTTTTTTTTCAAATCTATAATACTTCAAGCTTTCAGTGAAGTAATTTATAATACCATTTTATTTACAAGGGGATTGCAATGACTTGATCAGAGCTTCCTCAATGATCGATTAACACCCTTTGAAACAAGTTCAGAGAAGATATATGAAATGTTCTGGACCTGCGCTGGGTTGTCCATGTGTTAAATGAGCAGAGGTAGAGAACCACCAAGCACACTAATTCAGAAATGTTCTTCCTTCAATCTCTCAGCCAGGCCACACAATATTAATGCTATTTCTAGTAAGAAGGGGCTTGTTATAGAGGGACTGAGGACAAGCTGCTTCTCAAGTATCATAACGTGTTGGACTGTGTTGCAAAGGTCACCTTTCTGTTCTCCCCTGTGCAGCCACAGGAGTAAGAGAATGTTATCTGTTTTCCTTCCCACTACTTATAATTTAAAGCCATGGAAGACACACAAAACCTGCTTCATATCACTGGAGATTTGTGTTTGGATAATTTGTCACCTGTTTGTGATTTGTGTGTGAACAGAATTTAGTAAACATGAAGATCTTTCTTCGTAAGGGCTTATTTTCTGTGAAATGGGATGGGTGTTGCAACACTGTGCTGCTTTCTTCAAAACACTGTTGAGGGACAGTTTAAATCAAAAGGAATGAGTGGATACATTTGCACTAGGAAGGAACACAGAAATTTTAAATTTGCTGCTACTAGAAACTGTTCATTGTTAGGAGTGGAATGAGAGCCTGAATTATGTGTCCAGTAAAATCTGGGATACCCAACTACTTGTTTTTTTACCTAAAAGGAGCAAAGGAAACCGACCTGAAGTTTTCAACCCCTCTCACTACCTCTGATGGTCAGTTAAGTGACATGAAGTGTAAAGTAAGCTCAGGAGTTACCTAACAAATTAGTGACCATTATATATATAAAAAACTACAATATATGCATGCCATTGCGAGAGGCCGTGTAAGAGCATGTGGATGAAAAGCTTAAGGCACACTTCACTGAGCAAGTTCAAGCCAACTATTTAACATATTCATACATAGATGGATCATGTTTCTGAGATCACCTTTTAAAGAACTCTTCAGTATGTAAATGCAGCAAAATTCTTTGGGAATTTTTCTAAGGAGATCCTCAAGCTGGAGTGTGTGGAACACTGGAGACACTGAGAGACACTTGTGGGCAAATAGTAGAAAAGAGACTTTCTCAAGAGGTGATGTTTGATGACTGCAGCAGGTGCTTCAAATGCCTCATGTCTTGAATTGGAGATCAGATGAGCAATCAAGTTATTGCTGCGTAAAACTTTTTTACACTTTAGCTGAGCCATAAGGACTCTTTGTGGGCATGTCTTTAGTCATAGAAAATTACAATGCAGGGCTGAACAACATCCTGGTCTAGACGGTGGATGAAGAAGGTGTGCAGCTTTTGAATATGATGTTGTTTTGTGTGCGCAGCCAGGCAGACAACTGAAAAGGCTGAAGGGGTCTTAAATCCATGCCTGACTTACCTCAGACTGCAGGCTAAACTACTTAATCTTTTTTTACAGTTGATCTAGGCTGAAAGCAGGCATGAGCACAGCTGCCATTACCCAGTTAATGTGCACTAACCTATTCCTTCAAATAGACAGCGTGTGAATTTAGAGAACTGATCCTACCACCTAAACCCACAGCATACATCCTGTGTAGTCACTTCCTTCGCAAGTTAGAATTAGAAACAAAGAAAGAAATACATTTTTGACTCTTCTACTGCAAAGATGCAAACCCACACATACAGATTCAGAGGGTCCATTCTGGCAGCACCTGGACTCTGGCAGTGGGTATGACTTTATTGAACACCTTCCTTTATTGACAGCCTTAGGAAAACAGAATTCTGTTTAGCAAACCTGCAGTAGGTTTTGGGAAATGGCCTGGCAGAAGATTTACAGCTAAATCTGCAGAACTCAGTAAAGGTTAAGATCTAAATTTAAGTAATTTCCCTCTTTCCCTCTATTAATATTTTTCATACTAGTGGACTCACAATGAAATTTTCATGCAGAAATGACTTCAGGGAATTAGCTCTGCCCATTTAAAATATTTTTCTGTTTCCTCTGCTGGTCTTAGTGATGAAAGAAAATATTTTCTTAATTATTGTCCTAAATCCCTTTAGCTCTATATTTGGAAAACATTATACATTTCATTTTAAAAAGCCTTTTGGAGGTTTTTTTTTTTTTTTTATTCCATGACCAATGTTACTATTTTACACAAAATAGTAACGTTTTTCTTACTTTTGTCACATTTAACACATTTCATTCTTAACCTCTGGGTTTTTTTCCTCACTCAAAAGATTTGTAACTGGCTCCATTCCAAAATTTCATATTTATTCTTAGTCAGCTTTCTTTCCTAAATAACTTAGTTTTTATACAACAGAATAACAACCACTGTTAGGACTTGCTTTATAACAAGCTTATATATCTTCTTTACTTTTCACAAAACAGAGGGCAATTTCAGATAACAGAGCACAGAATGAGTAGTAGCAGACTGAATTCCCAAGTATTTCTACAGAGATATTCACTATATATTTGATAGCATTGTTACTGACCATCCCTTTATAGAGCTATCAATGATTGGAGTAGAAATTAAAGCTTGTAGGAATTGGCCAGTATATCTACATAAATATCTGTCAATATAAAACAGTCTAAATTACAATATGCATCAGAAGCTACCGTCTTCATAAGTACAGGCCAATACCTCTGACTGTTTAGGTAAAAACTATAGATGAAAGATACATAATGCAATTTATAATTGCCTTTCTTTGGAAAATACTCATACCCCGAGATTTCTTTGAAGTAATCCTCTGCTGAGCAATCGTTTATCCTATCCATTACAGTTTTCATTCACTAATCTCCCTAAGCTTTGCAAAATGAAAATAGTGTTATTATCCCATTGCAGCAGGCAGGAAAACTAAGGTGAAGTGGCTTCTTCCAAAATTTGATGGAAACGGCAAGGGAGGATGAAAAGGACAGGGATTTTATATCAGTGACAATCTTGGATGTAAGCTTTAAAGTTTACAATATTGCCAACTTCTCAGCTAGAGGGTCCCGGCCTTTGGGAAGGTGGAAGGCATGAAGCTGACTGGCTCCACTGACCTGGCATTGGACAAAGCTGCACCTGACTGAGATGATGCACATAAGTCCTCTTTCCTTGCTACCATCATGTTGGGATGGGGGGGATGCCACTCATGCTAGGATGCAATGCAGAGGACACCACTCTCCACATGCAGTGAGCCACCCCTTCCCAGCACTCATGCACTCAGCGATGACATGCAAAGAAACTGGAGCTGCTTCCCCACCACGCCTTAGATGTCTGTGTCAAGCCTCTGAGCTGTCTTTGGAGCTGTGTCTGCAACGCACTGCACTTCAACTAATTCCAAAATATGAATCTTGGAAAGGCCTTTTAACTTGGAAGCTGTGGTGGGCAAATGTGGCTGTGCCAATTCCAGACTTTCACTGCTAATGAAGTCTTCCTGTGCTGCTTGCTTTATAGAGCCTTTCCTGCTGACATCTTTGATATATGAAAAAAATTCTTCTACTTCTTGCATCATTGTATAGTGTGGATATATGCTAAGTATGTCATATCCACAGGGTGAAATGACAGCATTGAGCAATCAGAGTCTAATGTACTGTATGTTAACATCCCCACTTACTTGTCTGTAATGGGGAGCCTGGTGCCTAATTAGTGCAAAACCCACCATTCTTGTTAAACTGTGGTCACCTCTATTACTAAAATCACTTCAGCTGATCAGATATTAGCCATGGTGGAGATTATATTTACAACTATTTATTAATTACAAAAATTCAAGTCTTCATAAATTCAGAGTGACAACTTCTTACAGACATCCCTCATATCTGGACAGGAGAACCCGTACCTTTAAGAAAAAGGGATAATGTCATCTGTTCTACATTGCATGTTAAAAGATGAGGGAATTCACGTTGTAGCAGCTTCTTCTGGGAATAATGCTATTCAGGATATAGAAATTCAAGAGGGTCTTGTGCTGGTAAAGGGACACAAACCTGAAAATTACAAGCAGGTTTAAATGGCATTCGCAGTTAGCAGTACAAACCACTGACTATTCACATGCCCTGTTACTACAGACTTGCTGTTGATTCTGTTGGGTCCTTTGCTAACTGACTTCTGCTGCTTCACTGAAAGATTTTTACTGTACACACATGATTAAATATTTTTTAAATGCAAGCATTGACAATGAGCAACAAAAGTGCTTTCAGCTCAAAGCAGAATAAGAAAGGCAGGAAGGGAGGGAGAGTACTATAGAGGCTAAACTATTGTGACTGTTCCATTCTTACTAGGAATGCATAGAAAGGTATAAATCTGACTTTCCAAATATTTTTTAATTTTGCTCTAGAAGAACTTAGGAGTTTAGCACCATAATGGGTATTTCATGAAAGGTGCAGCCTCAGGCTGAAAACCCAAACATTTCTTAGCCAAACATGTCTTAAGGAAAAATCTTTCCATACTAAAAAATCTGTATCTGTCAATACAGCCCTCAGAGTACATACATGGAAGATAGGTACTTGGGACTGTGGGAAGCACATGTTTACTAATGAAAAAGTTCACCATTTCAGAATCTTATTTAATTTTGAAATGCACCAGATAAAAAAGGAAAAGCAAAAATAGCACTCTACATTTTTACATATGTAAAATAATAAATGTAAACCAATATAAACTACATTTTATTTCCTTTCTAAAATCATCAAGTGTAGTAAAATATATTTTTCTTGTTTCTCCCCAGAGGTTACTATGCTTAATTGATATTACAGAGTATGAGGAGTATAGGTCTAGGCACTAGTTATAGAACATCACAATGCTGCTGTGAGGTTATTTTGTTAATCCAGACTGTTGGTTCTCTGTGGTTACTTGTAGGAACCATATAGACAGAAATGGCATGATTATTCCTTACCAGCTCATTGCTGCCATCCTCATCAAAATCCTCCTCTATCCCATCAGTCATATCTTCTCCATCCCCATCTGCATCTGGCCCTCCTTCAATTGGCTCTTCTGTAGAGTTATCTGCATTCTCTGATATGCATTCCTCTTGAATCAAATCAGCATTATCTTCCATTTGTTTCTTTTGGGCTTCTGTAAGGAAAACATACTCTATAGAGATTCAGTAACCTTTCCTATTGGTGGCAAAGGAAAGTGCTCCGCAGAAAAAACCTAAGCTTCCATCTCCAGGTGTGTTAGCTTTGTAAAATTCTGTGTGATAATATCTACCAGGCAAATATGATCGAAAACTTTTCTTTCAAAAATTAGTGCATGAATCAATCACAATATCAATATGGTCATTAACTCATCTATGCCATGCAGTGGACGAAGGCTTGATTTACCAATAGATCCAGCTTTTTGATTTTCTGTACTTGACTTTGCCTTAGAATACAATTGGCATAGTCACCATATATTTATTCATGTGCAGCCAATGAGAAGTACATAAATCTTTATGCTCTGAGAAGCAGAAGGCTGCTAATTTCCAATAAATGAACAAGAATTTGTGTAAATTTACTGTGAATATATCTCAATAGCCATACAGGTAATCAACAAATCCTTTTAGACAGGTAGACGTTTTTTACGGAGTAAAGTATCAGTTACTCCTCATTGGTATAATGTGCTGAAGTAACTGGAGAATATCCCCCTCCAATCAACCAAATATTGGCTTCCTATATTTTCTGCAAAGTGGAAAAGAAAGACCATTTCCATGGAGGCCTGAAGAATCTGTTTTGGTTGTCTTCATGAGGGTAGCTGCGTTGTTGTGACTAGGTATTGTGAAACTCCTGGATATGCTAAGGAGCTTCATCCAAACAGCAGAAATCCAGAGGTGGAATAATGGAAGAATGACAGAGACAGACTGGCCAGAAGAATATTGGGAGGGATCAGAGTCTTATTCCTATGCATGTCAGGAACTTATATGAAAAACTTAATGTACTCCAGTGAATAGAGCCAGAGAATTGGTTGCGTGTAGCTAGAAAAACAGTATCTTTTCAGACTCAGACTGATCAATGACAAAATTTCTAGAACAAAGCATTTCTTCTTTTGTAAGACTGACTGTTCTGTAACACTAGTAGTTCATTACCTATCTTGTTAAACAACCAATGAATCAAGGATTGCCTTGAAGCTCTATATTTTTGAAGCTCTATGAGCATATTATTATTTTACCATAAATCATTACCAGCTATACATATTATTCAAATCTGATTGCATTTTTCTGTTCCGTAGTCTTAAACCAAGACTTTTGTTTTACCTTTTGACTTTGCACATTTATTTTGCCACTTACTTCATCTCTTTAGTCTTCATTAGTCATTAGTTCCTCATTTTCAACTTCATTTACAGAAGAAACAGAACAATTAAGCTTTCCTCCCTCAGTCACCCAATGTCTTCAGAAAGATTCTTAGTTTTAAGGAATACAAAGTCATCTTAGATAGCTGCTTCAACAGTACTGTAATCACATGTATTAGCAGAAGATTCAGCCAATGGAGCTTCATCTTTGTTGGTAAGGTGGTCTGGACAATGCTATGCTAGTTATAAGTGATTGTGTTACTTGCCTTGCTGGACAAGGAAATGTGGATTGAATCACCTATGCCTACTATGTCTGGCCCTACCACTTCCTGTCTTAAGCCACTCCTGGGATCACTCAGCTCTGGCAATGACAACTGAATCAACTTTGGTTAAGGCTTTTAAAAACAGGGTTGCTGAATTGACAGACAATACATTCAAATGGGAAACCTTCTAGGATACAGCTGCTAGAAAAGTAGGTCACTTACTTAATTGTCTTAATGAGAACATAGACTGAGTTCTTCAGAGGAGGCTAAAACGCCATCTCAGTACCCAACTCTTTTGGGCTCTTCTGAGAAGCTAAACTTAAGTTCCTAACTTTCAACCTAATTAGAGCCCAATTTCTGATATTACAGGAAGAATATTCTCTAACAATTTTTTTTCACATCAGAACATCTTATTTCCGCCTTCCTGGTTCAGATTTTCGCAAAAAAAGGAGCTATTTCTACAGTTTTCCTACGTATAGGAAATGCTATTTTCTATATTCCCCCTATTGGAAAGGTTAGGGGTTGATACTAGAAAACAACAGAACATCAACTGTTACTATAAGGAGAGTTTTCATACAGCTGTAGAGCAGTTACCAATGTATGCACGGAGCTTGTCCAGCCTGTAACATCACATTCCTCTGGATGTAACAACTTTTAGGCTTAAAAATTAAATATTCTTCAGGAGAGTGATTCAAACTTAGAAAATCAAAAGGGCAAGATGATGACTTGATTTTTGCTTTATGTAAGTGAGACACAGATCCTCTCTCTGATTCCAGTCTTAGTGAGGCCACACCTTCTGGTAGAGGAAAGTAAGAAATAATATTGCCAAATCATAGAGAAGGAACAAAATCATCTCATCATCTCCCATCTGACACTCTAAATGAATTAGTTCAGCTACTGATGTAGCTTACACAAATATTTTTGAATCTGCAGACTAATCACCCACGCTGCATAACCCTCCTCATCAGGTCAGGAGACTTAAATGAGGTTCCATGCTTGCTGGTATCTCTGAGGTGTTTGTCTCCTCACACTCTCCAACAAGAGGCAAAGAACATGAGGGATGGGTTCTGCACCTGATGTTTTAAAACATCAATATTTTGAAAACGTTTTTTAATCTCTGAGGATACTCATCTCTTGTCTTCAAAAGGCATAAGACTATGATTCAATATGAATCAACATTTTCCTCTTTGAGCTGATTTCTATCTAAATGGGTTCACTATGTACTTTAGCAAAAGTGAAAACTGGATATCAAAGTACAATGATGTGCAGATTGTTTTGCATAGTAATGTATTTTTTATAAAAGCTCCCCAAGTTAGGGATGCATGGTCTCAGTATTTCAGTGTACAAGTGATTCAATGGAGTGCCTTGCAATTACATCTTCACCAATTACACCAACTTTTATTTAACTTGTATAAAGTACAAAATAGAATCTAATGAATACATATTGTGCACAGTTCTCCTGAAAGAGATAATCACATTCTGTACTAATGGTTTACCTTAGACTTGAGAAAAGCCCTCAACTTTGTGAGCTAAAATGTAACAGCTGGGGCACTGGCCCTTGTCTGCCAACTTAGAAAACAATTATAACGAAAAGGTAGGTTATTTTTTAAAGATTTTTTTTTTTCTTTAAAAGTTCCTTGGGAACAGGAAGGATCCAGATCTAAATTCCTATTTTGACTGTGTCAGGTTTGTAACCCTCAACTGCTAATTCCCAGTGATGTTTTAGACAGTCTTGATGTAATTCTCTTTATGTGTCCTGATGGGTTTTTGGCTTCATGTAACTGACTACTGTCCAGACACCTAGGCAGTTGTGGGTTCTGAGGCAGAATTTCTTTCACACATTTCATACAAAATTCATAAAAAGGTTTTATCACAGAATGGAGGGGTGAAAAAAAAACATTGGTTTTTCATGAGATAAGGCTTCCATTTCCCTGCTGGCTTTCACAATATCAACTCACTAGTACATGACTTCTGTACAAATACATACCATGTGATCTATATGGAGATAGCAAAGAAAATACCACAGAGAGGCATAAGAACTGAGATTGTTTTTATATATACCATGGTGAAAATACAACCTTATAACTCTCAGGATGACTTTAAAATGCTGCTGGGGGAGATCATTCATCTAACAAAATGAACACCGCAATGACAGTAATAAAGCTCTTGATTAAATTATAAAATAGTGTTGGATTTTTTTCATTCCCAAGGTTTGTCTAAAACCAAAATTTTTTAAGCCAGGAAAAAAGCTAATCTGGACATGTAACTAGTTTTACAAAGAGGCCAAAGCTTCACTCAACACCTGAGGTTGGACAGTATCTCTGGGGTCTCCAAGTCCAATCCCTCTTCAAATCAGGGACAAACTCAAAGTTTGGCCCAGGTCCATGGGTCCTGAGCCCAATGAGTTTTGAATGTTTCCAAGGATGGAGCCACTGTGGTCTCTCTGGTCAACTCTCTATACTACTTAGTTGCATCTCTTTTCCTTATATCAAACAGAAATTTTTACTTGCTTCAACTTGTGCAATATTGCCTATTGCCCAGGCAATAATTCTTGGTATACACCATCTGTTAATCCTTAATGTGCCTAGCACAAACCTCCCCATGGTCAACAACCTCTAGCTTAATTCTGTTCAGTCAGTTTTTTAGTGGTTTTGTTTCCAGAACATCTAGAAAGATTATTTTTTCTTACTACACCATAAAAAACAATTCTTAAATGATGATGCATGCTCTGTGAAGAATATTAGTCTATCCTCCCAGTAGTTCTACCTGAGAGTTAATTTACCTTGCTTCAGGCCTCCATTGAGTACCAAAATTTCAGAAACCTTCCGTTCTCTTTGATCTGTCTGCTTGACTAGTAAAGAGGTTCTAATTTTATTCATTTCACTAAAAATGGCTTTTACCTACCTGCTTCAGCTTTTTGCTGCTTTTCAATCTTTTCCAGTCTCCCTAGCAAGGAGTCAATTTTTGTTTTGATTTGAGTTAATTCTTTCTTGATCGTTTGCAATTCGTCTGATTTCACTGTGGAAAGAGAGGAGGATGCAAAACATGAGATAAACTGTATTTGTGGTAATATCCCCCCCACCCCCCCGCCAAGCAAAACATGTTCTTTTTTCTTTTCTATCTAGTAGAAATTCTACTCCTCCATTTTTGTCAACATTTTTAGAGATTTAGCTTTTAAAATTAACGTTGTTAGTTAAAAATGCTGAATCCTAGAAAACCACAGGATTCTAAGCCTTAATGGCAAGAGTTCATGTAAGGTGTGTTGCTCTGTAATAATTTCAGGAAAAACATCTCAAAGGTATTCTTCATAAATCCAAGTAACTTTTACTTAAAAACAGCCTACAGCGAAAGAATGATTCAAATATGATAGACCGGTCAAAGTCTTGCAATGTTACTTTGCTGGACTATTTTCAGTAATAATACTGGCAATAATAAAAAGATCTCTTACAGTAGTAGTATATGTTCCTCAGCAAGACTGAATGGTAATATAAGTGCTAAGGCTGCCAGGGATGCAAGGTTATGTTCCAGTCAAAAATTCATTGCAAGAGGTGTCAAGTTTTGTTGCTTCCAAAGTTGTCAGTTCAGTTTCAGTTGGCAATTTCTTGTACTTTTTCTAGCTATGGATAACTTATGAAAATACTTCATTTTATAATCACATCCAAGGACATGGAGGCATCATCTATAAATTATTAGCTGAAGTTTCTAAATCTTTGTTGCACTGCTTTACTCTCCATTTTTGTTTATCATTGCACTCCCATTGTCTAACCTAAGGAGTAGCTGCTTTGGAGATGTTTTGGCTTCAAAAGAAACAGCGCTGCAGCCCTCATAAATGACCCCATTATTTTGGCATTGTCAGAACATGTGTTTTATACTCAGAAGGTGATCCAGTCAAATTCACTTGACCTGTTTGTGCTAGGACATCATGTGAAAAAGTTCAACAGAAGAAAAGGCAACCCTGTGCTAGCATGGGAGAATAAAGCCATTTATAAAGGGCCAGAGTAGGCAACAGAGCTGTCACTCTTACAACCCTTGTAGGAAGAAATGGACCGTCACTGTGAGGGATTGGCAATGGAAGAGCACTGAGCTGTGTTACTCCTCCACCACTGCTGTAGGAGGATGTGCATTGACTTTGGTGTGTGTATCGAGGGCATGGATACACACAACAGGAGGGCCCTTACTGAGCCAGGGAAAAGGGATGTTCTGCTATGAAGGACATGTCTCCTTTCTGTCAAAAGGGTCTTCTGGCTGCATCGTGCTACGTCAGTCCTGTTCACTGATCCTTGGCTGTGTCTGTTATCATGGTGTCTCATGGTAATTTGTATTGGGGAATCAGTTTGATGGTGAAGTGTGAAGACAAGCTATTGCCTGCTTCAGTGGTAGTTAATGAGTATGTTTTTGCTGCAAATCAGCCTTATTCCAAACTTGTAGCATATTCACTGAGGCTGAAACCAAAGATTTTTATCTTAGAATTTGGGCCATGTGCATTATAGTATAACATCTCAGCTAAAGGCAGTAGGTTGCTATGTGTGGTAATGCACTTGTTTAATCATGTGTTCATATTGAGAAATTGCATTATCTCACATTATCATAGGCTGAAACCTCTGATCTCACACTGAATGAACAGAAGGACTTAAAAAAAAAGCATAAAACTAACCTTTGTGCTAGACTCATATGGTATACAGTATATGATGGAATTATTTTGTGTATTTATAGAGCGAAGCTTTAAAATGTTCTTAGAGAAATAGGTCACTCTCCAATCCCACAGATCTGAAACAAAATGTTAAGATTCTGACAACTGTATCTTTAGAAGGTTGCTGATTCCCCAGGGGCAGTGGCTGGTCCATGCTGGAGTAGCAAGGTAGCTCAGAATCCAGAGTGAAATGGCGTGAATCGCTCCAATGGGGAATGCTAAGTGGTGTCAGCAACCCACTATGAAGCCTGCTGTCAACACATTCCATGCAGCCAAGCTGCTGCGTCAGGGATGCTCCCTTGACTGGCAAACTGCAGGCTGGCCAAGCCCAAAAGGTCAAAACTCAGAAGTGACACTGCAAGGACCTAATGGTATTTGTTTCCAGGCTACTAAGCAAAGCAGAAAACATTTGCACATCTGAGTTTGACAAGGAAACAGGCACATGCAGGCTGCTGTTCAACTCAGGTTTGCTGCACAGGGGCTTCCATGTGATGTCTCTGGAAAAACTAGTTTGGGAAGAAGATGGCACCAGAAGGAACAAGACAACAATGAGGATTCAAAGAACGAACCCCAGTGGAAAAAGACAATGAGGTGCTGGGCAACAGATGACTGAACATGAGCTAGTGTGTGCCCAGGTGGCCAAGATGGCCAATGGCATCCTGGCCTGTATCAGCAATAGTGAGACCAGCACGACCAGGGCAGTGATTGTCCCTCTGTTCTCAGCACTGGTGAGACACTTTGAGTGCTGTGTTCAGTTCTAAGCACCTCAACTGAAGAAAGACTGAGGTGCTGGAGAGCGTCCAGAGAAGGGCAATGAGGGAAATGAGGCTGGTGAAAGGTCTAGAGGGTAATTTATATGAGGAGTGTCTGAGGGAGCTGGGGTTGTTTAGCCTGGAGAAAAGGAGGTTCAGGGGAGACCTTATCGCTCTCTACAACAACTTGAAAGGAGGCTGTAGCTAGGTGGGAGGTGTCCACTTTTCTCAGATAACTAGTGATAGGGCAAGAGGATATAGCATCAAGCTGCACCTGGAGAGGTTCAGGTTGGACATTAGAAGTAATTTCTTTATGGAAGTGGTTGTTAAACATTGAAATGGACTGCCCAGGGAGGTGGTGGAATCACCATCCCTGGAGGTGTTCAAGAAACCACTCTCTGTGACATTTAGTGCTATGGTCTGGTTGACAAGTTGGTGATCAGTTAAAGGCTGGACCGGATGGTCTTGGAGGTCTTTTCCAATCTAAATGATTCTGTGATTCTGTGATCATAGAATCAATTGCTTCAAGTTAACACTTAAGAGGACTGAAAGAAAAAAGATAAAAAAATCTCAACCAATCTGCACAAGTTCCGAATTTTTACTCTGTTTCCAACATTGTGATGATGTAATTACTTGAACTTCTTTTTGCTTTACCTTGCAGAGAATTGTAAAAGTCTTCAAAATATTCTCCTAGAGAAATTCCACTCTCAATTATAGTGTTGTGGTTATTTCTGTAGTAAACAGCAACTACCAAAGACAAATTAAGAAGGACCGTGACGAAAAATTAGTTGAGCATGAGCCAGATCTTTTCCTTGTCAAAGCTTAACTTCATCCAGCAACTAAGCACCACACAGTTGCTCACTTCCCTCCAACACCCAGAAGGATGGGGGAAAGAAAATAAGGAGGGTAAAACTGAGAAAACTCATAGGTTGAGATAAGAACAGTTTATTAATTGAAATACAATACGATGATGATGATGTTGCTGATAATAATAATAATAATAACAACACTAATAATATAGTAATAATAATAATGAAAAGGAAAATAACAGAGAAAGAAATAAAGTCCAAGAAGTAGAAGTGATGCAAATGAAAACACCAACTGACAGATGCCCTTAGCAAGCCCTGGCCAACCTTCCCCATATCTATTGTTGAACATGATAATGGTCTGGAACATTCCTTTGGCTGTCTGGGGTCAGCTGCCCCAGATGTGTCCCCTCCCAGTTCCTTGTGCCCCACCCCAGCCTGCTCATTGATGGTGTGGGGTGAAGCAAAGAAGGACCTTGTGTAAGCTCAGCAGTAACTGAAACATGCCTGTGTCATCAACGCTGTTTCCAGCACAAATTCACAACACAGCCCCATAGTAGCTACTGTGAAGAAAATTGACTCTACCCCAGCTTAACCCAGCACACCACTCTACCTAGCACTTGTGAGGCCACATCTGGAGTACTGTGTCCACCTCTGGGCCTCCAGTACAAAAGGGAATGAAGAAGACAAAGCCAGACTCTTCTCAGTAGACCCCACTGACACACTAAAGACCTCTGGAGTAAATTAAAGCATGTGAAATTTCATCTAAACACAAGAGTTTTATGTTTTTTTTCCCATGGGTGTGGTCAGACACAGTCCTGGGAAATTTGCTTTTCAGGGCACTTGTACTAGAGGAGCCCCAGAGGTCCCTTCCAAACTCAATCATTCTGCGAGCCTGTGATTCAGTAGAATAGCACTTGGGAAAAACTTCAGGATTTTTAAGTGTTATGACAAAGATAAAATGTAAAGATTACAAATTCTGTGCTCCAGGTGTCCTGCTTTGAGTATATAAATTCTCCTTTAAAAAAACATGGATTTTGTTTAAATTGATCACAGGCAAGAAATAAAGCTGTTGGTAAACCTGACACCAGAGCTGCACGTGTCCAAAATGTCTGTTCATCTGCTTTTGAGCAATAGAATAAGAAAATAAAGTAACTTACTGTTTGGGAATTTTTTCCCAATTAGCAGATAAAGGACAGCAGGTGACAGAAATGTGCATATTGAAAGGGAGAGAAATTACTAATGAAATTTCTCAAGCACTGGCACCAAAATGGCTAAATATCTTGAGCAACTCTGAGGCAAAAGCATAAATAAACAGGTGAAATTTGCTGATAACGTGAAATTGAAAGATATCGTGTATTCAGAGTAAACTGGAGTGGAATAAGAAGTCAGGTGATTTTAAGGAAAATTGCGTTAGAAAAAATGATGACGTGCAATTGCACTGAAAAAAAAATCCTACACTTAACAGCAGAACTTCTACTCTCAGCACCAAGATTCATCAGCAGAAAAAGACAGTGATGGAATTATCCTTGGGTTGATAATAGACTATCAGTATAAGCAGCCATGAGAACGAAAATGCAGTGCTAGGATGTGTCAAACGATGTATTGCTAAAGATGGAGAAGTATAATGTCTTTGTATGAGGAGCTGGCAAGTACGGGTTGAACCACTGAATTCTAGCAGGTACATGTGGAGAACAGCTGTGAAGATGACCATAAAAATGGAAAGCCTGTATTGTGACAGAAGTGTTTTGCTTGTTTGCTGAAGACAAAAAAAAGGGCAAAAAGAAATAATGCTAAGACAGTGTTGGCACAAAAAAAAAGAATATGAAAAAATGAGAAACAAACTAAGCTGTAAATTAGAAGAAACAGAGACAGAAAAACCCAAACCCTATCTATCTTTAAAATGTATCTGAAAGGATTAGATGATGCCACTACTTGCAAGAGTAAGGAATTTGATTCAGTGACACTTTCCAGCCCTTTGTGGCCTTCCAGAATACATCTTTCACTGAAGCATCTAACGCCAAAGGAGATAAGCCACACTCAGTGCATAACAAGAGATATAAAATTAGGGTCAGTCACATTTCTAAAAATGAAAGGGCTACCATTGAACTACAGCTATATTTTGAAACATTTTTTGCAGTAACTGCAAATTGATTCATCCACAAAGCATGATTCAGATTTCTTTGGAAAGAAATGTCATGCATTTTTATCTAAGCTTTTATGTTTAATGTAAAATATTTTATCGTATTTTATCACTTTAGGTATCAGTGAAAAATAGATCAGCTCATGAAGTTAAATATAAACTCTATGAGTCAACATTAATTCTTTTAGAGACATAATTCAATATATATTTTAACATCTCAAGTGTCTATGCCTTAATTTCAAGAACACAGAGTATAAAAGATTTGGTTAATATTTTCCTCCTGATTTCAGATGTGTAAATTGAAAGCGCATACTCTGAGACCTTCAATTTCTGCATTGTCAGAAAAAGTGAGTTTTTCCCAGTTCTAAACAGCAATTTGAATGTACTGCTTCATACCATTAAGAACTACTGTGTGTGATTTACCCACCAACATGTTTAATTTTGTGAGTTACTTCTGGTAATTTGGAAATGCTGATTTATGTTTTTCTAGTCTTTGGAGTTAAAAAGAAAACAAAATATTGATAACTGTTCCTGGAAAAATTATGGATTTAGGAAAGAAATTAAATCTTCCTAATGTGTTTTGTGTTTCGGAAGCAAATTTAAAATGCATACTGCCACTTTTTGGTCAAACAGGAGTTTACTGTGCTGGCAGATATTATTTTTGCAGATGTGCTCATCATTGAGCAACGTATTTTTGGTACTATGTTTTTTGTAACATCTTTGCTCAACAATAAACTTCTGCCTTTGGGTTGCTGTTTTTCAGAAGAGAGTCCTTTTGATTCTGGTGATTTCACTTACGGGTCTCTTGTGTTCTGACCTTTAATATGACACGTATTTTCATTATCTGTATCCTGAGTGTGAACCATTATATTTATGAGATTTCTACTTACTCCTGAAAAATCTCTTAGGGGAAATGATCTCACGAGAGTTTTGCTATATGAGGGTGAAATCTTTCAAGCATAGGCAATACCATTTTGACATTGTTAATTCTAAACTTGCAATTAAGCTGTTTTATGGTCTTACATTTCATTAAAACTCAAAATAGCTTCCTTCCCACTAATCATGTTTCTCCTTATTGAAGAAATCGTTTATTTAACTAACAATAAATTACTATTAGAAGCAACAGTGCATTAGGTCAAGGGGTTCAGATCAGTGGTGTAGAGTAAGGGGCTACAAAATGTTAAATTGCTTCCTTCCACAATTCAATATAACCAACTTTTCCAAGAAAGTGGCAAAGGAAGCTGCAGAACATACATTCTCTACTTTCCAAATTGAAGCCTCTAAGGGAAGGGCTCTGCTATTTCTCTGATAAAGGTCTTACAATAAGCTGATTACATTCCTGTCTAAGTCAACAAAATCACGTTTCTACGTTTACGATGGTTTGCCTGGAATTGATAAAAAGGGAAGTAATTTATGGGAAAACTAGGCATGAAAATCTGTATACTGTATGTCTGACCCCTTTTAAGGGTGTGCTGCATGCAGAAAGAATATTTTGTGCAATTTATTTCATCACAATAAAAAGTCTCTGCATTTGTGTTCCAATTGTCATTGTAATGAATTGAGGGTAGAAACCTAACAAAGGTCAAAATGTCAGCCCATGTTTTTAGTGATGCATCTTGCAGTGCTCCCTTCAGTTAAGGAGCTGGATCCAAGGATGATCTTGTCACCTGGAGCTCTAAGACTGACACTTTTAGAATTCAGATCACACCTGAATACATTGAAGGATATTTTCACGGGGGCATAACACTGTCTGTTTGGATCTGGACACTCCTGATTGCACTTCCATTAAACAATTTACAGGTACTGCAATATTTGTCATATTATGCAGGCAGTGTTTTGGAAACCTTATAGCAAGTGCCTGTGGATACTTGAACAAGTGTTGAATCCTATAATCTATGCTATGCATTACTTAAGTCCTGACACAGTACTACAAAATATTTTTTGAAATGCAGAAGAAATAAAGCAAATTTTGCAGGAGTTCTGAGGAACAAATATCTATATGTTAATGTAATATTCTCTGTCTCATTCACTGCAATGGAAATTCAGATTTCTGGGTGAGAGCTTTTCTTGACATCTGTTGGGATACTAGCACTAAGATCCTCAGCTGTCTAGTAGAATTTTATATTTATTCTTGTTCTGGACAATGAGATAAATATATAAAAAACTTATCTGAAAATTATCTCCCTTTTCATCGCAAAGTGAGCTGAAAAAGCCCATCCTTATTAGAGCATGCTTTAGTACAATTAGTGATTTGAATGCATTGATACTAAAAATATTCATATAGCTAAAACAACAGTAAATGATGAACAAACGAGATCTAACCAAAGCTTTGATTCACTTGTGAAAACCAAAAGATTCAAGGACTGAAAAGGACTAATAAAGCAATTTAAGTTCTAAGTTTTCTAAAGTGAAGATCTTGAGCTGAATACTTTCTTTTAAAATAATAGAAGAAAACATAATTTATTACTTAAAGTATTGAGGAATGGGTTACTTCAAGGTGTGTATGAAAATGTCTAGACTCATGTTCATCGTCCAGAGAGCAAAGGAAATGTTGCTACTCCCAGTTACTACTCTTAGAGTCTGAGTTAGCTTCATAATATGACCCCTAAATTTCGATGTCTTCCTGTGTGTTAGGCATCAAAGGTCCTGTTAGCGGTAATGGACATCCAACCCATTCATTCCCTGGAGACTTGTAAGTGATTTAACTGTACAGGCAACAGAGCTTCTTGTTGTCAGAACATCACCCTTTCCAAGGAATGTCTTGAGCTCCTTGTTCCTGAGTGTACAACATCACCATTATCTGTGTTTACCACGTGTCCATTTTTTCAGTCACATGCATTTACATGTTTATTTCATGTTTTCCTTCAAGGTCTCTGATATCATCAGATCATACAATAGGATCAAGAATGGATCCTAGTGGGCTCACTAGGGGTCCATCTTCTTTAATATATACTAGCATGTGAGATTTGAATGTTATTCAAACAGAGTATATGACTGGGTCCTGTTGGTGCCATAATTAACTCCTCTGGCAGTAAGATGTACTGTTGATGGATTCACTTATTTCATGGTTGTATGTAAGGCAGCGTGATGTTTTGCTGGGCACTCTAGTTCTGCAAAAGACTTATTGAAGTGCCTTCATTCTTTCTAATACCTGGTCCCTACCTGATCTTTCTCTTCCTCTTCCAGTGACTCTTCCAAGGACAGTATCACTCCACATAAGGGGCAGGGGAAGGCGGGTGGGTGCTGAAAGATGCACGAAGAGGAAAATGAAGTTCCCAGGACATATTATGGAGTGGGGAGCTTGGTGAGCTTGGAGGAAGGAATGCCTATTTTTCATCAGTTTTTCTAAGGCCAACTCACTAAAGAAGAGTTAAATAACCCCAAGTTGCCAATCCTGTTTTGAACTTCCTTTAAAACAGAGAAAGACACTTTGCCTCTTTCTATGCTCAAAGGAATCTGGTAAAAAAATGTACACATAACCCAACCTCCCCTGGCCTCCACCAGTCCACCCCCACCAGCTTACGTACAACCCCCAAGTCTCCACAGAAATCAGTGTGCCTCTATCTGTCTATAACAGGATTATTATCTTTGTTTTATTACCAGCTATTCACGAGATCTCATGGTGTATGAGCAGTCAAATTGAGAGGA
The DNA here is from genome assembly GCA_013397775.1 of Eulacestoma nigropectus. Lineage (NCBI taxonomy): Eukaryota > Metazoa > Chordata > Aves > Passeriformes > Eulacestoma > Eulacestoma nigropectus. Next base: position 526,678 of record VZTE01006486.1, on the reverse strand, counting down.
GATTTTAAACAGGCTCTTTTTCTGAGGCCAAGGGAGCAGGTCAAATGTTGAAAGAATTTCCTTCAAAAATGTCATCAGTGTGCTCCTTGACTTTCAGGAAAGGCCTGGAAGCTTTGGTAATCAAGCCAGTTTTTCAAGCTAGAGACTGAGGGTAGGAAATGACTGCAATAGGGCTATATAGTGGAAGCTTTCTGTTTGCAGACATTGCTAGGATCATTGTTTCAATAATATTCAACTGATATGAGCAACTCACATTTGGATCCTGAGGAAGAAGCCCCACTTGAAGTGGATCGTGATGCTCCCTTCATGGAGAAAACCCCTTTGCCTCTACGAGTGGTTGTCACAGCCACACGGGGACGTTTGAGTGGAATCACTGCACGGGGCGGTGGGGGGACACGGCCATGGTAATCAAACAACCTAGAAAAGATTAAGTCAGCTGGACTCCATAAAACCTTCTGTGATTTTATGTCATGGAAGCTCTGTCAACTAAATTTGCATGTTATCTTTGAGAAAATTACCCTTTGAAACTGTAATCACTTTATATCAAGTCAAATTAGATTTCAAGGACCCATGCACATTAAGTGCCTTATTCAGATTTCAGTCACACACCGGTGCACAGACCAGCTCAGATTTTTCGTGTGTCATTTAAATGAAGGATGTATTATGGGACTCTGCTGTTTGCGGTATGGCAAATCCAAAACTCTCTTCCCATAGGTCCACATAAGTTCATTGCTCACAGCCAACAGCAGTATATTTTGTTGTGACATTTCAGCTCCTCTATCTACACGCATGGCTTAAATTCTAGTTTTTTATCTGCTATCCTTAAAGATGTAAAAGTAAAGTACAAAAGAGAACTTTCCTGAAGACAACCATCACCATAAAGAAATATCTTGCAGTTTGTGAAATAACAAGTCTTTGCATATCTTCTCTTTATTGAAGAATGAACTGGTATAGAAATACTAAAATACTCAATCATGCTTAATAAATTAAAAAAAAAAAAGTTCAAATCAAAACCACTGTAGTAGGCAGATATTCAGACTTTTATCACTACAGTCAGTAAAAGATACTCTACAACAAAAAGGAACTATTGTTCCCAAACCGAATAGCCCAATCCTAAAAATACAGTTATTAATAGCAGGTAACTAACATGTGTAGAGGGAAATAAAGGCAGTAGAAAAGGTAATCAAAGCTACAGTTATATTTAGAACATAAAAGCTATGGGTTCTGGGTATGCTAGGTCAGGAGAATAAAGTTCAGAAAATGAAGATTTTCAGTTCAGAGTCTGAAGCAGAGGTATAAGCAACATCTTCATAAAATGTTCTCAAATTTACTTGCAACTATTAACTACGGAAATTTATAACTTCATGTTTAATTTTCATAGTTGTGAGTACTGTTACCCAGCTGGGCAGACAGATACACATTAGAAAACAAACACACAAGAAAGAGTAATTCACTCACCAGAGCATCTAACAGTATAATGAACAGGAAGCAAAGTCAAACTTAAATCTTCTAACCCATTTTCTGGCAAGTACATACCTAGTGCTTAAATCAAACCATACTTCTGTCTGGACTCTAATCCTACAGAAAATGTAACCATCTACCTCCTTTTCCGTAGCTGTCTACAAAATGAGTCACAGCGATCCTGTCACACTCACTGACTGTGAACTCCATGGACTCAAATATTCTCACAAATGAGCAGTTTCTAGCCATTGTGAGTATAAGTAAAGAATTGTGTTTGAAGATGAATATTAAACCATTTTTTTCTACTTTTAACATCAATATTAGTGTTTATTGTCAATCATCATTTATCATTTTCGATGATCTGCAGGTTGGTCACAAACTCCTTTTTGACATTACTGGAAAAAAATGTTTCTGAAGAGCAGTAAGCTGTCATGCAAAAGTTCATTATGTGATTATTACTCCAAAGGTGATTTTTTTCTAGCTTCCAACGGTTTGTGTTTACATAATATAGTGAAATATGAAACTATACTTCTTTTTCTCAAAAAGTATAAAAGAACTGTTATCTAAATGACTGTTGTCTATCTATTCCTACTTTTGTTTATGAATTTATGCAAAGCTTTTGGGCTTGGTATTTTTTTTATCAAGTTCTATATAATCCAATAATATGCTTTCTTTTAAAAAACAATGCTTCCATTTATAGTTTTGAAGTACCATGCCTGTTTTCCTTTTGCTTGTAATATGAGACATGATAAAGAGAAATGCTCAGTTCCAAAGCAATCCTTTGCCCCAATATCACTACTGTGCATACAACTATGCCTTTTCTTTCAGCCACCCTTCTAAATTTACAGTTCTGATCTCGCCAGTGCCCCAACAGCAAATGCCTCAAAAGCTCTTAGAGAAGGATAAAATCAAAAGACCTGTTTTGTAAGCATACATTTGGCGGTGGTAATCTCTGTGATGTATTCAAATAGTCTCCTGATACACAATAGAAATAATGCAATGAATAATACATAAAATCAGAACTGACCTGTTTAACCAAATGACGGGATTATATTATAAACAAACATTAGAAATTATGTAGGATGTACAAAAGTGTAGGCACACATACCGATTGTAGAAATCATCTCTGTAGTAATCATAATCAAACACATAACCACTGTGGAAAAACACAGAAAAACAAGAATGAACTGGTTTATAGGAAAATACACACTGATTAAAACTTCTGTGGTAATATTGGCTTACTCTCAAATTTCAATCCCTTCTTCAGAGTCCTTCCACTCATAAAACCATACAATGTACATTATGCTTGTCAATGCTGTTGTCAGCTATCACTGTATATTTGGAAATTTTAAGTCTGGGGCATGCAGAACAGTGTAAACAGTTGACAGCACATACAGAAAGGATTTAACACAGTGAGACAGATCTGTAATTAGAGGATCATTATAGTATAATTCTCGGAGTGATCAAATGAAGTTAGCATTCCAAAACTGACACCCTTTTCTTTTCTGGTAACATAGCATCATCAGTGGAGTAGGAGGACAGTTAAATACGTGAAAGAGTGGGAAATGAGTGAGAAGGCGAGCTAAGACAGTTACTTTGATTTAGAGAAACATGAAAAGGACTGGACTGCTTGCTGTCCTTGAGTCCACCAAATTATTTTCATCAAAAAGAGAAAAAGTGAAAAGTTAAGAAAATAAATGCTAAATAAGTGTTACAGGGATGCATTTCCTCTCAGGTTCAAGAAGGAATATACATACCAACTGGGAAAAGGTAGGCACCATCAAGAGAAACAAACACATGCAAAATTGCACAAGTCCATGACAAAACTATTTTAAAGCTGTCAATAGCAAGTCAATTCCAGACTGATTATCTTGGTTTTTCATTCCATTAGCAACTTTCTACTTTTGCGGTGAAGAAATAGCAAAGTCTTATTTATCGCATACACCCAAAAAAACCCCAAAACCAACAAACCAATGAGCCAATAAAGGCTCTGCATGGAAACATCGAAAGGGTTTACTACTCTGCCTAGTAACACGTACTCTAAGTTTTTCACTGGCCTGAGAAGGACAATTATGAGTAGCAAAGGTAGGAAGCATGAAAAGACTATCACAAAAGAAGGAGGAGCTTTAAATGAGAAAGGAAAAAAGTAGAAAAGAGAGAGGTAGAAAGGACAAAGGTCAGAAGAAAACTTTCCCTAAAAATAAAGGAAGATTATAGAGCGATAGTGTGATTTAGGTTGGAAAGGACCTTAAAGATCAGCTACATATTAAAGAAGCTTTTCTTCACAGAGAATGGACTTGTGAATAATTTCTGTTCTTGAACATGGAGCAGAATGGGGTTTTTAGTGCATAATTTGCAAGAATTCTACCAAAGCAGGTCAGGGCACAATTTCCATCTCTGCCACATCCCTTTCACATGCAAATGCCCAATTGCAAGTAATAGAATAAGTTGTACTGTCTGTCTGCACAATAATGCAGTTGAAGATCATGAGAGCTGCAGATGACTGTGGCCCTTTTTGTAATTTATTTGAGAAAAGAAATCCTAAGATGCATTTCATGTGAAACACTTCCTAAATTAAATAGCCCTGAGAGACTACAACCCAGCAGCAGGTAAGCTCTGTGTGGCAGAGGATGCAAAATATAGTTAAATAATTATAGTCTGTGTATAGTGATCATGTTTCTGTGTCTTAATGCAAAACTAGCAAATTTTTTTCTAAACTATATGACAGCTCTTATTTTGTCTCTCACTTCAGTCTGCATGGAACTAAGAAGTAGCAGGTATCAAAGCTATTATTTTATTTACAGCTATTCACAGCTTCCTAGTGGTTTTATTTAGCAGAATGATTAATAGCTTCAGTAAGCCCATACTTAATATTCAATGTGTGTTTTTAAGTAGAAGATAACAGACAATTTGAAGAAAAAAAAATTAAATTTAAAAGCCCTGTCACATGAAACCTTTCACCTGGAGTTGACATTAATTTAATTTGCATAAACACCGGACAAATTCACTTTTTCAAGGTTGTAGACCGTGAAGCTGGTGAAGAATAATTCACTTGGCATCAGTTAGAGTGAGGCTGAAGGATGACTACATTTGTCTGTAGTAACTCAGCTCTGGCTCACAGGACAGAATAAGGACTGCTGGCTCCTCACTGGGTAGGAAAATTTTAAGTTAAATTATGATGTTTCATCTGTAATAATATTTTGAAGAGATCATAGTGTGAAAGCAACCAGTACACCTCTCCATCTACAGCCATAATTGTTCTTACTTCTGCATGTCAAGGGACAGACAAAAGATTTGGTCGGTGCTGCAGTATAACACCAAGCAGAAAATTAGCAGATAATCACTGGCACTGAGATCAAGGTGACTGCAAGGCCCTTAACCTCTTGAGAGTTATTCCTTAGCAACCCAACAGCCTGTGTAATGGAGGCCACAGGAAATCACTCATATGGTGTTGAATACCAAATACTCAGCAAGTCAGAAGCAGAGAAAGGTTTAAATGAGCCTGTGAACTGGTGGAGTCAGCAGTTTCCAAATGGCACTGTAAACAGGCAGATTACTTACCCACAAACACATGGCATCTCTACAATATTAACAATAGAACTGCGTGCATGATGCTGATATTAATGCAGTAGACAGTAAAAGACACTGCTTTATGTGTGTCTCACAATGAGGCAGAGAAAACTCATCAATAAAGGGTGCTTCTAATAAGCAAAAATCATGATTCCTTTTTCTAGCTTAGTATCACAAGGACAATCTTGCACAAGCTGTCTCTTTTGACTTCATTTAACACTATACATATCTTTAAAACCGTGTGTGCCTGAAGAAGAAAGGATTCCCCCATGACCATATTTTCAGAGCTATGATCAAAGTTCCTATGCATGTTAGCAGTTGCACGTGTGCCAATCGGGCAAATACAGAGTTGTGCTTCTGCATCTTTGCAATAAACTTATGGATGTTATTATGTCTTTATATACCTGATGTTGAAAATATATTGCTACAGTGCAATCTTTTTTGCATTCTATATGCAATGCCCACAGAAGTTGTTTATAAACTAATGACCACATCCTGTTTTAACTTTGGTAGCTCCAAACACTAGTGGTATAACTGACTTCTGTGGGGTTATTCAAACTTCAGGAGAGTTAATGCAGAACAGAGCAGAAATACCTTTTGTTATTTTCCTGTCAACAAGAATTTTGTCTTGCATGTCAGGCTTAGCTAATCAGCCTTAGCTAATATCTCCTCTTCTTCCCACAGGTACAAAGATATATTTAAATCATAAATGTTGACAAACCAGGCATAATGTATCTTAATTTAATAGACAATGCTATCACCACTTATACTGTCAGTTGCTTCTCTGTTGTCAGGCCTGAATAAAAATATTAAATACAAAAGCAATATTCCTTCAATCAAACTCTTTTTGGGAAGCACATATCAACCTAATGGTTGAAACTGGTATTCCAGTCATTTGTAAAATCATTTCTCATGTCATGTGAAAAGAGTGTTAGCAATTGTTCCAGTTGAGTGCAAAAGAGAATCAGTCTAAACTGATATGATGTTAAAAAGGAATTCGGTGAGGGTAACTAGATGATTTAAAGAATAAGCATCGAGAGATGGAAAGTTTCCCTGTTAGAAAATCAATCACATGGAAGTTACTTTCATAAGCTGTTGAAAAAAATGGTGGATATTTCAGGCCAGTTTTCAGTGGATGGTTACCTACACTCCCAGACATGAATTAAATTGGTGGGCTGAATCCCACCTTTACTTTAAAGACAATTCAATTTTAGGTAAGGACGAGAATGCTGATAGAAGTGGAGGGACACTGCTGTTTTGCAGTTCAGGCTGTATATTCTGCAGAGAAAGAGAATATTCTCCAGAGCCTGCTTTTTTGCTGACAGACTTACTGCCAAAAGGCAAATTTTTTCAGTGATTCCTTCAACTAATATATTAGATATTTACAGGAAAAAAGAGGGGGCTGGAGGAGGAAAAGTGATTGCATGGAAGTATTTTACATTCATTTCCATGATGAATATATAAAGGCAAACAGGTATAGTTAAAAAGAACAGCTTAACACCAAAATTACCAATCACTTGTCCCAAAATACCAAACAATTGAACATAACCTACTATTTGTATATTTCAATTAAGGATTAAATTGCATAGTAAATTTGTAACCATAAGTTAATAAAGATTTTGGAGGGTTTTTTTCTAATCCTGCATATTTATTCAGTTAATAAGAGCAAGATATATTTTTTCCAGAGTGAGGAAAAAATAAGGAGTTAAGTTTCAAAATGTGCATCATGGAATTTAATACTGTAATTGGATATTTTTTTTCTACAAAACTGAAAAATTTTTTGCAATTCTAATCTGAGGAGGTGCATTTTATCCAAGGAGGACATGTATACATAAAAAAGATGACATACAGGACCCCATTTTCCATTAAAATATCTTTCTACAGGAACTAGGCAGAATTTATTTGCAAAATGATTAGGCTGTATTTTTTCTGTCTCTAGATATGTCCCTTCTCTACTATCATCCTCTCTTCCAAGAACTCTTATCCCAGTGAAATGTATTTTGGGAAAACTGTTGAACTTACTGTGCAACCTGAATTTTAGGCAAAACTTGGGCAAATATTCAAAGTTCATATACACAATCAGGTAATTAAATCACCAAGACATTTTTCTGTAGAGGATTAGGCAGAGCTTGTGAAGCAGAGAAGAACACAGATATTGAGATCAATATTCAGACTCTGGGGATCAGCTGGTTTCAGAGCTGTTTATGGCAGCCAGACAGAAAATAGCAATGCAGTCAGTACTAAACCTCAACAATTTTCTGTACAGCTAAGTATTAGAATTCCTCCTAATTAAAAATACTTACTGTGGCTGCAGACACAGCCTATGCTTAACAATGTTATCCTGATGCTCTTTAGAAACAAAATAGTAACTTTTTAATGTAAAGATACCTGTGTAAATCTACTTAATATCTCCCTGTTATCTTGCCTTTCTCCTCCTGTTGCAAAACTATTTTTCTGTCATCTAAAGTAATGTCCAATTATTTATGTTTCCCATGGGAAAATTTCACGGCAAGGCAAAGAAAAAGATTTCCAGTGACCTAGCCATTTCCCAAGGTGTCTTGTACTTGTATAGTCTGACTGGGGAATTGGTAATGTCCGTATGGTACTTTTTCTTCCTTAGTACAAGAGAAGTGGGTCCTGACTCTTAAAAATCTGTTTTAAATTCAGTCTATTCAAGATACTTTTGTCAAACTATGCACATGTGATTGATTATCCAATCTGTTAGTAATATTGTATACATTGAAGGAGTGTCATTTGACTTGGTTTGACAACTCCACCAGGCTGTCACAGGTGTAGGATTAAGTGATGAGTTTAGTGTTTCCACAGCATTTCACTGAACAGCAGATTAAATTAAAATGATAGTGCTAGCATTGGAGCTGGAAGACTAACTATTTAAGATTACAAAAACACATCTCTGAAACTTCATGCACTTTTCAGAGAAGCTATCTTAGAACCACTGAATGAAACACAAAAGCATGGTTCACAAAAGATTAATCAAGTATAATGTGACGATGTCAGAGTTCATGTAAAAGAAAAAAATATCTTGAAAATTGCATCACATGCTTCCCTCTCCACTTTCCAAACTGTCAAAAGGCTTAAATTAAATTTGTGTTCTCATTTACATTAAGTTTACTGATGTAATTTAATTATTTTGGAGTGAGCAACTCAAGGTTTAAAGCAGCAAAATGGAAATGTGAAAGAGACAGAACTTTCAGTGTCCTGAGTACAGCTTGTGAAGTCAAGACATACTGATTATTTTTCCAAGAGAGTGCTTTGCAAGTGCAGTTACCATATAAATGAAGATACCCCATACTGTGAATCTAAAAAGCATCCTTGTACTCCTGTCCCACTGTGCAATAATTTCCATGGTAGATGGATATGGGAAGTGCATCTGATGAGAAGGAGATTCTTCTATAACTTAGCACAGAACTGGATTCAATTCCAGTCTGGTCAGAGATGAGTGGAAATGGCAGCTGTGCATCACACAACCAGCTCTGTATCCTCTACACCAGTGCTATGTTGCCTACACTTTCTGTGATTTCTGACAAATATTCCTTATACTTCAGTGCCTTGGAAGACCTTGTGTTCATTCACTTTCTGCATACACTGTGAAGGAAACAAGATTTATTTTGTGTAAGGGAACAAAAAGTCATAAACCAAGGGACTTCCTAAAATATCGGTGGAAAGGCCTTTTGATTTACAGAAGAATGTACAAGTGTCACCACTCTGAATTACCCCAATGTAAATCCAGAATAAAGCTGTTGAAATCAAGGGGTCATATTTATTTCTCTTAAATATATGTCTGGATTTTTTCATTATATTCATTCTCATAAGGGAAAGGATTTTTGTCCCAGATGACTCACTTGAGTGTAGTATGTGGCAAAAAGGACTGGTGGCTTGTCATGACACTGGTATTGCAGTTTCCCTATAGAGTGTTGGACATGTGGAAAAGCTGCTGATTTCTTGTAATGCAGGTATAAGGCAAGTATGAGCCATCTAGCTGAAAATTTTCTATACATCTTTTTTAATTTACAAGGAGCATTGTTCAACACTGACTAAGAGACCTTTTTCCCCTTAGGGAACCCTCATACTGGTTTCTTCTGCCTACTTTTCTAGTGTCTCAGCCAACTCAAGAACTGAGGTTCTGTGCCTGTCTCTTTTGAGGAATGTCCTTTTTGGTGGGATCTTTCTCAGGTTTCCTCATTCAGTTGTGCTCCTACCTTCCTTCGCGTGGAAGACTGCAGTCTGGATACTCTCCTGCTTTACTCTGCCTGGCATATTTCTTTATGGTTACCTCCAAATTATAAGAGCTTGCTCCACTGCCTGGTTCACTGTCAGGAAATCTAACAGTATGGGGTATTAATAATTTTCTCTTACCCTCATTGAAGATTTTTTGAGGAGCATATTCATTGTTTAATCAGGTTACATTTTTGGCTTCAGGTTGTACCTGATTTTCCCGTGTCTAAACTCCTTTAAAATACAATAGTCACATTTTTTAAATCACATGTTGTAGACCGTTATTGCCTGTTAAATAATACTAATGCTTGAGCAACCTTGTCTAGTGGAAGTTGCCGCTGCCTATGGCAGGGGAGACTAGAACTAGATGATCTTTAAGGTCCCTTTCAAGCCAAACCATTCTGTGATTCTACGATTTGCACAAAATAGGGCTCATGGAGCTTTATTCTTCCATTATTGCTATTTTCTGTAACATTTTTACCTGGATTATGTGGTCACAGTCCCTGACAGATGAGGGCTCTGCTTGCAGTGTTATGCACCATGTCTAGTAAACATTTAAAGAAAGTTTCATTTCAAGTGGTTTACCACTGTGGGAAATGCACATTAGAAGTTAACCATACAGGCACACCTTAGACTAAATTTTGCTTTATATAGTCTATTGAAGTAAGCTACCAAAACAACTTAACGCTGAGAATTGCTTCCAGCATCTCCTCCCAAACCGCAAGATTCTGTGAAGGAATGAACACTGTTAAGGTATCTCTCTCTGACTCCTCCTTCCCAATCTGTTACCTTCTTGCTGAACTCCCCTTGAATGATTTTTGCCTTCTCCCAGCAAAACCACATTACCATTACTCATCCTTATACAATTACACGGCTGGAATTTTACTTTTCTGTGAATGCTCTAGGCAGCAAGACAGTTTTATAGCATATAAAGAGTCATCCAGAATACAAAATACACCTAACTACTGACACCTAGACAAGGTCATCTCGAAACCAAATAATACTTGATTCCAGATTTAAAGTATAACTGTGATCATTATGTGCGTGTATATAAGTGAAAAGATTCATTTTGCAAGGAAACAAAGCCTTATTCAATACTTCTCAGGTTCTGCCATCTCTGCTAAAGAAATGGGAACACTCTGGCACAATACTGCTATATAAACCACAATAATGAGCTCCAGTTTTGTTTCAATAACTTCAGTCTCTCAGAAGATGTAGCTTCCATTTCCATCCTATATCCATTTGTATGCCAAGAAAGGACAGATCTGCAGTATGAATTAGATTATTTGAGAAATGCTTCAGTTTTCCTCCTTCATATATTGATCCTAATTTCTGTGAAGGTGTTAGCTACTTTCAAATAGTTCAGAACAAACAGTTCATGTGAAAAATGCAGCCTGAAAGTTGGTAATTTTTCATTTTGACTATTTGTCGTTCCTTTACTTTCTGTCCCTTGATTTAGATGGCAAGAAAATAAACAAGGCCATATCTAGTAGGTTCTTTCCGGTAAATAAGTGCTTCTGGTATAAGGCATCTAGAGTGTTGGTTGAAAAGAAACTCTATATGAGTCAGCAATGTGCACTCAAAGCCCACAGAGCCAACTGTGTTCTGGGCTTTATCAAAAAAACCATGACCAGCAGGTGAGGGAGGTGATTCTGCATTGCATCCAGTCCTGTTGTTCCCAACAAAAGAAGGATGTGGACCTGTTGGAGCAAGACCAGAGGAGGGCCATGAAGATGAGCGCCCCTCCTATGAAGACAGGATGAGAGAGTTGGGGCTGTTGAACCTGAAAAAGAAAAGACCCTGGGGAGACATCATAGCAGCCTTCCAGTACCTACAAGAAGGCTGGAGAAGGACTTTGGACAAAGGCATGACACTACATGATAGGAGTGGCTTTAAACAGAAAGAGGGTAGATTCAAACTAGATATTAGGAAGAAATTTGTTGTGAGGATGGTGGGACACTGGAATTGGTTGCCCAGAGAAGTTGTGGATGCTTCATCTCTGCAAGTGCTCAAGGCCAGGCTGGATGGGGCTTTGAGCAACCTGGTCTAGTGGGTGGCACTAGTTGGAAGTAGATGATTTTTAAGGTCCATTCTAACCCAAACCATTCTGTCCTTCTATGAAAATTTATAGTTGTTGGGACTTACAACTACTTTCTGGTGTCTATCTGTGTGGTTATCAAAATGTTTGATAAAAGTAGCTGGCTACAGGACAGCAGCTGATTCAACCTTCCATCCTTATCCTCAAGAATAAAGGCTACAGCATTCAACATTCAAGTGTGGAGAGCTGAGAAAATTTGTTTGGTTTTGGATTTGTTTTTTGTTAGAGGCAACTGAAAAGAAAAAAAAGGTTCTATATTTGTTGGAAATCCATTTATATTTTTCAGATTAAACAAATGCTTTGGCATGAGCAACAGAGTCGCTACCACAACAATATCAACTGCCAGTTGCTGGTCATGCATGACAGATTCACTCTGTTATTTCTACTTCACATTTAAGGCTTATTCTCCAACTTTTAATTATGCTCTAATATGTTGTGAAGGATTTCCTTTTATTGAGAAAAACTGATCCTTAAATGATTTCAGAGCCAAAGCTGAAGACATTAGAAATGAAAGAATTTGAAGGACAATAATTAAACAGTTAGCAATAAAACTCTTATCCTACTATTGGCAAAGCAGAATTTGACCTAATTCCCCTTTTTTTTGAGCTACATCAGCAGCAAAATTGTTATAACCTGTTACACCTGTGTGTACATATGGAGTGTATATGGCTAATGTTGAAAAAGTTGGACTTTGGCTTGAAGAACAGTGAGAATTATAAGAATCTGGCCTGAACCTGAGATAAAAAAATCCCTGAACTCAATGGATAGCTACATAGTGCTTTTGAACTGCAGTTCATACTTAGAACTAAGCAAAAATATCCCCCAAAGATCCTGAAACCAAAACAGCCAAAATCAAGACCCTTGAAATCAACAACAGTTTGGGCCAAACAGAGACTATTGAATATGTTCACAAATATCCTTGACACAGTCATGCTTCTTTTCAAATAATGGTGTGTAAAGGCATTATACCAACGTAGTTGGAAAGTGGTTTGTTAACAAGGGCAAATCTCAGACCAAGCTAAATTTGTAGGAAACAATCTATCATACAATTCATTTTACTAATTGAAAGTTTGCCTAATAACAGGACATACTGTGATTTTATTTCAAATTAGGGTTATACCACGGTATGTTAATTCACAGGTGAATGATCCAGCACAGCAAGATGTGAGTAGTTGTTCCTTAGTATCACACACAAGGCTATTAACAGAGCAACACTAAAGACAAAAACTCCTAGCCTGAAGCTCATTATCTTTTTAAAAATCTTTAACAAACATGAGAGAGACATAGGAAAGTTCCAATTTTCTCTGCATAAGCAACATTTCTTTCTGAAGTGCCTCTGTCTGCACTGCCTCCTCTCTTTCTCCTAATTTTACAGTTTGGAAAGCCAATGTATACACAGACTGATGTGGAGCAATAAATTTTGAAGCAAGTCCACTGACTGATTACTATGATCACAGTTGAACAGATGGAACTGCAAAGAAGAAATGTCTTCATCAAGGAGCTGACAATTGTATTTCTGCAGAAGGGTGGGAAGTTGACTGTCAAGTAAAAAGCTCACACAGCAGAACTGGCTGTCTTTCTGGGGTTTAGTCTTTTAAGCATATCTTTCTCTTGTAGCTCAAATGCAAGTAAGATGTTTGTTTAGAGGGATCAGTCTCAAATTTCAGTTTCTTGTGGAAAAGATCAAACTGATTTCAAGCATGGAATCAGAGGGATCAGCCATCAGATCCCCTCTGAATATTTGTTTAAGGCCTAGAATGCTAAGAACTTAATATTAAGAAGAGTTTCAATTGTTACTATGGTACAAAAGGAGTTAGAGAAACACAGGCAGAAGAGCAAAGGGTAGACATAGGTGGACTGATTTTCACAGCATTATAGGGAATTTGAAACTCAAAATATGAAACTTGAGAATTATTATATCTTTCAATATATCTATCAAGGGGAAGATATTGAAATAAAGTTCTTTGTAAAGATCTGTCAACTTGTGAAAATAAAGAAAGTCTTTCATATGCAACATAAGAAGGATGAAAAACTGTCTCAATTTTCAGATGTGTTGCGAGTGGGGAGCGTGGTCTCATGATATTTCTGCACATGACTGCCACAGTAAGCTTATTCATACTGAATATTCACAGAAGCCCATATAGACTGCAGGGGCAAGATGTTATGTTGATACCTCAGAAACAGGAAATAGGAATACTGCTAACATAGACCTTTTCAAACACTATTTTCTATAACACATGGCTCAGTCACTACTGTTTGGGAAAAAAACAAGCTAATTTGAGGTAATGTGTTTCGTTCCACAGTGAGGGTACATGCTCAGCAAATGTCCTTCCTCCTCCCTCCATCTTCCATTGTAAGAAAGTATCTCCCATTGTAAGAAAGTATCTCCCTTTTTGTTTCTTTGTGAGGTCCTTTTCCCTCGACTTTCCTCTCTATTCTTATGTTCCCAGATTTCTTTTCATTCCTACACTTCCTGAATATTTCAGCCTCCTTATTTTCCATCAGAAACATTCTCTTGTGCAAAATTTTTACCCTCTAGAAAACCTCCCTACTATCTTGTACATAGATGAGAGTACAAATATTCAGTGCTGAGGAATTTTTCATAATTAAACTAACACATAAATTCTGTGGCTATGTATTGTTTTTCTAGAGTTGCTAGTGAAAGGGAAGTCTTGGAAGACAGACATAATAGACAGTAAAAAAAGGGAAAGGGAAATAGAATAACCAGAAGAGCAAAAGAGTGATCTCATGCTCTTGCCTTTCCCAATAATGAAGAACATTGCTACTGCTATTATTAAGGTCAGAGAGGGCAAAAAGAATTTATTAAGGTGAATGTCTGTTGAATTTGTTGCAAATGAAAGTTAATTTAGGAATTAGGAATTAGGAAAATAACATTTTTTTGGTTAAATTCATTAATCTGTTTTTTATGTAATATATTTATTGCTCTGTGAGTGAAAGTGATGTAGAATGAAAAAATCAGGCAAATTGGGAAATCATATAATAATTAGATTTAGATTGCAGATCAGTAAAAAAAGTACATAATCTAGGATCTTTAAACATTGAGTAATGCCACAAAGCCACTGAAAAATTCAGTCACAGCAATGGACCAACATTATCATTACTGTGGCTTTGTAACCATTTCTTGTGAGAGAACTTCAAGCAAAAAAAAAAAAAAATTATAAAATAGCTGTATTCATGCCTGTTTCAGAGTCTTACAACAATGGAAAGTAGGCAGTTATATAGAAGCTTAAGCCTTGTGGGTTTTGGAAAATTGGAAGGGAAGTACATCAGTAATACTACCTGAAATTAAATGGTATGGATTCTCAGAGTCTTCCATGGGTATCCATATGTGCTGTCATCCCCCAAATCCCTGCTGTCTCTCTGTGACTGCCCTGAAACCATCACCCAGTAAAGAGCCTTTGCAGAACCCTGACATGTGCCTCTTGCCTCCAGGTAATCAAGGAGTTTGCTGTTTTAAAGAGTATTCTCTGCAAAAGCAGAAGATTTGCTACTCCGTGTCTGTCAGAGAGCCCGAGTGGTTTTAAACACGTAAGAAATTACTGCCAGGGTCAAAACAATGAGTTTAAATAATTGTGAAATGTGTTCAGTCCTCCCATGCCTTTCATGAAAACAGCTCCTGAATACCTGGCCTGAATATGAATGAGAGTTACAAGATTATGTCCTGGTTGGTAGTTTTATTGGTGTCATAATAACAGAGCAAAATGAGTCTAGTATCTTCTCTTTTTGTATTTTTCCTCTGCTGAAGGGAAATAATTTTTTTAGCTCTCTCTCTTCAGAAGCCGGGTGGGAACAGTAGGAACAGTGTTTGCTCTTTCTGCTGATGCTACCTGATAACCAGGATGAAGAAAAAGAGTGGTGGAATTTGTTAGAGGGTGCTCTGTGGCTACATTCTGTTTTGTGCCTTACAACCTACTGACCATTAAAAAATCAACAACCAACCAAACCCCCACAAAAAACTGACTGTGAATTGAAACAATTTGCATATTTTGGAAGTGAACTGTATATTATCCTAACAGACCCTTCAAGGACTAGGCTTTTATTTAAACTATCTCACTTCTGCAGACTGGAATCCCCCAAACCAATGTATGAGGACAGAATTCCCTATAGGTCTACAAAATTACCTTGCAGGAAAGAAAATACTGCTAAACAAGAGGAAGAAATGTGAATGACAAATTCAAGTTATTTCATGTATCTTAGAACTATTCTTCTGGAAGAAAATGAATATATTTTACTTTTTGTACTTTAGAAGCATTTCCAAGTGCTTCCAAGAATCTGAGCCCACCAGAATTACTCCGTGTCTTGTAGAAGTAGGCACCTATGTTTGAAAGTTACTGTGGTTAAGATGTTATTTGGAAAAAGCATGACTTTTTAGTATTTTCTACTGTCAAATACCTTCTAGAAAGGGGACCTTGGTGAAGAAAGTAGTTCATACAGACCTCTA
Organism: Eulacestoma nigropectus; assembly: GCA_013397775.1. Classification (NCBI taxonomy): domain Eukaryota; kingdom Metazoa; phylum Chordata; class Aves; order Passeriformes; genus Eulacestoma; species Eulacestoma nigropectus. The sequence goes on along the minus strand of VZTE01006486.1, from coordinate 510,851 downwards.
ATGTTTTCACTAAGAATGTAAAAAAATGCATTAACTTGTGCCAATTCTACTTGTATCTGCCTTCTTTCTTCCATGACAGACAACTATTCATCATTAAATAAATGCATACAATGCATTAATTTTCACTTATGTTTCTCTCTGGGCTTTCCACCTAAATTTATACTGCCTATAGCAAACAATCAATCAAAAAAAAAAAAAAGAAAAAGATTGAAAAAACTGACAATAGATTGACTCTCAGCTGATAACCAGATTTATATAACACATGCATTTTCAAAGACCATCTCACTGAAGAGCTATTGCCTGCTAATCCAGAAATAATCCCATTCTCTGTAGGTGGCAGTAAATTAATCTCTTTTCACTAGACTCAGAAAAAATCAGTTGTTTCTCTTTCTCTCTCCCTGTCTCTTCTGAATTCAACAATATGGGACATGTTATTAAATGACATCTAACAGAGAAGACAAATATTTTTACACGTTTGACAAACTTATCAGTTGCCGTGATGAGATTTTTTGCCACTGCCTGTGTTGAAGTTATATTGACCACATGTTAATATTGAAGTTGCATGTAATTATAGTTAGATACCAAAAAGAATTAATTCAAAGAATTTCTACTGTGCAACACAGTTATAAAATAATTACGGTCTCTATTCACTATATAATACTACGACAGGCCTTAACAGATTCTGCATTTTCTGTGTCTTACAAAATGAGATTTTAATTTTCAGGCTCAGACCAATGACCAGTTACAAATCTGCATGCAGTATTCACTGAAATTTATCAAGTGCTAAACTTTTACATGCAGATGGTTGTGATAAATCAGCTGCCAAGAAATAGCTGATGGTTAATAATTGGATAACCAATCCAATTATCTAGAGAGAATGATAACTGTTTTGTTGAGGTGATAATTATGCATCACTACGATTATGAAATTGCCAAATATGGAGAGCTGACGTGGGTAATTAAAAGCTGTTGGTATTTTAAATATGTATTGCTTTTAAAATATTATACATCCTTTGCACAAAGCAGGATGAACTTAATACGAGCTGACTCGTAGTTCTTTTTGCAGTGACCATTTTGCAGTATCCATGTCTTTTTATCAAGACTCTTGACTTGCCTTCTCTTTTGAAGTCTAAATCTTTCACACTTTTCTGCATGAAGTTAATTTGATGCATTTTCAGTGGTGGATTTTTACCAAAACTCTTGCCTTCGATATTAAAGTCTTTTAGGCACTCAGAGCATTTGCATTACTTCTTTTTTATACTAAACCTACATGAACATGAGTGCTGTATAACATGAAGAGGAAAGAAAGTCCAGACACCTCTTGGTCTTGCTTAGGTTGAATATGTACAAACCCCAAAAACTGTGGAAATAATATTTCTGGAGAGAAGCATCCTGTGCCATTACAGGCTATCACTCAACATTCAGCACTAACAAATATCTCAGCCTTCCCTAAGGATTTTATCTTCACTTAAAAGGAAAAGGAACACAACACAAATCTCAAATTCAACTTTGTACTTTAGCCCAAAATTATAATATTGCATTCAGATACTCTTATCTGAATAGATTGTATACTTGATGAATTTTTGCTCCTGAATGATACCATTAAAGACTTTCATTAAAGATGTTACTATCACTTCAGTGCCAAATTACACTCTTGTCTTGCACAGGGAATAAAGGAGAGTGGATTTTTCTTCTCTGCTATGCACTTTGCATAGAAAGAAACATAAATGGAATTGCCTTTACCAAGCGAGTACAGGAGCTGTTCTCTCCCTGCATTTGAGACATAAACTACAACAACAAGAGGTCTGCTTCTCTCTGGCTGCTTTCTGAGAGCGGGGAAAGAATACAACATTTTATCAACCAATTTTCCTTTGTGGGGTCTCTTATGGGAAGATTGCAGCTCTGCACACACATGCAGATCTCAACAGCCTGTGGCAGTCTTGAGGTCTTCGGTTGCCATACTTCATGTTCTCAAAAAAATTAGCAATGGAAAAGCACCAAGAAGTCATATGCTCAGGCACAGCAAAATGAAAAAGCTTAATTAGGACCTGCAGGCAATATAATGAAAATATGGAAACAAATCTGTTACAGAAGATAGATGAATGGGAGGCTGGTGCACAGGATCAAGCCATCTGTAGGCAGCCAAAAGTAATTTAGATTGGTGTTTTGACCAACTCTGGCTGCAAGAGCAATTAAGGGCATCCATGTGTTAGATTAATTGTGGTTAAGTCAGCATTTCTTCTGCAAACATTACTGTATTTTAAAAGCCTGGTGGATGCAGATGTCTGGGTTAAAACTTTAGATACAGGTCCTGGCACATTCTCTGTAAAAAAGAACTCCCCAGTGTTTGTGGGACTAGGAGAAGCATCTCTTTGACATAGTACCAAGGAGGTAGATGTTGGCTTGGGCCCCTCCTCAGTTAATGGTGGTCTCTCCTTGGGAGTGGACGAAATATAGAAGTAAATGGTAAAAAATACACACAGGGAACAATTTTGGGAGGTTTTATCCATCTTCATTATCATGAAGTTGCATAAAAGAATTCAAGTACATTACAGGCAAACTTCTGGACGGTTCTGGAAAAAAGCTAAGTCAATTTGTACAGTTTAGAATTCCCAAGAGGAATCAATTTTAGTGGCAAAGTCACATACAATAAATATGTGGACGTAATGTGGGTTTACACAAATCTGCTCATATGGAAACAAATCCAAACCCAAAGCACAATACTTCCTCCTAGGCAGACATCCCCAAATATGCTAAAATTGCCAGCATGGTTCTTAAGATCATGATAAGAATGACAGAAATAGGATTTAATATTTCGTGGCAAATATAACTCCTAATATTGTCCTTTTTATTTGCTTCCTGGATTTTTATACTTTCAACTTTGCTTCTCAACTACAACGGCATGCAACTTCTTTTTTTAATCTTAAAGTTGAGATTTTCAGGTAATCACTTCATTATGAGAGTGGAGGCCCTAAAAAAATCAATTCAATAGGACAAATTACAAACTGGAGTAATGAAAGTTATTAACAAAAGGGACTGAATTTGATAATGAATTTGGACATTTTAAAGCATGCAAACCAAGAGCAGTGCACCCTCCACACTCGCTCCAATTATTTTCCTATAATTTTGAGTTGATAGAAAGTAGAAACAGCAAGCAATTAATTCAAAATGTACTCTAACAAACCAGAGTTCCTTTATGCTACAGAAAGCAAGACGTATCTCAGTCCTGTTTATGCTAATTTGTTGAGTTCTTTTGATCATAATTTACACCCTTTCTTGCTTGTTAACTTTAATTCACACTTCAGAACTTGAAGTTGACTTGTAGTTCCGCAGATAGTACAACAATTTGGAAGTTACTGATAATTACATGGTAGAACTAACCCTTAAATGGATATTTTGTATGGGATCTTTTGTCTGCAGTTTATATTCTTGATAGCATGAAGTATGGTGTGAACAAAGGAAAATGAGAGTGAAGACACATAAAAAAGATACAGTTCTGAAGGAAAACAGGGAGGGAGAAAGGACACTTGAAAAGTTTTAAAGAAAGAAGCTGAAAGGAAAATAGTGCATGGAAAGTGAAATTCGGACTCAGAAGTAAACTACAGATAATTACCTCTAATACGTATATTAGCCTACATATTATAAAAGAATGTTACTTTTTTAGAATATGACATATTTAAAAGTAATTCTTTTAGAATGATGAGTTATCATTTTAATATAGGGAACATATAACTGTTTAAGTGGCTGTGACACTATGAAGGCAATGGCTGAAATATGCAAATCAGTGCAGTGTTCTATAATTAGACTAAAAATGTGATTTTTTTTCTATTTCATAAATTTGATTTTATTTCTGCTATTGAAGTATCAATTTTTTTAAAGGACTCTATCAGTTATTTTTTTATGGCTTAGATAAGTAGTATAGATGATATTTAGAATGGTTTCTGAATAAAGTCAGTGAAAATAAGTTAATAAATCTTCTACCTTTTAATGCAACATTTAACTGCTACATGTATTTTAGTGTACGTTTTGTTTAGTCAATAAGAGCAAAACATACTTCTTTGTATTTTTTGGGAAGGACTGCTGACTTTATTGACTACGTTTTCTAAGCTTAAGTATAGTAAATAACCATTATGTTGAAACAGGATGTTTATGCTCAACATAATCTCATAAATTATATTGTAAAGTTATATAAATATCCAAGAAAATATACATATTCCTACTTACCCAACGGACAGGAAAGGCTCCTTTGATTCAAGTCTGTCAAGTAAATAACAAAAGTTTTAAATATATGTATTTATTGTGTTTAAGAACAATTATACAATGAATTTAAAACAGCCATTTTCAGTATCAAGTTTATTTAATGGAACAATTTAACATGAATAGAAGGGCATGATTCATTTTGCCAGGAGCTTAACTATGAGAGAATCCAATTTACTTAACGGAACTTTGGTCTAGAAATCAAATATTTATGAAGCAGCACATCTAGGCCCTTTAAATTTCACAGATTCAGATGATTTGTGTAGATATTTGCATGGAATGGCTAGAGTGAGAAAGAAATACTTTTTTCTTTTTTTTGCCCTTTTTTCTTTTGTTCTTTATGTTCAGGATTAAACTTTAAACACCCACTTTATTGTTTTTTTTGGTTGGTTTCCAGCATCCAATGCTCATATGACATGATCACTTCACCATTATGAGAACTTCTGTCCCATTTGCCAGAATCGCCCTTGCGCTGGATCTGGGTGCCAGTGATTTAGTAGATCCAGAATCATGCCTGCTTCTAAGCCCAGTGGTTGAAAGTGCTCTCCCACTCCCTGCTGTTGCTGCTGTCGCTGCGAGGAGATGAAGCACCTGCACACTGGCAGAAGCCTCTTCTACTGGTAGTTTCCATCCAACCAGGATAGATGTAAGAGTCCTCATCTGTGTTATCAGGCAGTGTTCCTGCTCTGGTATCTGCAACTGGCTGCCCTTATTTTTCTAGTGTGTTCTGGCCTCAGTGAGTTTACTGATATCAGCTGCTTGATAGGATAATTAGTATGTGATTTTAGGATCCTTTATAAAGGTGTTTAAAGCATATTTACAGCTGACTAATTTTGAGTGATTACATGTCATGCAAAAATGCTCTGTTGTGATGATTTACACTGAGCATACTGTGTTAGGAAGAGAAGCAAATAAACACCAAGGTCATTAATATCTCTTTGTAGCCTTTAATAAAAGTGTTTCTAATGAAGCAAAATGTATCATGTGTGGAACTGAACATTTCATTTATGACTCTGAAATCAATTTAGTCCAACAATAAAATATTTGAAATGTAATTAATTTTAAACAATAATAATCAATTGTAAACAAAGGTACAGTAAATAATAAATGTTTTAAGAAAAGAGTTTCTTTAAAGTCCTCTTTGTAAAAAAACTGAGCACTGTTGCAGTTATTATTCATTCAGCAAAGGTTTTGTGCAAAAAACTCACAAACCAATAGACCAGTTTAGTTATTATCACCATCTAAAATCCAAAATGTATTGAAAACACAGACCCTTTTCTGTTCTCCTAATGACTATAGCTCATAATTCCATTTCCTTCTGGGATTGAAATCCACATGGAACTAGAAAAATAGAAGAGCAAACACTGATGGCTTTGCATATACCTGGAAGCACAGTAGAAGCCCAAAGCTGCATGTCATTGTGGTCAGGGGGATGCTTATCCAGGGCAGTCCCAAGAAAATCTGAGCTTGGCATTCTCTGTGCTTAGGCAGTGCTGCCAGAGAGCAATAAAATCACAGGGCCCTTCATGGGGGGTTTCACCCTTCTCCTGCAGGTTCTGTGCACTAGTGTTACTCTTTTGTTTCCTGTTTTTCTGTCCCATGAAATGAATCAGTCAGAGGAAACACTCAGTGTTTGGCTGTAGAGATTAACTATAAGCAAGCTGAGCAAAGAATGAAAGCCCCAGAACGTACTTACATACTTCACAATACGGAAGTTTTGTGATCAAGAGAGACCTGGCACTATCCTGATGGAGGACATTCTGGTGGATTTTACTTGAAAACAAAAAGTGTGTGATAGAATGCCCTGTGGACAAAATACTGCAATTAAAAATCTGTTTGCAGTCCATTCTCAAGCTGGAATTCAATTTGATTTAAATAGCGCTGCCCTAGGTTTGACCTCTTGCTATATTTGACTAAATGACTTTAGATTATTTGTTGCATTACTTTTAATTGGTTCAAGTGTTCCTCATAGTAAAGGAATACAATTATCTATTGGCCTTTTATTTGGTAATTCAGTATAATTAATATAAAGGTTTAAAACTGCAACACAATATGAAATAACATCCTAGATCATCTTTACTGGTGACATTTATCAATACAAAAGGTTTTTTACCTTTCTTTCCAACCTAACGTACACTGAATTTTCCACAGTTATGAGGAATTCTTGCATAATTAAATATGATATTGCAAAAAGAGTAATCCTGCTAAGTGTAGAGAAGGGCTTTCATACACATTCAGGAAAAATCTTAAAATAGAAACTGTCTTCTTTGCAAAAATATATTGAGTGTGCAATAAAGTTGCTAAGTTGGACGGTAAACAAAGTCATTTAATTATGTAGGAATGGTAGTGAAGCAGGAGAGATTGAGATTTTTTCTTTCTTTCCTGAAATGGCTTTCTCATCAGAAAAGATCAGTTTGTCAATATGCCAAGGCAATACATGAGTCTGAATAGGAGAGAGGGAGGCACATCAGTAGCATGACTGGGACATGGCAGACTGAGGCTGTATTTTGCTTTGATTCTGATCTAAGGTTTTCTGAAAGGTCTGACTCCCTTATCTACATATAATAGATAAGTTTTGCAGGAGGAAAAAGAATTTGTACACTATATAAGCTGCTCAATTAAAACCAGTCACTGTAAACAGGCATAAGCAATTGATTACTACCCATTGACACGCTACAGTACTGTCACACTGAGTTTAAAATAAGGATCCTACAAATTTCCCATTTAGTGTTATTCCCCTTGCAACCTGTCTTGGAGAGATACTTTACAAGGTCTGATTAACCCAATTGTGCATTTTATTATTTTCTTTGCTGCTAAGTTTGCTTATATAAATGGCAATTATCTAAATTCCATCTTTGACATGGACTGAACAGATGGACAAATTTTCAAGGTTTGCAGACAAACATGCAGGGAAATGCGACTAAACTAAGGGCATGTGAATTTCTCTTTGACTTGTAAACAAATCATGCAATGACAGGAAGATCTCAAAGCAAATTCTACTTTCATTGCATAATTTTCCTATTAAGATTATAGGCAAGACTTTTTCTGCATTTGAGGCCTGACCCAAGATACATAAATATATATAATTACTTGTTAAAGAATCTTTTCCTCTCCTTCCCAAAACATTTTACAGGACAAAGTGAATAATATTTCTAACAATATCAACGCAGTACACAAGCAAATTGATTTTAACCAAGGATTCACCAAGGTAATTAATTATGAATCAATATATTCTTCCTCATGGTGGTCACATAATTTCATCTTTAAGCACTTAGTAGGAATAACACGTAAAATTTAAGGAATTTGTTAGGGTTCTTATTCTGACTTCTTGAAAAAACAAAACTGTCTGCCCTGCATCAGAGAAAGGGGTCAGGAACCAACATTTTTTAAGATGAGTCATCATTTTAGGTTACAGCCTTCATATCAGAATTCCCAAGGAGGATTAGTTGAGTGTGTTGCTGACGTCACACGTTTTCTGTTTGACTATAAAATGCATGAATAGTGACTGCAGTTTTCAAGGAGACTGGAAGCATTTTTATTCAAGCCAGATAGGAAAGTCAGGACAACTGAAAATTATTTTGGACTTCAGTATAGTGTTAATGTATATTTTGACTGACTGATGTAGATGACTTATTTACCTGTCAAGTATGTCTTTTTTGCGCTGTACAGCTTTAGGAACCAAAGATTTAGCAGGATCAAAGATTTAGCAGAAATATGTGTAGTGAAAGAATATTCAGATTTATGACTCACCCTGTTTATCAATGCATTAAATTTTAAAATGACAAGAACAACTCAAGGGACTTGTCAAAAGAAACTTAGGTTTCCATTCACAGTAATCAAATGTGGATGCACTTTTCTCTGAATGTTGAGTTTGTGATTTGAAATGATCAAAACCCATATTTTTTCAGAACTTTTTAAGCAGTGTTATATATTGTCATCTAATTTCTTTTTAAAGCATGTGCATTATAACTTTTGCTACATCCCAGTATTTCTATTCAATGCAAGCAAGCCCAATAGAAGCATGTCTTAATCTACAGAAGAAATACAATTTCATATAGCTTCTGCTACCTTTTGAGTCTGAAAGAACAATTGCTGGTTTACACTAGGTAATCCTTCCTTTCTGATTTCTGTGACTTAATTTCAACCCAAGATAATTTTCCTGGACCTTGTCAGTAACCATTGTCAAATAGAATTAGGTAAGAAGCTCATTTTGTCTTCTGAAGCTTCCATAAATATCTTTATAAATGTTGGCAAGTTTTTGCAGTAATCACATGTGGGCGAACTCTGCCCTCCTTCAGGTGCAAAGTCAAAGACAAAATCCCCGTTTATTGCGCAGTGTGAATTCCCTAAATACCCCCACAGAACAGGATATAACATCATGTAAACAGGAAAGATGCTCACCACAGTGTCTCCCTATCACCTGGAGCAATACACAGACTTTGCCTATTATGGTAACAGGTAAACAATACCCTATAAGGTCACAAACTACAATCTTCACTTCTCACAGGTCCAGCTTTGTCCACAAGCCACAAACCTCTCTCCGCCCATCCCCGGTGCCCTGGATACAGTCCCAGGGTCACCTCCGGGCCCAGGAGAGAGGCTGTCTCTCCGGCCTTCCGGGCTTATCTCTCTGTCACCACATAGTGTAACCCAACAAGTTTTATCAAGAAACTCTGTCATGATCTGGAACAAATAAATGGTAGAATGACTGTATAGAAGATCTAATCTATCAGAAGTGTTTCAGAAACAGAGGGAATGGAAGAATAATTTACAGGTTTATATCAACTTTTACAATTGTTCCTAATAAATTTAATAACTTCTGCTCCCATCTGGTGGTTGACATTGCAATTGATAACTGTGATTAGAAAAACAACAACAACCAACTGTTGTTTTCATAATGATTGCATAATGTCAAATACTATGTATTAGTTTTTGCTGTGCCTCGAGAAGTTGTATTCCACAGAGCTAAGTGCTTCTGTTATTTATTGAAACGTAAAAATTCTAGCACAAAATAAAATACATCACTCAAACCATGGACGGAAACTAACGTACTGCAAACTCGAAGTGTCATTTCTCAGTGCAAACTTAGTCCTTTGATGCGATAACTGACTTGGTGGATAAAAGATAAGACAGATGATAGGTAAGAATTCGTCTCATTTTTAAAGCTCTTGATATTGCCTGATATGAGAGTCTCATAATCAAGCTGAGAAAATAAAAACTGACCCCAGAATGACAATGAACAAAGAATTATGTCAATGGGAAAGAAGGCCACATTAAAATAAGTAACAAAAAGATGGTTTTTAATCCTTCAGTGAACAGAGTAAAAATCTGAATTTTTTTTGATAAATTGAAGAATTAGTCTGAATTCAGTGTAATGAAATTTAAAAAAGAAAAGCAGAATGAGAATTCAAGAAGAAGGACTGTTCTATGTATATATCTGAAATGAAGGACAACTGGCTGGGTATTGCAAAAAAACGGTTTCAAGAGAGGAATAACTAAGTAACAGGAGACTGGAAGTTATGGGGACATATTAAAACATCCTTCCTCAGAGCTGATTGAGAAGTATCCTTTAATCAGCACATGCTTCCTCTCTTCTAGTCTCAGATCATAGTTAATCAAAGTTCACAACTGAAATATTCAGTGTGAATATTCAGTGTACTAAAACTAAATTTACTAATTACTGAAGAATTTATTCAATAAGAGAGCTACTACACTAGTAAGCACTCTAGGGATAAACAAATTATCAAAGAAGATTATCCTTTGGCTACCAGACTCTCTCTATGCAGTTCTACACATAATCCTTAATAGATGTATAATACATATTTAGTCTGTTATGAAATTATCACGACACATTACACATTCTGACTGATTAAAAAAGATACATTTTTTCTAATATTTTGTGACTTTTGACTAGGTTAATTATTTAAGATTGAGAATAACTTAGATCACTTCTTGAAGCATCAGCTTTTTCCTAAGTTCATGAGGAAAAAGTAGTAACCTAGAAGAAGTTAACTTCCCAAGACATCCATAGGTGATATGGATCTTACACAGCTTAATTTCTGGTGATAGAGAAAACTGAAATTATAGCTGGTCCCCATGAGACAGCTTGAATTGAGCATTTTCTGTCTAGGAATGCTTCTGCTCACCCTTGGGTTTGGTTTGCACTTGTGCACTTACTCTGTATTTAATATGCTGCAAGATGGAGGTGCCTTTAGTCTTTTCAGTGTTTTGAAGTGAAAAAAATGGAACATTGGCTCAGCATATATATGTATATATATAGATAGATAGATAGATAGATATATTACATTATTTTTAAGCATTTTTTATGGACAACAGAAAAAATGTACAAGGTTATTTTTAATTAGGTTCTTCTTAGCCCTTAACCCCATGACAGAGCAGTGCCATAGCACTATCTGCAGGAAAAGGTTTTGAGGGAACACTTAACACAGGATGCTGTCGACAATACTTGATGTCAGCCTCTACAGACGTGTAGCATGCGTACCAGATGTATCAGGTGTACATAGCACTTGACCAAATTTAGCTAGTTTCCTAGCAAAATCTGAATCTTACATCATTTATGAACATGAAATCTTGACATACATTTCAGGGGCCTCTAGGATTTTTTACCCCATGAGTAGTTAGGACAGATGACCTTTTAGCCATTAGTCAGTAGAAGGTAACTAATAATATATTCAGAGCTATCTTTGAAGTTCGACAGTTGAAAAACTGAATAAAAGGTATCTTTCCCTACAGAGAGGAAGTGCTTTAAAGAGGCTACCTCTTCCCTTTTCTGATTTTCACAGAAGCAAGAGGTTAGGATGAGATTTAAACCAGCATATGCAAAAGTTGGTTTTGATATACCAATACAAATGTACATTGTCATATTGGATACTGAATGCATTACTCTTATAACATGGGATGGAAGGGTTTTAGGGGTGTGGTAGGAAAGGGTGGCATGGAGAACTAAGGGGAACTAAAGGAAAAAAGGAAGTAGTTTCCAATAAAACTCATAAATGGGTGTCCTAAATTTTAGGCAGCAAGAAGAGAGGGAAATCTAAAAAGTCTAAGTCATTTAAAAGCTGTATACTATCTGATTTTACAGGTTATATTTTACTGTGTCTTCCTTTAAGAATCCAAAAACTGCAAAGATAACATAAAGAGTGGCAAGGATTCTCATAGTTAACTAAATCCTGGTAGTATGTCTGAAGAAAGCTGAATTGTGACTTGGAGTGAAATTGATTCAGACTCTACATTTGAAAAACTTCTTAGATAGTTATGGATTCCAGCTTCCTCCCATGCCACCCAAGAGAAGCCTTCTGTTGCCAGAGTGATAAACTAAACTGTGTTTAACCCATACATCACATCTATGTGATGTTTCCAGTCATGAAGTAATTCATGCTCAGATTCAAATTGAGATTCTTGCAAGTTTCCCAAACTGAAAATGTGCTCAATTTGGTGCCTTTGTTCAAGAAAACAAAGGAAATAAACCCTGAAGAATGAAAATAACTCCACACCACTGTCAATTTTTATTTGCTTATTCCTGTGATTTTTACTAGTTGCTGAATTTTGCAAAAAACTGTGCTCCAAACAAAAGAAGCAATTTTAAGAAAGATATAGTGATATATTTTTAAGTAGTGTGCCTTAGAGTTCTCCTCCTCACAGGTTTAATCATTCTTTGCATGAACCTGATTTTGCCTGACCCTCTTCTGCTCTAAAGCAGAGTAAGAACACTCAGGTCAATATGCACTGATCTAAAAACATCTAGAATGGGTTCATCCGAGTGGGTTGAACGAAACAGTGTTGAGTGATCTAATGCACACAATCAATACTACTTTGCTGCATGGCTATTTGCAGTCCCAAGTAGATGAAGGTTAATGCAGGCACAGCCTTTGAGGATACCAAGGGTAGAGGCATAATATCCTTTTTCCCTCAATGACACTACTAACACATCAAAGCAGTAGCAGGAGGGCTGCTTCTCTGACAATGAGAAGTCATGTTTGTTATGCTGTTTCCTAGAATAATCTCACTCATGCAAAACTGAGAAATGCAACACACATTTTTATGCCAGTATGTATTAGAAAATGCTCATTTCTTAGGACTCAAACCACATATGATTATGAATACATTTTTCACTTTTCAATAAAATAGCCAATGCTTTTGCTGGAAGTTTTGGGAATACTGGCAACATGATCTACCAAAAAGACATGGAATTTGTAACCTATTCTTTAAAAAATAAAATTACATTTGACATTATGCATCAACAGCACTAAGTATCAGTTCTGGCAGGATGCATTTTCAGACAGCCTGCTCCAAGGCTAACAGAATTCACCAAGAAATAAACCTGCATGGTGATTTTATTGTTAATAATTCACTGCATAATAATATGTTGCTATTGTCCCTCTGTGTTGCACACAGCCTTCCATGCTATTTGTAATCTTACTTACCAATCAATTTTCTTTTAAATTAAGTATACATTAAATTTCTTCTAATATCATTCATAAGACTTTAAAATGTGTTACCATCTCTCATTTATCTAACCATCCTTATTTTTTCACAGAGTACTAAATTTATAACCCAGAATGATATTTCTGTAGCTCTTTGTAAGCCACCTAAATGATGCCCTTGCAGTACACCAGCAGCTCCCAGACCAATTTACAGCATTCTATATAATTAGAGGTGTTACATTATGTGAGAACCAATGCCTAATTGCAAGTCCACTAAGTGGTGCTCTGAAGCACAGTGTTCTGCATCTCTGATTACTGCAGCAATTAAAGGTTTACTAAATTCCTGAAAATGAAGAATTCTGCTGTGCATTTGCGATGTCAGGACGGGACCCTCTCTATTCTCTATCATGAACCCTAGGTCCTTTCTTTTAAGACTTAATAAGGCAGTTTCTGAACAGCGGTGTCTGCAAATCTGGATACTATTTCTATGATGCCTTCTTCACTAGAACTCAAATGTAGAAAAAACACCATGGTGTCAGTTTCTGATTTCTTTTTAATATGTTGAAGGCACTGTTCTTTTTAGCCTAACTGAAACACAGCAGAATACCTACTGAAGACATCATCTTTGTATGGAAGACAATATGCTGAGTCCAAACTGTTTATTTCTTAAATTAAATGCAAGGATCCATGCAGTAATAAAGGGTAGAAATCTCACATGTAATAAGGGATAGGAATAGGGCTCAGACTGTCAAGATTTAAAGTGAATGCATGACTAAAAGTACTATTTCTGTTTGCCTGCAGGCAAACCCATCGATGCTCTGGATCTTTTAGCAATTTATTTTTTGATTTATAAGCCAAAGTTTTTTCATTCGTTTTAGCAGCCAAAATTCTTAGATAAGAAAGGACTCATAATAATTTCAATGCGATCAGAAAGTTGTGAATATGTTTTCTGTTCTACTGTGGTTTAAGCAGTGATTAAAAACTACAAAAAAATAAGTTTACATTTAGATATTTTATCTATAGTATATTGCTTCACGTTTCATAGCAGAAGGAAAAAGTAAGAACAAAAATGAAACACCAGGAAAAAACCCAACAATAATAAGAGAACAGACTGTTCTTCAGATTTGCGAATCTCTGAGCATGAATGTGGTTATGGTGTCTGGGCTTTTGTGGAAGAAGACAACATCATTCATGTGATACCATATATCGCCTGCAAGAGGAAGAGTTCCGAGAGAGGATGCAGCTCCTGTGCAGATGTGTATAGGCTGGTGTCACTTCCTATTAACAAAGGAAGAAAAACCTGAGGAAAGACTGTATAAATCTAAGAAATAACTTGAGGGGAGATTGTAACAAAGACAAGTGTTAGCCTTTATGTAGGACCAACCTCTCAACAGAACCGTGTCAAGGCCATAGTTTAAAAACTTGTAAAGGTGAATAAAAGAAAACAAACATGAAAAAAATGTAAGATTTATCATATAATGATGATTGGAGAGACAAAACCTGCCTTAGTCCCCTTGTTAAGGGGAGTTAGCAGTATTTTTAATAGTGAATAGGAAGATTTAAAAAAAAAGGAGAGTTTTGTTGTCCTAGTTGTTATAGGAATTATCACACAGATTAGGAATAATATGACTGGATGAAGAAATCAAGATGCCAGTTGCATTTTTTTGTCTTTTAGTCTATTTCTTTATTTGTGATTTATTTCAAAATAAAGAGAAGCAAAAGGTTTTCTTGGATGTTGCTAAAGATGTGAGATATCTTTCTCTCCCATTTCCCCCTTCTCTAAAGCTATCAAGTGCTGCACGTTCATACTCTGGATCATGTGAAAGGGCAAACTTAAACTTTTGTCTGCCTCTCCCAGCCCCTCTGAGCACCTGTATTGTTTTAAACATCTATGGGACTGAACTGATTGCAATTACACCACCATAATTCAGAAGTGAAGACCTGCATGTGCTGTCTTCCATCAGCAGATTTTTTTGTTGTTATTCCTATGATGTTAGTTATTTGACATGCAGGTCTTTTTTTGAAAGAAAATAAATAAACAAACAATCGAAAAAGGTGATTTTCATCAAATTGAATCACTGGATCTGCTGTAGCTTTGTATTTGTAACTTTCACGATTTTTAATGTAATTGAGAATACTATTTAAATTCTCAGGACAAGCAAAATTTATACTGTTCAAGTAAGAATTTGAAATGAAATTATATTTCTTCTGTACAGTAATGACTGTTTCAAATGTGACGACTAGCAACGTTCTTTGATTAAATGAATGTAAATAGTATCCTACTGGACTTAAAATTCTCTCTATTTAAACATGTCTAGAAATGTGGGGGTTTTTTATGGAAGCTAAATCTTTTGTCAGGAGAAGAGCTGCTGAACACCTTTCTTAGATCCATTCCACTGCACTGAAATAAAATAGCTTTTTTTCATGAAGAAAGGTAATCAAAAGCATCAGGAGGATACGTTTCTGTAGCAAAATAATCACTGTGATTCAAAAGAAATATCACACTATATAGTCTTAATATGACATAGTCATAGAAAGATTTTGTTCTATAAGCATAATTTTTATTCATTCAATGTATTGAATAAAGTAGGAGTTGTAAGCCCAATTTGATGTAAAATTAAAGTATGAGAAAATACTTGATCAGGTTTGTTTTCTGTTTTCTGGACTATGTCTTTAGTCTCTTGTAGGTCAGTAATAATGATGGACACACAAGTTCATTAAGAAAAAGAAAGTATAAAGAAAAAGGTTGTTGGAAATCTAGGACAGTATTCAATTAAGAAAGATACTTGTACCTGCAGTTATTTTTATTATATGCCAAGTTGAGAAATATTGATAATACACTACCAGTGGCACACTTCCACAGTAATTATGCAAAACACTGCAGTATTCTAGTACAAAAGTAATGCTTGTTTGGCAGAGAACTTGTTCAGTTTATGTTAACGCTTTCAAGTGGGAGGAATGATCTCAAGAAGATTCCTATACTAGAAGACAAAATCAAGTTGCCCATCGCTGTGCTTTTAATACTTTCTCCTGAAATGAAGGGTGCTCAGGAGCGCTCAGAAAAGCAACTCAACATAATGGATGGCTCTGAGGCAAACCAAACCACAGCAAACTCTATAAACGATATTTACAATAAATGTAAGAAGCAGACAGCAAGTAGAGAAAGTCTGCAAACAATTCTTTCAGCCTCTGCTATAAGACTGAAAAACCAAAGGAAATGCAAGATGTGCAACATAATTCTATCATTTTCATGTTAGAGATTATAAAGGTAAAATGTAGTGAGGAAATTGATAAAATATTTGTGTCAAAGAAAAATAAACCATTGGCATAAAAAATAATCACACCATGTAAATAAAAGAGCATCCTTTTCCAGTATACTAATATTAGACATTTAAATAAAATAATTTGTTCCAGAGGCCCTGGGAGTTAGGAAATTGTAAATTAAAGGCTGTTTAATGTAGCTAATTAGTAGCATGTTAAATCAAGCTTGTTGAATATACATTTCAATTGCATTATGTGGAGAAGTGATTGGTAATGGGAAATCACTGTGCTATCTAATACCACTCAGAGAGTGCTGAAATGTACACCTGAAATTTCAGACAACAGCTTGGAAAAAACTTGTCCTGGAGGGAAGCCTTTGCAGGATCACCGTATGCTACAGCTGGGCAGTGCTGTGGGAACTCAACAGCGGTAGGTGGTTCTGGTTACAGCCAAGCCAACCCAGTGAGAAGCTGTTTCACTTAGTTTGTCCTGGCTTTGTTATTCTATTTACTAAATCCATTCTGTTAATTGTCTCACTCCAGAAAGTGCCTTAGCAGGATGGATCTTAGGCTAGGCAGCTTCATGCCCAAACAGCAATAGAAATACTGAGAGGACTGGGGATTGAATAACTCCTCAGTGAGTCTTCAAGGTGTGACACTGGGGCACAGCCAGTTTTGTCTGTGGCCCTCTAAAGAAGCTTAGAGTTTGGCAAGGGTGAAAATAATCCACGTGGGGAGGGTTATTCTTAGATAAAATAGTCTTGGAAAAGTTTATAGGTCAAGTATAACATTTAACTGTGTAAAGCAAAGAGAGCGACCCCGGCAGCACCCAGTAACTGGCCTTTCAAATTTTCTTCCAAATCCTAGTCTCCTGCTTTCCTACATTGTACAAATATCACTTTACTCCTGGGGATTTGTCTTTGGTCAAATAACTAGTTTTCTCATTAACTCCCCATGCCCCAGGTGTGGTCTCTAGCAGATCCCCACCACCACCTCATGCAGCAGAGCCTGCAGTAAGTGTGCTCATTTTCGTGACAGTAAAAATGGCACCATTCTGCCAGCCTGTAGCACACTGTTTTTGTTTTTTCAAAACACTCATAAGCAGGTGCCCTTGTCATCCTTCTCAAACATTCTCAGCCTTGTTGCCCTGGGGCTTGGGTCCACTTCTTGAGCAACTGGGAATGGTTGCACATCAACAGCCTCCAGAGTCAGGAACTCCAAGAGCCTCATCCAGTTTTAAAAACTGAAACAAAGGCTTCTGAAATGGAGAAAAATCTTTCAGGCACATACTTAACATGTCATACAACATAGTAGTGGACTAAAATGAACAACAAATACTTGAAAACTTTTTTTGTGATGTAGAGAAGCAGAATACCAGTCCATCAGAGTATTTGTGGTTGATTGTAGTTTGGTACGTTGGAGCATAAACACAGAGAAAAAAACCAGCAAATAGGCTTTCATATGGTGACACAGAACTGCTTTAGTGAAATACTGATCAAAACACCACTAAATTAAAAAGACAAAGTGTGATCTTTTATTTTACCAAAACATTGCTCCCAAAGAGAGCTTTAACACATTTGTGTTAGCACCTTTAATCTTCACCTTCTGTTTCAAAGGTACTAAGATGTGCCAGTAAAATTAATTTCTTCTGGAGGCTAGACCAATATAACAAGATGCAAAACAATTTTAAGATGTAGATTTTTTTAAAGTATGTGATTTTCTGCAGAAGTGCTGTGCTAAAAAGAAAATTCAGAAAAATTTTGAACCTTCTGGGATTTAGGTCTCCCCTAACATACTGAACAGCAGTGCAAATTAGGATAATGCTGATGGAGCTTACAAGGATGTTAGAATTTAGCTGGTTCCTGAGCACTACTCTAAGTACATTTTAAGATATTCCATGAGCATGCTTAAAATTAATAATGTGTTTAACAGCTTTCTGAAACAAAGACTACATATTCTCAAAATATTTTTAAGGCCTAAACAAAAAATGGAAGTCCTTCTATTATTTACTTATGTGTCTTGCATCTAAAAAAAGTTACGTGTCCCACATTTAGGCTTATGCTAATTTTCGCAGAGGTAAGATTAAATGAGACTGTTTGCACACAGGTCATAAAAATAGAAAAATTAAAATAAAGGAATGTAGATCCTGAACTATTACAGAGTATTATATCGTTACAGGAAAAAATGGATCTAATGACTTGGACACACAAGCAAATTATGAGGATATAACACATCACAGACATCAGTTGCTCTGTATTGATAACTTGTATGTATATCCACCTGTAAACATGATACAAACTTCTTTTCAGAGATGCAGAATTCTTTGAACACTTTTGAGGCCTCAAGCACTTCAAAGTAGATAAAATCATGCAAGCCCCTGCAGCACTCCTGCTTACTTATCTTAAAATTGTTTTTAATGTTGTCTCATGTATCAAAAATACCATTTAAAAATCTGTGACAAAGGAGACTGAACAAATAGCAGTTTTTATCCTTAATACTGTGTTGTACACAGTCACTGTTTTTCCATTGGATGTCTACCTTAAGACAGTTTCTTCTAGACTATTTTCCTGAACATGCTTATGAAAGTTGCGCAGATAGTAAGTGTCAAAGCTTGTTTAAATGACTGTCCTAGTTTCATCCAAGACAGAGTTAATTTTTTTTACAGTGGCCAGATGTGGTGATGTGTGCCTGCGGTCCCAGCTACTGAGGGTCTGAGTCCACTGGATTGGATTGCTTGAGCCCAGGAGTTTTGGGCTGCTGTGTGCTCTGCTGAGCGGGCCTGGCCATGACCCCAATATTGCTGAATACCATTTTACATCATTGCCAAGGGCAGGGGAATGGCACTTTTTCTCTGGCTTCTGGGAAGAAAGGCATTCCTTTTGCAGTTGGGAGAAAGCGTGGTGTGGTGTGGAAAAGCTGGTCAGTATTCGTCATGGGCTTTCCGTGTAAATAGTTTTTTTGTCTTATACTTTTTGTTATTAATACTTTTGTTGTAACTGTTCCCTTTTTTTTAATCTCATTGCTGTTTCCAGTAAATTGTTCTTGTCTCAAACTGCAGTTTTCACCCCTTTCTACCTCTAATTCTCAACTCCATCCTTGGAGTGGGAAGGGGGAAGGAAAGGGGCAAGAGCAAGCAAGAGGAGTCTAGTTTGAGAGAGTCTTGGGGAGCACTAAATTGGGAGTGTCATTGCCAAACCATAACAATGTCCATATAGTACATCTCTTTCTACACTAAATTTGCTGTCTTGTCAAAGAAGGAAATTATATTGCTTCAGCATAATATGCTCCTGATATTTTTACCAATTTATTAACATCTTGGTCTTGATAAATTGATTTCTAATAATGTTTTACATTTCTTAGAATCAAAGCTAGTCTGACCTAGTATTTTGGTGAATATGTTCTTCTTAAAAATAGGTATAACACCTGCACATACCCACTGTTTCTTTACCTTACATGACCTCCATAAATTTTTGGAAACAATCACTAATAGTTCGCACAGATTCAGCTAGTCCTTTGAACACACTACAGTGAATGTTATCAGACCATTTCCATTAAATTCACTTAGTCAAACATTGGTTAGCAAATCTTTTTATTGCATACCCTCTGATTAAAATTGACTTTCTTTAATAGCTGGTCAGCTAACAACTTTTGCTGAAGAAAAAGAAGCCTTTTCTGTATCATCTACTATCTGCCCTCTTTTCCTCCTAACTAAAGATCAGAGGATGTTACTCTAATGACAATCTTTTTGTTACCTTTTCTACTGTTAGGTGCTTTAGCCTTTCTGACATCCTGTAGGATGACTCTGCTCTTCTTTTCTACTTCCAGTCATGGGGTTTTGATTCCACATTTGTACAATTCCTTTTCAATTTTTAGAATGTTAAAGAAAGTTGATGCTGTCATATTATTCTTTTGTCCGACTTTTTCTGATTCAGGAGAATTTTCTGTTCTACCTTAAGCACAGTCAATGTAAGATTTTCTGCGCTTCTTTTGTCCATCAAATTTCTTTCCAAGAATCTTTCTACTCACCAGGCCTCTGAGCTCATTTAAGTCTGTCCTTTCTGAAATACATTATCCTATTTCTACTGCTTACAGTCCTTTCTTTTAACTGTGACTATTTTGTAACAACTAAATTTTTAACCAATGACTCTCTTAGTGCAGATCAAATCTAATGTAACCACTTCCCTCTCAACTTTCTCAGTCTTGTGGGTGGATCCTGGCCAGCAGCTAAGCACCCACATAGTCACTATCTCACTCCTCTACTGTTGACCCCTATCAAGATGGAGACACCAAAAGTGAAAAAGCCTCATGGATTGAGATAATTGCAGTTTAACAAGGAAAGGAAGGAGGGAAAAAATGTAAGTGATGCAAAGGCAATTACTTTCCACCTCCTGTTAGCAGTCCAGGCAATCTCCAAGCAACATCTGCTTTGGAAGAAAAACCTTCCCAATTTTTATTTCTGACTATATGAGAGTATATCTCTTTGGCCAGGTTAGGTCACCTGTCTCAGGTATATTTCTTCACAACTTCTTGTCCACCCCAAGCCTATTAATTGCAAAGACAGAACAGTAAAAGGAGAAAACCATGAGGCTTGCAAACGCTGTTCAGCAACAGCCAAAACATTGGTGTGTTTTAATAACAAACCCAAAACACATATAGGATCCTGTGAAGAAAGCTAACTCCATCCCAGTCAGACCTAGTACAGTGTTCTGAAATAAATAAATGTTCTCAGTGTTGCCAAAACTTTATTAGTCATTGATCTTCTCACATATTAGGTTAAGCGATACTGAGATAATAAAAGTTCCTCATTATCATACAATTATAGAATGGTTTGGGTGGGAAGGGACCATCTTATAGAACGATACAGTGGCTTGGAAGGAACCTTAAAGATCATCTAGTTGCAACCACACCACCATGGGCAAGGATGCTATCCACTAGATAAGATTGCTCAGGACCCCATCCAACCTGGCCTTGAATATTTACAATGGGACACCCACGACTACACTGGGCAACCTGTTCCAGTGCCTCACTACCCTCTGAGAGTAGAATTTCTTCCTAACATCTATTCTAAATCCCTCCTCTTTTAATTGAAAATTGTTCTCCTTTATCCTATCACTATCTGCCCATGTAAAAAGGTGTTCTCCTTCTATTTTAGAAGCCCCCTGTGCTTTCTTGTGCTTAGTACCCCAGAGCAGGATACAATACTCCAGGTGGGGTCTTACAAGGTCAGAACAGAGAGAGAGAATGAAGATGAAGGGGGAAATGGAAGGATTCTTTTACTTGCTCATAAAAGCCTCGTGATCTTCTAGAGAAATAGTTTGTACTGCATTCATGAAAGGACAAAATCTAAGATATTTTTCCTCTTTGAAATTCCTTTAAAGCTTTCCACAGGTCTCTCTCTTCAACTTATCTTTTCTGTAGAACAAGTATGTATGAGAAAGCCTTCAAAAGCTCAGAGGTGGGAATATAAATTCCAGAAATCACAGAACATCTTTCAAAATCTTTTGAAATACTGGCACAGAGACAGAGTAGACCAAGATTACCAGGAACACCTACAGAGTTTAGCAGCTTGCAGATGAGAGTAATGATGAAACAGGGATTCTCTTCTCCAAAAATAATATTTTTATGACTTCAGCTAAGGGCAGCTATATGATAAAACTTCAAATCTCTTCTGTGTAACATGGAGGCTCAGACCTTAAATGCTCCTGGTTGTCTTATTCTGAGATCCCACCCTTGAATTTCCACCTGAAGCTTTCAGACCAGACAAGGCATGAAAAAGTACTGCTCAAGTGTGTCTGATTTCACTACTGAGCTGTTGCTCTCAGAGCCCAAATGCAGTATATCTGCATTTCAGCTACAGTAGAAATCAGCCCTAATTCCTTCTGTGGATCTGGAGCATAAATTCCATAATACTTTTATGACAAGTGAGGTTTATTGAGCAGAAATACATGTGGGCATGGTAGCCCTAACAATCTGTAATGCTTCACTAAACATAATTGATTTTGAAAAAAAAAAAAAGGATGTTTCTTCAAGTTTGTACACGCTCTACAACAAAAGGCACTTGGGAATAGGAAAAAGACACTATCAATGCTTTCCTGAACAGCCAAGTCCTGTTTTGTCAGAACTTAGTTTTCACCCTTGACAGAAAAATCCATGAGAAACCAATTCTGTTGCTCTGAAATTATTAGTTATTTCACTGATCATTGCAAATAAAAATGTCACAAAAAATGAGGCCATAGCCAAGCATTGAATCATAAAGACTAAAAGCTGAAATACCACTCAATTAAGGAAAAAAAATTATTGATATTAGTACCAGTAGTGAGAGCATTAATAAATACTTAGATTTTATTATAAATTTGGTAAACATTGCGCAGTGCCACTGGTAGATACGTTTTAGGTTACCATAATTTTTCTGATAAAAATTGTATTAGGGTAAGTTAAAGTGAAATCTTACTTACCTGTAAAGTGCTGAAAGAGGCCGCTTGTTGCCAGGTTTTGGTCTGTATGGTTTTGGTTCTCCTGCCATGTTGATATCTGAAAGGAAACAATTGATACCAGTAATTCAAACATCTGGAAGTTTGCAAAGGCACCTTCAAATCACTGAAAATGAGTAATAGGCAGTGAAAATGGACAGCATACCTAAAACACCTATCTAGTTTTTACCTCTTCTGAATTGATGCCATGGAACTTTCCAAAAAAATTTTACTGTAATGCATGAGGATTTTAGGCAAAATATCAATTATTGTTAACAGAGAGAAATGACATTTTTTAAACACTCAAGTTTCTACCTGGTGAAGCCAATAATGTATTTCTATTACAGAAGAAGATTTGGATGGTGAAATAAACTATGATCTCAAGTCAAATTCTGTTGAGGAGGGCTGCAATTGTTCTGAAGAATTCCCCTTCAGGATCTGAAGAAATGCGCACTGATCTTTAACTGCTACTTCACCATGCACTCAGAAAGTAGCTTTTCAAAAACAAATAGGAGAGTATCTAATTCCTACCCCAAATACGTCTCTATTTGGAGAATGAGAAAGTCTGGTTTAGCAAATGTTTTCTCTTAGGCAGATACTTATAATTGTCTACAAGATCAGAAAACTTTTGAACACTTTGAAAGTTCACTTATATTCTACCTGCCAATTTATGCTTGAAATATAAAAGAAAGTCAAACTTATATAGCTATAAGCTTGACATAGATATATAGATATATAGCTTCTATAGACATTAATAATGTTCTCAGATTTGTCTCTTGATTTGAATCATACTCAAAGACATTCCAGGAGATAGATGTCTCGTTATGATTGCTAGAACAGTTACATGTGGAGAAAGAAGCACAGACGCTTCTGCGGAGAATACCTTCTGGAGCTTAGGAAGCTGTCTGTATAAACACAAATCTATATTAAGAAGCTCCTCCACTCTGATTGAATGTTGCAAAATTGACATTACAACAAATCACATGGATAAAGTGAATCTTCTGTTTAGGAAACAAATTTCATGCAATTTGAGGGATGCTGCAGCTAAATCTCTTCTCGGATTCAATAATATAAAAAAAGAGTAACAGTCAACAAAATCATCAGAATTATTAAGATACATAAAAGGGTATGTAAAAGGGTATAAAAGGGGTCTGGAAAAAGGCAAACAGCATCATGGCATCATTTTCAGTGTAAAATTGTTGTGACAGAACATCATATGCCATTAAATGTGGAATCATGTGGTTGTTGAGACTTCCAAGAAAACGCATGTTCTTTGTAAAGTCTATGTTTAACCTGAAATTGAGTGTAGTGGAGGGAGAAGTAGAAAGATAAGGTGTAGGAGTTGGAATAAACACTGTCCAGTGCAGTGATGTTAAAAGCTCAAACATTTTTATCTATTATTCTTGACCTCAAAAGATGAAGTAAAAGCCTGAGACTTATTGACTGGATACTTTTATTTCACACAAAGTGAATAAAAAACCTCCCAATCTGACCTTTTTTAACAACCAGAAACACTGAAAATGTATGTACCTTAGATTTTTTTTTTTGACAGAAAATATTTTTCCAATGGAAATTCCATGCTTCAAATATTTAAAAGAATTTAAAACAATTTTACGCTTATTTTTGATAATTTGAGGTCAATCAACATTTATTTAAAGTTATACAAGGACCTGAAATAAAAAGCTTTTATGTAGAACTATATAATATAAAATACTTAAGTAACATTTTCTTTATAGAAAGCATTTTGGCATTAAATTTGACTGCAGTTTCTTTTGTAGGATCTGTATTACTATTAAATAATAATTTTTCATAAAATATTAATTTTCTTGTTTCACCTAACTCTCTGAAATTGGATGAACACTGGAGACAGTTTTCATGTCTCCTTGAAATTATTTCCTTCCCTTAATTTTAAGCAAATGCTTTATTTAATATATATTATTTTTGTCTCCCATTTTTGTTATAAATTCAGCTATGATGCCCTTGTTTCAAGATATATAAATTCTACAATGTTGAATCAACAAAGTGAGCACCAAAAATTTCTGAAAGCCAGTGAGGAATTTTGATAACTCTGTTGCATTTCCATTGGCTCCTGGAAATAACAGAATTGGAACAAAATTTTTATCCTGTGACATTTGCGATAATTAGACCTTTTCGCACTATTTTTAGATGTCAGTTTAAATTTATTGACTGTATTGGCTTTCACCATCTCCTACTACAAGTAGGAGAGATTTTACGAAAAAAATTTTTAAAAAGTAGAATTATAATCTGCTCTCGGGAAATACCTGAGGCTGTGGTATCATCTTCACAATACCATAATCTTCACATATTTTTCATCTCTCGTCTGCCACTGTTTCAGAGCTGCATCTTAGACTTGTCCTTACACCCTTAGTTACAGGTTTTAAAAACTTTTTCATATCCTCCTGGGACAGATCAATACTATCTTGATGACTATTCTTATAGAACTACATTTGCAGCTCTACAAAAAGGTGCACTCTCTCTTAAAAAAGGTGAGTGGTGTAGCAGGATAGAAGACTAAGGGCTGTTTGTTATGTGTTCTCTTTATTTCAATCAAAAATATCAGAAAGGTGACACTGTAAGAGGCACAGTGGCAAAGCTGTTCAGAATCAGTCAAGATTCCCTTACACTTAAATAAATCTCTAAATGGTGAACTACTTTATACAGATAGTAATAGCCAGAAATTCTCTTTAGCACAGGAAATAGTTCCTAGAAAAGCTGTGCACATGGGGCTTTTCTGTTAATATGAAAGTGATTGAATAGCTCTGCAGCTCCCTAAGCACTTTGCAGCAAGTTAAGAATGGATGTAGGAAATGCTTTGAAAAGTTAGAACAGATTTTCACCCCATTATTTTTTCAGCACTATCTCTTCCAGCCTCAATTTTCTAACTAAGATTAGAAGCGAACTTGTCAACATTTCGCAAGATAGATTATTTCTATCCCAACTGGAAATCTTGTGAGATAAGTTGTTCTCTTCCTCCATCCATCACTGGTTTCACAGCAGACATTTACATCTACTAGATCATAAACTCTGTGTCAAATAAATTTGCTGTCTGCAGCACAGAGATTTACCTGTGCTAATGATTCCACCCCAAGGAGTGCAGAGACGTATCACTCCTTATGCTGTTAAATTAGCTACTGTGCTTGTACATGAATATGTATCAGACAACGTCGTAAGGGACACAGACCTTCACACTGCTTCTGGAGAGGCATGGATTTGATGAATTGGGCACCTGGTGGATAAAGAAATGGCTCATGGTCACACTCAAAAAGTTGTATTAAATGGGTAGATTTTCTAGTGGAGACCACTGACAACTGTCATTCCTCAGGGATTGGTATTGGGACTGGTGCAGTATAACATCTTTCTTGGCAACACAGACAGTGACATTGAGTGCACCTTCAGCAGGTTTGCCAATGACACCAAGCTGTATGGACACTGGAGGCTGGGGATGCCATCTAGAGAGACCTTAATAGGCATGAGAAGTGGACCTGTGTGAACCTTATGATGTTCAACAAGGCCAAGTGCGAGGTCCTGTACCCCGGTCTGGGCAATCCCAAGCACTAACACAGGCTGGGTGGAGAACGGATTGAGAAGAAGATTTGGTGGTGAAGATGAGAAGCTTGATGTGACCTGGTAATGTGCTCTTGCAGCCCAGAAAGCCAGCTGTAACCTGGACTGCATCAAAAGCGGCGCTGCCAGCAGGGAGAGGGAGAAGATTCTGCCCCTCTGCTCTCAGTTGGAGTACCGTGTCCAGCTCTGGGGTTCCCAACATAAGAGGGATGTGAGCCTGTTTAAGCAAGGCCAGGGGAGGGCCACCAAGATGATCCTAGGTCTGGAGCACCTCCGCTATGAAGACAGGCTGAGAGTTGGGGTTGTTCAGCCTGGAGAAGAGAAGACTTCAGAGAGACTTTATAGCAGCCTTCTAATACCTGCAGGGAGCCTACAAGAAAAGTGAAGAGGGACTTTTTACAAGGGCCTGTAATGATGGGACAAGGTATAATGGCTTCGAAATGAGAGCAGGCTTAGATTAGATATTAGGAAGAAATTCTTTGCAGTGAGGGTGGTGAGGCACTGGAACAGGTTGCCCAGAGAAGTTGTGGATGCTCCATCTCTGCAAGTGTTCAAGGCCAGGTAGGATGGGGCTCTGAGCAACCTGGTCTGGTGCAAGATGTCCCTGGCAGGGACATGACCATGGCGGGAGCTTTGAACTAGATGATCTTGAAGGTCCATTCCAACCCAAACTATTCTGTGATTGTATGATTGTATAATTCTATGTGGGAATGAAGAAGCCTAGGGACTCATATTATTTTCTCTGCTTGTATACTAGAAATGTTCACTTAGATATCAACATCAAGATAAATTCATCACTGAAATTCAAAATGCTAAGGAAACATGATGAATATAAAAGTGAATATTCAGAAAATAACACATTGTAATGCAGCATCCTGGTCTTATGTGCTTTCAGAATCAAATGAAATGGCTTTCTTTCTCAGAAGAAATCCAGTTTTAGTTCTATATTTTCCTGTTATCGTGGCAGAGCTTAGTTAAAGACTGAGATTTAGATTTCATTCAAGGTTGTGTGTCATCAGCAGAATATATCTGATTTTGAGCATGGTATTTTTATTTGCAATTAATGCCCAGTGATTAATGACAAAGCATAAAAATAATTTTAAAAAGAGAATGAATACCATTATAGAGTGCACTTGTATTTGGTGACTACACAAAATTGTCTGAAAAGGCAATTCAACACAGCATGATCTATGTTTCTCCTATCACTGTTTCCTACCATTGGCTGCCTGCCTCCTCCAGGCATGAGCATCCCATTTTTGGAGAGGCAGCATCAGCTAGTCCTGGTGCTTTGCTCACAGATTCCCTGGTGAAGTAACCTGAGAATCTGGTCCTGAAGACAACAGCTGACTTTGAACAGACTTTGTAAGTGCAAGCAATGATACCTAAAGATCATTCATACCCTAGAAGTATTTCAGCATTTCTTAGTATACCTGCCCTTCATATTCTTCAAAAAGTGTTATTTAAAAGAAAAAAGCAAAACCAAAATCATTGTGGTTCACAAAACCAAATGCCAGAAATAAGAAGCTTCAACAGGCACTAACTCAATTGATGAAAACTGGGATTTTGAGGCTTTCTGCTGCCAATTCAGAGCCTGTGTCTCAGGCTACATCTAACATATAAAATTAAATGAGGCACTTTCAAGGCACTAGTACTCATTTATCAGTTGTATTAAATTGTTAAACTGGTTTTTTGCATGACTTTTAGCCACAGTTTACAAGTACTGTTCTATGCAATTCCTAGATATAGGTAGAGAATGGACGTGACCTAGAGACCACTGCGGGCATTTTGCCCAGTGAAAGAAAAGAGATCCATGTACCTATAATTAGTACCTATAATGTAATATTAAAGATGTGACCTCTGAGTGTGGACTCCATGTCAGAAAGCCTGGAAACCAAAACTTGGAGCTAAGAAAACTCCAAGTACCTCTATAGCTTAAAAGCTGATTTTCTAAGACATGTTTCATCAAGTGCTCTTCCACACATTCTTGTGAATGGCTACAAAAATGGGGGCATTCCTTGAACAATTCTACACTTATTTGACTTAAATTTTGGATCAAAAAGTGTATAATTGTGTATTTCCAGACCAGCTATGCTTTAGACCAACACTTAATGGAAGAGATGGTAATTTAAATCAGGATATAGGAAGG
This sequence comes from Eulacestoma nigropectus, assembly GCA_013397775.1. NCBI lineage: Eukaryota > Metazoa > Chordata > Aves > Passeriformes > Eulacestoma > Eulacestoma nigropectus. The sequence goes on along the minus strand of VZTE01006486.1, from coordinate 482,690 downwards.
AATTCACACAGTGAATGTACAATCTATATACAGAGGTAGGTATTGATAGAGAGAGATCAGGGTGCATTTTCTCCTCTTTCAGATGACACAAAGTATATGGGATAGAAGAGAAAGACCAAGAGGTAGATGCAATTTAGAGAAAGCCTGTAGCCAAATGAGTTATAGCATAACTGTACACTAGCAAATCTAAGGCTAATCTATCTTTCTTTTATACTCTTTCATCTACTAGTCTTATAAATTTCCTGCTGCCTGCTAAAGAAATTTTAATGGAGTCATATGACATTTTTTACATCATAAACTTACTTTTTTCTTTATATGTTCCATTGATTATGTGTCATTTCCTCCCTTTCCCCCATCTCTAGCATGTGAAAAAAGCAGAGAGGAAAGGACAGCTCTCTGTTCTCTTTCATTATGTGCCCAAATTGCACAGCTGTAAAGACAAAACTTTCCATAAAACTGAGCACAAACTCAAATTAATTCTCAAGGCTAGTAAAATATTAAATGGAAGTCTGGGTCACACCTTTTCCTTTTCCATAATGGTATTAAAAATAATTTTCTTGTGTGACTCTCATCTGTATTTGGATTTTCTCTTAGCATTGAAGTAATTGGAAGCCTTTTTTTGTACAAAGATGACAGCTATTGTTAATGCTTCATACAGAAAGAGCTGCTTGTTGAATAGTATATGAAATTGCTTTGTTCAACCATTTCTTCTTTCATTAAATACTGCTAAAATGAAATGAGGCTATAGGATTATATAAGCTATCATTCTTAAAACCATTCAGTAGCAAAAGTGTCAGGCGTTGTCTTGCACAAATTTTTTTCTGTTCCCCAGGGAACTGGGTTGGTGTGAGGACAGGTGACAGCTAAAAGGGGAAACCCTTTCCTGTGTGTAGGCTCATCACAAATCATTCCTTCAGAGTCCTGGAGACAGCAGTCTCTCAGCTGCAGAATGGACACCAGTGTACTTCACAGCTGAGGTGGAGCATTGGTCTGCCTTGGTTTTTGTCTGTTTGCTGCCATCCCTGCACCTCCCACCACTCCAAGTAACAACACAGTCTGGGCCAAACTCCCTGGCCCTGCTGGCTGTGCCATCAGCAGTGATCCATGTCCATGCCCAGGGAGAGGCATCACTTCTGCCTGGGGAAGGGGAGAATGCTTATTTGTGCCCTCTGACTGGCCATCCATGGACTCCACTGTGATTGAAGAATCTGTGGCCAAGACCCTACAAACTGCCTCTCTTCTGATGCTTGAATCTGTGCAGATGAATTACTGTGATGTGGCAGGAGTCACCCTGGGGTAATGGGCTGCCGGGGAAGGGACACCGTATGTGGCATGCCTTGTGAAGGGATTCCTATGGGAAGGAGAGCAGCCCTATTGCTGGCAATCCTGCCCACTCCTCCTCCTCAGCACTGGGCTTGTACATTCCTCTACAGGAAGTTCTACACTTGCAGATGCAAGAGAATCAGATTCAGCTTCAAAGGGACTATGTGGCCATAGCCACTCATCTGCAGACCAGGTCTATAAGAGCTGTGGGAGTTTGGGTGTTAACTGTAGGAACCTCAGCCTGGTTTGTGCCATGGCAGCCATGAAGCTGGCTGTCACCTGTGTACTTCACCCTGCCAGAGCCAAACTATAGATGCAGGCAAGTATAGTCTTCCTGTAAGAAGATCCTTTTAATTTAATCAGGCTTGCATCTTCTGTTTCTCATGCAGAGAACAAGATTTTTACGTACCAGGTACTTGTTTAACACATGAACTAGAAAATTCTGCACATGCAGAGGATTAATGTTACCATGAGGGTAAAAGAAAACAATGGAAAAATACACCAGGAACTTTCTGCTATCTTCAGGAAAAAAGAAACAGTTTTAATGTAAGCTTAGCCAGCAAGAAAACAAACCAACAGAGTTCAAGCAGGGATTCTCATATGATTGCAATCCCTGCTTGCACTTCTACTTTATCACTGATGTTGTTAATGGGAAACAGAACTGGTCCTTGATTTACAGCCTTTTTTTCCAGACAGTGAGGAGTGCAAGGATTACCTTTGCTTTTTCTTGATCACAGTAAAGATGCTGTTTACAAATAAAAAATAGAGCATCTGTCTTCTTTCAGATCAAGCACAATCATTACAAGGCAGCAGCCAGCAAACCCTCTGCTGCTTTTGTCTGATAACAAAAGATAGTTATTACCATGAGACTCAGACAAAGCTTCATGTTGACTAGATGTCTGAGTTTCTCAGCATTGCAATTAGCCCCAAGCAGAAACATTAAACAGTGTAGTGTGGATAGAGTATGAAAGTCCCTCATCTACTTCTTTCAGATTTCAATATGATTTATTCCAGGGAACATGCCCTGAACCTCAGTAATTTTCAGCTTGTCCTCAGACTACACTTTTTCTCTCTCTCTTCTAATACTTGGCTACTTTCTCTGCCCCACGGCCCTTCATCTGACTCTCTTACTAATGTTAACTTCATGCTCCTAGCAATAGTTTTTCATGACAATTGAAATCTGTAGTGTACAAAAGAGTTCAAAATCCCCATTGCCCCAATTCTTTTATCTTTCTCACTATTTCTCCTGCAGATGGTCAACTTGATTAACTCAAACATGAAGAAAAATTAATTTTTTTTTAAAAAGCCATCACAATAACAGCATTTTGCAAAAAAATCACCAACATTGTCTGCACTTGTGAATCGTATTTTTTGAACATTAAAACAAAATTTCCCTACATGTGAAGTACATTTTCTCATAACCTTGCAGAGTGAATGTAGCCAAGGCTCTCTGGGCATCACAAGCAGAGTGGCTTTCACAGAAATGCTTTGCAATGCATGTGTCATTCTGCATGTTGCAGCCTGGGGCCTTTGCTGCTTTGGGCAGAAGGTTTCAGCAACCCCAGGGGCAGGGAGCAGAGGCAGTAGGTGATGGCTTGGGGAAGAAAATGTTGATGGACATCTTCAAGGTGCTGTTAGGTGTGAGGGCAGTGTGTCTCTCTGAAAGGCTGGCTGGGATTGGCATTACAGTCATTACTGAGGGGTAGGTACACTTGACACTCAAATTTTGCTGTCAAAACCTTCAAGGTTAGGTCTGACCTGGAGAGTATTCCCACAGGATAGAGGCTTTCATCCAGGTTCACAACAGATTGGAGAGGAATCGTGCTGCGGATTCCACTGAGTCTTGAACAGTGATGTTCACTGACCAAGGAAGCTGATAGGGGAGACAGAAACAGACCTCTGCAGCTCCAAATGCATTTCCACCATTTTCCAATAATATTCCTCTCCAAAACATGTTTGGTTTTACCCTTATCATTTGACCTGAAATCTTTCCTCTAATCTTCACCTGTCTTGGCTTCTCAGATGATCTAAGCTTTCATGTTGGTCTTACATCACTTGAAAAAACCCATTGCCCCCAAACAACTACTCTCAACTAATTTCAGCTGTTCAGTTCTCCTTTCCGTATACCCTCTTTCTGCTCATGATTCTCATGTTCCAGGTTTTGTGGATTTGCAGATCTATAGAGGAGGATCTTTTCAAGCTTCAAGTTCACTTTGGAACTGCATAGCATGTCTTCTAGCACTTCCTTTGTGATACAGTAATTTTTTCAGTGTCAGCTTATGAAAACTTGTGCCTCATATTATAGACTCACAGAATTATAGAATAATGCATGTTGGAAGGGAGCTTTAAACATCAAGTAGTCCAACTGTCTTGCCTTGGGAAAGGACATCTTGCACTAGATTGGGTTGCTCAAAATCTTGTCCAAGTTAACCTTGAGCAGTTCCAGGAGTGGGACATCCACAGCCTCTCTGGGTAACCTGTGCAGTGCTTCACCACCATCATTGAGAAAAAGAATTTCCTTATATCCAATATATCACATAATACATCATAATAATATATCATTAATAATATATCATATAAGTCCTGAAAAGTTTTGTCTTTGTAACACAAACATGGTAAATCATATGATGGACAGCTACAGAATTAGCTCATATGTTATCATGGAAAAACTATAAATATTACCTTAATGCTATTATAGTTTTAGTATTATAAAATAATATAGCAGTGATGTAAAGAAAATGGTCTCACTAACTCATGAACCTAAAGCCTACCATTTTTTTTTAAATGCCATGGCTGTGTTGAATGAAATAATACCAGAAGTGGAGATAATTCCATTGAGATTTGGCACATGGAATGGAATTTTATTGTGGAGGTGATATGCAAAAAAAGCTATGCCAAATCCAGTATTTCCATAACAGCAATGCTTAGGTTTTACCATGTTCTAACTCTCTCTCATTGGCAGCTTTTGAAGTTGCCCAGTGGATTCAATTTGGCAACTAAACTGCAACAACATAGAAGTCTATTGCAAAAGCAAGGCATTTAAAAATTGCAAATACCGAAAAGCTTCAAAATTAATGATATGCACTGTTGTTTTATCTGTGTCTCTGTGGCATTCCTGGAAGGAAAACAGAAGATTTGATAGGAATAGAGAAAAGGCAATATCTTGTCAGATTGATAGTTGATATACTGTAATTTTCTGCCTTCAGCTGCCCCAGATGCTTTGGAAGGAGACACAAGAACTTCAGACTAGGCAAGAATAAGATGATTTTCCCTCCATTCTCTTATCATCTCAGCATGATTCTCCTCCTAAAATACTGAGCAGTTTAAGATTACTTTAAGTCCTAAAGCATGATGTTTTATCTTTCCTCCCATACTGATTTTGTTAGAATCTAACCGTTAGTAGCTGGAACCGGAAAGCGCTACAATATCAAATAGCCTTGCTGACTATATAAATGTCCTGTTACGCTGTTCTTGCTGATATATCCTATTTGTGCAGTTTTTAATGAAAAATTATGTTTCTCAACAAAAAGTGAGCTTTGTTTTGGCCTTATAATTCTCCTACTCTTCACCCCCTCAAACCCTTTTTCAATCACTATTTATTTCACTCATCAATAATAACAAAAAATCATAGAAGTCCAGTCAGAAACCCTTTCTCAAAACGTAAAACATCATCCTTCTCCATGCAATTTATTGGACTTCTGCTGTTTAATTTTGTAGTTTTACATTTGGGTTTGCATGCAAATATACTTTACATGCTGCTTCAGAGCTTCTCTCACAAATGGTTTAAGGTACTTTGTATTATCAATGACATAAATTTGCATATATAAAGAATCTGACAGGAAAAACTGTAATAGGTTACTAAAAATCCTATTATGAAATAAAATAATTATTTTGAAACTCATTAAATCAAATCTCAATATCAAAAGTATTACCAAAAGGACCGCATGACATATTTCAGTTTAATTTTAAAAAAGAAAAAGCATAATTACCATGCATATTAATACACAGTGCTAGTGAAGCTCTCATTGAGCATTCACCACCTCTTATGTTAACAGGATTCACGTTCTTCTATGCTTCCCAGTAACATTTTCTGTTTAAGCCAGCTTTGCCATAAAACTGTCTATTTCTGTTACTCACAAATAAAATACGCAATTTGGCTCAGAAATCATAGGAAACAAGAACTCCTTCACTCTAAGTTAATTCTTCTGCCCAGAAATCTGTGGGACCATGAGATTTCCAATTTATTTCTTCAGAATGTGATTATTTTGAGCAAGCTGCACATAAACACACATCACAAATATTTGTAAAAAGGCTTTGGAAACTAATATCTACTGCAGTTGGGAAAAGAAATACATAAAGCTAGACAAGACAGTGAACACCATTTGGACATTCCCTTCCTTGAAGGCTTTTTGGACTTATATCAGATTCCTGTAAGGAGCTCAGAATCCTTATTTTTGCATTGGGTTTCATTGGAAGCCATAGTGTTTCTTCTGCAGCTTCTTCATGAAGCTAAAACAGGCCCAACCTTGAACCCTAATTAAATTTTCACCCACGTTGCAAACCCCTACCCAAAGTTTCTGCATTTTCCTTTTCCTTTATATACTTGTATGTGTATACTCTTGTGTGAAAACATTTGGAATAGAAGCATGTATTTTCACCTGGAAAATTCTTTGTTAAGTTTTGCATATCACCTTTATCACACAGTTTCTGAAAATAGAAGGTTGCAAAGGAACACTAAGGAATATTGAATTCCTGAATCTAGAATTAAATTATTGTGTTGAAGCGGACACTGGAGACAATTGCTTTTATATAGAAAGCAAACCACTCCTTAGTCTCAGAAATACCATATCTGAAATTCTTATCTAGCATTATTGCTAAAGGAAGGTGCCAAGGACCTATCTTAAATCTCAGTACCTACAGCTTTTAGGTGGTTAGATTATTTGTTTCCTCTTTTTTTTTTTTTCCTACTCTATGCAGTAAGAAATTCTGGTGGCTGTTCAAATGAAACAGCTCTCTAAGCTCACCTGGAAACATTAATCTTCTGGACATACTGAATAAACCACTAATCTCATGCTTGTCATTTAAAATGAGGCAGGGAGTACAAGGAGAGATGAAAGATGCAGGCAGATTTTTAAAGCCTTAGCATTGCTATTTTAATTCATTTTAAGAATAAATAAGATCCCTAAATCTTACATTGCCATAGTAAAGCAATGGGCTGAATGATCCCTCTGAATAAAAATGAATGGGGTTCAACACAATGCTTCAGCATACTGTCTACTAATCTTTCACTTCCTCATTTTCAACTCCTTATCAGACACTGCTGTTAACTTCATGACTTTTTTTTTTTTTCTTTTTTTTGCTTATAAACAGAGCCAAAGATACAACAAAACCTTTAAAAGTATTTATACTGGTCTGATACATATTGACCCAACAGCCTACAGCAAGCTAACCTATGCTCTGCTGTAATCTCAACCTTACAATCCTTTTTCATGTTGCCTGACACTACTTATGAATCTTAAAAGAATTTAGAAATCCATACTTTAAAATATTTTTACCTATTTTCGAAGCAATTAGGTCAGAATGGAAAAGCAGTGCTCGTATAAGAAAGGAGACATCTTTTGGATGAGAGCTTAAGCCCTCAGTGTTAGTGTAACCTTCCCCTAACATCTGTGATAAAATCAGATTTAAGTCAGTATGGTTACTTTTCACTATTCAATCATATATTGCATAATAATCTGAACACTGTCTTTTTTGTCGTCATCGTTGTTGTTGTTGTTCTTGTTTTTAACTTACTGAGTTGGAGTCTCAGGAAACCCCAGTAAAAATGAAGGTTTTCACCTTTTATATTTGCCTCTTGCTCATTCATGTGATCACTGTCAACCCAAGCTGCTTTATTTTAGGGAAAAGGAAAATGTGCATCCAGCAACAAAGCCTCCCAGGGATTCAGGATACTGTGGCCTGTAATGGACATGTTCCAAAAGTGACAATGGGAAATTCCATCTGATTGTGCAATGTTTGCACCTGTATCTATGGAAAATGTGTAATACAGAGCATGGCTGTTCTTGAGCACACGGCATGGTGTTATCTGTACTGCCCAGTCAGTCTGCTCCGTGCAGGACTGCACTGCTGTCCTAGCAACAGCTGCCTCCCGTCCTCAGCTCCATCTCCTTTTATACACTGATCCACAACGACATAGAATAACATTGGGAAAGAATAAATTGCAGTACATTTCTTCATTCATTACTTCATTTTATGCCATTCAACAGAGTACTGAATCACCATGATAAAGACCCCAGGATCAATGGAAAATTAACCCTTTAATGACAATTAACCTTTTTTTTTTTTGGTGCAAATTATGGTCTTTATTTTGGTTTCATCCCTCAAAAGCCTTTTTTTCCCCCCACACTTTAAAGAGTTCTAAAGACTGAGCTTATTAGAAAAAAAAAAACTATGAACCAGAACATGGAAATTCTTGTTAGCTTTAACTCATGTAAGTGGATTGGGCCAAGATCCAGTATCAGTTACCCATCAGAAACCTGGTGCTCACTTCAAGGTATCTCTGATGTGCGAGGGTTGCAATTCTGTTTGGAGTCTATTCATGTTTTCTTACAGTTTTTCATTAAATTGGTCAGGAAATACGGTCCGTTCTAACTGTTCTATTTGCAGTAAGTAACAGAGGAAGATCCATATTTGCTTTACTTCTATTCAAATAATTAGTTCAATATTTGACACCTCTCCTAAATTAAAACAGTGCCCAAACCTACTTCATTTAAGAGATCACAGGTGTCCAAATCCTGCTCAGATATTGAAAGTCTATAAATCCCTCATTCCAAGTTGTGCAAAATAAACATGCCAACGGAATAATTAAAATCTGTCTGTACTTTCTAAATTAAAACTTATATGTTTTGTTTCTCTGATTCATGTGCAGTTTGGGGAGGTGAGTGATACAGCTGAGTATGAAGGTCTATCCCCAAAAGAAGACAAAACCCATTTGCAGATAACGGTGGCTGAGTTTTGGGTTCAGCAGGTTTTTCAGGATATGCTACCCCGGTGACACGTGCCCATAAGGACAGTCATGATGGATGGCACACAGCTCATTTTTGTCTGCTAGGATGCCAGCCAAAAGTGAAATGGTATTGCTGCCATGTCAGAGCAATGAGTGAGGGCAGGAGTGGCAGGGATAAGTACTGTCACTGACACAGACTTCAGCTGTCAGAGAGGGACACAGCCTGTTGTAGAGTAGAGGGGGAACAGGAGGGTAAGTCAATTAAGAACATCCCATTAAGAATATGAATATTCCACTCAGGTCTCATAATGTTCATAAACTGGGTACATCCTGCTGTACTTCTGTCTTTCTCCATACCTCTGGGTGCTTCTCAGGCAGCTCACATACGAGTCTGCGGGCTGCCCGTAAAAAAATTCTGGCATGTGTGACAGCCTATCACAGCAGCGTGGATGCAGAAATTATCTAGCCTGGCACAGGCCTCCCTTAGGACTCTGAGGATGAAACTGAGGTCTTGATTTTCACAGAGCAGTATAACAAAGTTTTATGGTGCGTGCATGCAGTCTTGCATTTGCAAATACCTGAATGTATTTTTCATGCATTAAGAGAGCTAACTGCTAGAGCATTTGCGTATGGAAAGCCTCCCACTTACGCCGGTTCCAAGTTTTTCTAATCTAGGGAAGGTTCTAGCTATCACAAAGAATTAAATTTTATTTCATTCTTTTTAAAATGAGAGAAATACTAAAAAACAAATCAGGGTGCAAAAACCAGAAGACACTGGAAAAACTACCATGTTAGAGGCGTAAATATGCTTAATGTACCAATATAGCTTAAACATTATTATTTTAAATTTTATATCTACATTTGGCAAAATTTTGCAGTTTTACAGAATACTGTCTCTGCAGAATAGTGTGGGAGATTTTACTAGTGTTAGCTTTTGCTGGTCTACTAAAAGTATGAACCTCCATTCTGATTTAGGATGATATTGGAAGAGAGGTAAATCACAGGTCTTTTGCTCATGTAGTCACTTCTGTAGTTCAGCCACTGACATCACAGCAATGAAAGGAATCTGTTCAAAGGTCAGATAATTTTCATCTACATGGCTTAGAAAATACATGTCAGCACCAATTTTTAAAGTTTAAATTTTTTTTATATTAGTTATTTTATATGTATTTTTTTATATTAGTTAAATATACAGGTTTAAAAAAAATGTTATTCTACTGTTTACTAGATGCATTTATGTTTGCTTACTCAATGCATTACTCAATAAATTATTTCACTGTTTCATAAAAAATAAACCACACAAGAAACTTTTAGTTCCAGATATAACAGTGTTAAATCCCTGTACTGTCAACAGAGGTAGGAAGTTAAAGACCCACACTTCTGTCAAACAGGCAATGGGGAAGACATAGCAGTGCTAACTAGTGGGTAGCATAGCCCAAAGACTGAGTTTTGGAAAAAGTTCTTTCAGTCATTAATCTCGCTATCAACTTATGTGCCAGTATTAAAAAAACCCCCAGCAAAATAACAAATAACGAAACAGAACTACAGAACCGCTTGTATTTTGAGAAGAGCTCAGTTTTTATTTACTTTCAAAATTAATCTGTTTCTCCCCTTCTTTCTCCCACAGACATACCTGCAAATGTCAGCACCCTTCATTTCCTTTTTTTATTCCCAAGAACAGGACTCATTGTATGCAATCACTCCTGAGAAATCAGTCTTTTCTCTTAGTGAGCTACAAAAAAAAGCTAAGCTTTCTTGAAGGCAATCCATTTTGTGAAGACTGAACATGTTCGACAGGAAGCCCTGGGAATAGCTGCATCCATGACTCTCAGAAACAAGGTCATATTGGGCTATGAGATTACATATTTATTGTGCCACCTTGAAATACATGGTGCCTCCTTGCTGTGCTTGGGACTTCACCTTTCATACCCCACAGCCCTTTTGGCATGCAGACACTGGAACCACAAAGACCCCCAGCAGTCCCATCCAGGAGTCACCCATCCCTTGGGCTCACAGATGCTGCCATGGCTGGTGTCTGCTTCATCCAGCGGAAACACCTGTTGGCACAGTGGTGGTGGCACACTGGGGAAGTGCCAGTGTGCCCACAAAGCCAGGAATATTTCACACAGGTGTCTCCAATGCTAATTGAAATATTGGCTTATTGACATTGTCACTGCATGGAAGGGTTCAGTAGAAAACCCAGTGCTTTTCTCACAAATCAACAACAGCAGCAGCTTCCTTTTACTGACATGGCCATACCTGAGTTACAATCCCAAACCAAGAGACGAAACAATAAACTGTTTTGAAATATACCAGAGTTATCTCTCTGTAACTAGGTTATAGCTTCATTGAAACTAAAAATACTTTTAGCAGTGCAATAGTTTCTATTTGCCCCAATGGCTTCACCTGCTGAGCAATGAAAAACAAGGATTTATGGTTTAATTTTTCAGGTATGCATGTTTCTATACTAATTACTCCACAAGACAAATTGCTAAGCCATTAAAAAACAATCAGCCCCCTACAAAGTTCCCCCACCATTCCATCTTTTCCTTTACTCTCCCCTATGTTGCTCCACATGAAACAAAAAAAATAATTGGCAAAAATTTGAATATTATAAATAAAATTGATTACTGTGCCCATTGCTGTATGATAACACAGATACAGTCAACAGAGGTTTGTGAAAGACTCAAGGTGACTTTTGTCCCTGGTGTTTACCTGCAGTGAGTTTGTGCTGCCATGTTGGGGCTGGATAACCAAATTCTGGGTAGGGAATAAAGATGACCATCCGAAGGTGCTGTATTAGTTCAACTTGCAGTCCACAGCTGGAGTAAGAAGGACAAACATGGAGTTGTTCCTGTTGTCCATTTCTGAACCTTACGGCACTACCCTTCAGATTTCTGGGATATATGAAAAGTGTCATATGGCTTTATTCCTACAAACATGTTCAAGCACTTGACTGTATTCGCGTATTTTGTGCTTTTGGATTTAGTTTCTCCCACAGTAATTGAGAGAAAGAGACCAGTTTTTCTTTCTTTCAGCTCTAACTACCTCCACTGAGATGAAATGTATTATTATTACTATTTGAATTTGATTTTTTTTTTGAAATATGATTAAACCAAGAATATATTTCAGGAAAAAAGTCAAATCTGTAAACACTTTGGAAAGAAAATGGCCATTGGGATTGAAATATGATTGAACCAAGAATATATTTCAGGAAAAAAGTCAAATCTGTAAACACTTTGGAAAGAAAATGGCCATTGGGATAAGGGGTTTAATAATTAACATTGAGGAGTCTCTCTTTTTACACAGTTTCTTTAAATTTCTCATATAGATTTAATTTCTTGAAACTGCATTTTGCACTCTCTGTCATTTTAACTAGGACATAAAGTAAGGGTTTGTTAACTTTCTTTTGTGAAAGTACTGAAAAAAAGCTCACTGTTGTTCAGGATTCTTAACCTATGACATATATATAAGTCTTCCTGACATTTTGAAAAAGATTAGAAACAAGATAATAAACTGAAGGCCTTGTGAACAGACTATTAAAAAGGAAAAGTAAGGAACCACTTACTCTTTCCTTTCTAATCATGAGCCTGTTGCTGAGAGCAGTTATTTTCCTCATCTTAACACCACTTAATTCACTCCTGAACATACTTTTACTTCATTTGTAACTTTACATAGTAATTGTTAGCATGATGACCAAAGAAAAGGACAGAGTCTTCCCAAATGGCACCCTGAAAGTAATAAAAATACCAAATTATAGGTGTGCATTTGAGAAATCACAGATATTAAAACTGTAAAGGCTGAAGAGAAAATCCATTTGGCATAGGAAGCATGGGCACCGGAGCATGTCATTTAGTTATACTAGAAACAGAATTAGTTCAAAAGAAGAGAACTGGTTCTTCATTTATTCCTTAGATCTAAAATGCTTGTACCTGTGAAATTGAAATTTAGCTAAGAGAGTTCTGCTGTTCCTTGCTTTTATCAAGTTTAGGGATTTATTATTGTATTAATACTTCTGCTTAAAGAAACAGTAATCAACTAAAGGATGACTGTGTGTAAGGTTGTAAAACTGACATAGAATTTAGCATATTATTACTTTAACTACCCAGAATTTGGATAGTGATCTAAACTCTGTGATGATGGTGGGAAGAGACAGAGACAGGCAAGAGAAAGACACATTTCAAATGCAACCTAATCCACTCTATTGTACACACAAGTTAATAAATATGACAAAAATTGCCTAGTCTTACCTGATCTAAAATATCATGCTTCATGAACATAAAAATATCCTTTATGTGCTTTTCATATCTGTGGTCTTACCAAATAAACAAATTTGAGACTACTGTGTTAAATCAGAAAGTAAGAGTAATTACACCCATACACTCCAATGATTACCTCTTTCTGCCATCTCAGCAGTGAAGTGGTATATCAAGAAGAAAGAAAAATACAATGAGTTATCATATGTGCTCTAGAAACTCCATAAAGGTAAACAAGAAGCAGCTGTTAGCAATCCCAGATAATGAGAAATTCCATAAGAACAAAGATAGGAATAAAGTAAATATTTTTATTATTGAGCTGTATCCAACCGCTCTAGTAAAGGAGCTATGAATAGCCAATGCAACATCACACTGTGATAAATTGCCTCAGCAACATAGACACACAAAAAAAATTTTAAGTTTTCAAGTGTTAAAGAATGGATTTTGCAGCTTAGTGATCAGTAATACACTGTATTTGACTTGTGTCACTTTTTTCTAAATGTCGCCTTTTCACACTCTGACTCTGCACCCAGTCCTGTCAGTCTCAATCACATCAGGCTTAGGCTGAGCTCTGGGCATGTTCCTCCTGACTGCATGGATGGTCCTTGTGCCATGACTTAACATATTTACCAGCTGACCTTCTTTTAGTGTCCTGCAAGATGAAGCCACTGACATGAAAAAAACAAACACGACTTATGTTCTCATAAGACAAATGCCAAGGATTATGTACTGCCCTGTAATTATCTGACAATAAATGAATAATTACTTATAGTAATCTTGAACGTTTCTACTGAAGATACTAAGATTTCAAAATAGTTGCATATGTACATTCGAAAACTGCATGTTTTACTTTCTGCATAACAATGATGATGTTTAAATTGTTATCTGGGACTTGTTTATATTTTTTCCCAATTTTGCTCTAAAAATGTTTTCATGTGAATTAAATTTCTCATGCTTAGCAGCTGCTTTTGTGCATATTTCACTAGCTATGAATGCAGCAGTATTATATCCATCTCTGATTCCTATTCAATATAAATAAAAAGAAAGTGATGTGGGAAGATAATGTCTCTTGTCTCTCTAAAAGCAGGTTTATCAGGGTGAACACTTACCTTCATATACCACCAATAAAATCATCAACAAAGTATGTAAATTTGGAATAACTAAGTGCTCTGATGATTTTTTGCAGGAAATTATTATTAACAATTCTGGGCACGTTACCCAAAATATAATCTGTCAGGAAAGAAGAAGCCAACAGACTTGGAATGTTGAGATTGTCTGTATGAAAGGTTTTGACTAGTGAGTTCTCTTTTGTAATTATTGTTGCATATTCAAGTGCTCCTCATTAACAGCAGCAATTAACGACAGAGGATAAATATCATGTTTGTAGGATCCGATCTGTCATTTGTTACTATAACATTCAAACACATAATGGCTAGGTATTCACTGTAATCCAGAACTAGCTATAGTGGTGGCAGAAGTTGTAATGTAAGGAGAATTCAGCCTTTTAGCCACTGTATTGAACAAAGCTCTTGCTGTTGCTACTGTAGTTCTGTTATGTTAGTTCACAAAAGGCAAAAACTGAAAGAAATTTGTTACAAATAATATAAGCTTGTCATGTTTATATATTAAAAATATACTGCAAATCTTCTAGAGTCAATTAGCATATTGCTGGTCCAGTATCATTCTTCAGTAACTCCTTCTGCCAAGAACATCATAAAGGCAAATTTCAGTATTTTTTAATTGTTCTAATACAATGTTAAATCAAGAAAAAAAAGTGTGGTAAGAATTCACCATAGCTGCAAAATCTTGTTCCTGAGAAAAAGCAGAATCTATCAACTGTATGAAATGTTGACTGGGAGAAATTTCTCCCAGCATGTGAAAGTATTCTATTGATAGATTCTGCCCTCAGGAAAACTTGATTTTGTAAAGTTATTGTAACTGGAAAGGATGGCAAAAATTGGCAGTACACCAGCACTCTCTTTTAAAGAAAATAACTTGAAGAAAGCCACATCACAGTTCATTTCTTAGACAAACCTGGTTTTATCTGATTTCAAATTTCTAGCATGGTAATTAATTAAAAATGTTGCACTTTTATCTCTCAACACAAGTTGTTATGCTAAATGAGATATCTGCCTTCTGATCACAGAAATAACAATTGTATGGCACAGACAGGAAAAAGCCTTTGCATAGTTTAATTCCCATGCTGGTGTCAAATTTATGACTAATGTAATTATGGTGTTATTTCTAAGCTATTTGGATCTGTTGGTAGGATTAAGTAAGCCAGAGGGACCTTCTGAGGCCATCAACACAGCATTGACTAAAGGCAGAGCTCGCTGGAAAGGGAAAGCTGTGATCTGTGGGATGCATGGGAGCCTCTGCCAACTCCCACCTGGGAACTGAGAGCAACACTTCCCCCTCTCCCACCTGAGTTATGGAGTGATGCACAGATCTTACTTTCTTATCCTTCTCCTTCCCCTTACACATCTCTAATACTTCCCAATAGTGTAATGAGGTTCTCAAAGGAGGAATCAAGTAGTCTTCCAAACCCAAGGACAGATGCATAGAAAATTCCTTGCTTCTGCTGCTACACCACCTCTGATTAAATTCACAGCTGACCCAGATCACCTGGTGAACTGGCAAACACTTTTCTCCTGACATGGAGACTCCTTTACCTCAAATGAACTCACCATAGAAACTGTCAGCTTGCCCCAGAAAAACTTCTGTTCTCAGAGTCACACTGGAACTCCAGACAAGGAGAATATTTGTTCAGAAGGAGCAACTGAGCATATCTGTTTGGAGATCTGATAGAGGACTTTTTTTCTTCTGTATGGGGTGTGTTTATCACAGGCAGCTATGGGAAAAATTGCATTAGCCTGGAAGCACATGGCCCACAATAAACACCTTCTGTGAGGATTCTGATGATAAATACTGGCAGCACATATCTGCTACAATGGGACTATCTTCTTAAGCCTCAGCTAGCAATCAGCTTAGTTCTGATACAGAGGGATTAATATATTCACAGGATTTTGTACCAGCCAGTGTGATGAGAAATGGCACAAACTTGAAAAGAAATCAGCCACAAAACATGGAGATAAATATCTATATGCAGCTTCACTCATTTAAGGTTGTATAAAACAAAAAAAAAACATTTCTGATCTTATTTTGAATTAATAAAAGCAATGCATTTTGCTTTTAAATGGTCTAAAAATTCATACAAATCTAAGTCTGGAAATTTTTTTTTTACTAATCTACAGAGGTTTTTCTCAAACTTTATTTGCATCTAACCTCTGAGGTGCCAGTTTGTTGAGCAGCCTTGGTGCTGACCAATTTAGCACGGCAGGCAGGCTAAGAGAACTGGGATTATTCAGCTTGGAAAATAGATGGCTTAGGGGGGATCTAATTGTGGCCCTTCAGTATCTGAAGGGAGCCTACGAGAAAGCTGGAGGGGGGCTTTTTATAAGGGCCTGGAGTTATGAGCAAAGTATAATGGCTTCAAACTGAAAGAGAGTAGGTTTAGATTAGATATTAGGAAGAAATTCTTTACTGTGAGGGTGGTGAGGCACTGGGACAAGGTGTCTAGAAAAGTTGTGGATGCCTCATCTCTGCAAGTGTTGAAGGCCAGGTAGGATGGAGCTCTGAGCAACCTGGTCTAGTGGAAGGTGTCCCTGCCCATGGCAAGGGTTTGGAACTAGATCATCTTTAATGTCTCTTCTAACCCGAACCTTTCTGATTCTGTGATTTCAGGATACACCCCACAATAAGCTGCAGAGATTTCATGCTTAATAATTTTAAAAGGAATTTAAAATTCTTTGAACAAACATATTTCTTCAGTGCACATGAGCATAAGCGGGATCTGGCTAAGGCCACACTGCATTTAGTTTTGAGTAAAACATGCATCAAGCTAATTACTCTTTCACAGAAGCACATCCCAAGCTTATTAAAGTCTTCTACTCTCTGCTTTCCTGGCTAGAATGAATCAATGATCAAAATAACCATCTTTGTGATAAATAAATTTCTACAGCTGTGGAAATGAAGCAGGTGTGACTGGCATGTATTCTTGCTTGGTCTTTTGTCATGGAACTGAGGTCTCACTTTTTATTTAAGGACTTTGTCAGTAGTTATACATTACAAGATAAGGCTAGAATTTCTATGTAAAAGAAAAAAAAAAAGCTTATTATGTACCAAACCTGAAAAATATTGTTGCACTCCTAAAGAAAGAAAGGTGCCAGAAGGAGTAGCCCACGTGAGTTGATGAAATCAAGGAGCATTAATTAGACACACATTATTTAAAACTATGTAGCAGCCTAACATGCCATAAAATTAAGGACATGACAAATAGCAGGTTGATTGCACATCAGGAAAAAACACTGATGAAGTTAAGGTCCATAATTAACAAATACCTTCAGGGCAAAGCTTTCTTAGGCCTTATAAGTATCACCTGAAATACTGACGTAGCTTTCAAATTGCTCCGCTGGGGAAATTAATTAAATTTGATGAAAGACATATAGGAGATGCAGCTATCTTTAGGATTTCTGGATTCATTGCAACCTGCTGAGTTTCCAGCTGCTTGAGCTATATTTCCAATAGAGAGTTCTTACAGACAGAGCTGCGAGCTGATGAGGAACATAGCAGAAGTAATATAGATGTATAATATTTCATTAAGTCGGTTTGTGCTGTTCCAATTTTGTGATTTTTTTTTTTTTCTTGGCTACAAAAAGAGAAAAAGAGCACTCTGTGTAGATTAATCTCAAATCCTCTCAGTGAGGACATTGATAGAGCTTCAAGTGTGTGATCTCCTTCCAAGGAAAAAAACGGGATGTTGTTTCTTTTTCCAAGACTGAATTAAACTCTGTTTTTACAGAGTCAAGAAGGGAGCTGTTACTTCTCCAGAATGCAAGCTTCTGGCCACAATAGCACAATGCTTTCAGTACAGCATGGAACTGAGTTCCATTTTCTCTCTTTTTCACCATTCTCTCCTTTTCCTTACATGTGCTTGCTTATTGTAAGACACAGATTATGAAACTTAAATTAATGAATAAAAGTTCAAATGACATTTAATTTTGCAGGATAGTTTTGAAGAAATAAGTGACAAATGCTTGCTTTCAAGTGACAAATGGTTGCTTTTTAGTATAAATAGAAACAGATTGTTACTAAGAGAGTGAAATAAAAGCATATTTGAGATATGTGCCCTGTATCTTACTGGAATAATAGAAAAGTTGTGAATGATGTAATTGAAGGGGAGGGATCTGGGATGAGACTCCTGATTCTGAGTCTGGTCTTTAATCAGCTTGTTCTACAATGAACTTTTATCATAAAGAGTTTAGATTCAAACTGAGAGATCACAGCATCAGCAATATTTTATTTATATAGCCTACAACCGTGTGTCTCTCTACAGACCTCTTCATTGAGGTTTATTATTATTAATGGTGTTATTTTTAACTAATTAGTAAGGACATCACAAGAATTTCTCTAGTTTCTACAACTTGCATTCATCATTGGACAAACTCTTCAACATATCACACTGACTCTGTCATGACAGCATTAAATGGAAAGATCACTAGAACCATTTGGCTCTCCATCAAAAGGCCACTAAATAGTCTTTTTTAAAATTTTCACCTACATCAGATGGTATTAAATCCTTTGAACTTCAGTGCAGACACAAACTCTGTCCTAAATATTTTTTTCTTATCTCGTATTTCCTAGAGCCTAGAGCATCATGCTAATGCACTGTCACATGAAGTGTTAAATTACATTAATACTAATACTAATATAGTAAGTAACTAATACTTCTAAATAATTTATGTTTATAAAATTTATAAAATAATAGTGAGCAGTATGAGTGTATTCCAAATGCATTATAGCTTCCCTTAAAAAACCCCACTTATGGCAGGGTTTATAAATTGGCTGCTTAATTTACATTTGCTTGAAGCACAGCCAAATATGTCATTATTAAGAAACAAAACCCAACATTTCTTTTTCCTTTACTAAATGTATTTTAAACTGATTTGGCTGGTGATTTTTTCAGAAATGAGGGAATGAAAATACATACACATGTTTTTCTGCTGTTTTTCAAGGCCTGTCTGAAGACAAAACTGTCTTGCAGTTTCTTTTACTTCTATTAGGTGAAGAGAGAACAAACTGGCAGACAGATCTCTGAAGATTAAGTTAATGCCCAACAACAACCTATGCCTATTAAAAAGCATCAATCTCATGTAGAGTCCATTCTTAAGGTCTGACTAAATAATTTTCCAAGGATTGCCTAAAATATTGTGTCTCATAATATACTAATTCAGTAATTCTTTTTTGTAATTAAACAAGTTGACTGCAAACTATATAAATGCAACCTGTCTTCTGCTACTGTGCATGACAAGATACTTATGTGACCTAAATTAAAGGATCCAGGTGTGCTTTTGAGCACAAGATATATTTGCTTTCTTGCCAGCATCCCAAATCCCTGCTTGAAAGAACTCCAGTGACATCCTCACTTTTTCACATTACTACACTCTGTTCTCCATAGAGGAAGACTTGAGTATGGAGTTGGGTGAGACAATGATATGCTTAGCTAACCTAGAGTCTGTGGAGAAATGACTCCAGAAATCAGTTTAAATGCTGGCCCAATGTGTATTTATATGTACATACATGAACAATAATAACCTGGAAGATTGTTTACATACAGAGTAGACCTGCACTTAAAAAAGTCACAGGTAGGAAAATGAGATTTCTTGTGAGACTAAAGTACATTTTGATGGTGCAACATCTATGTTTCTAATAATTCCGAAACATTAAACTTCAATGGCTTTTTGTTTGTATTAATTTTTCTCAGCAAAAAAATACAGAAAATTGAGGTAGATTTGCAGATTCAACCGATGCTCCAACAAAGAAGCTGAAGAAACAGAAGAAAAAGACATTCACTTGTAAGACATTCTTTCAAATCAGAGTTAAATCCCAAAGGAAAGGCTCCTAGGGCATGTTATATGGCTCTTTTCTGTGACTGCAGTATGAAGGACAACATAATTGTCACTCTCTTCTAAGCAATAAAGCCTTGATTCAATGCTATATCAGTCAATGTGAATGTTGCCACTGATTTCAGTATTGCATGACCAAAACTTTCATAATCAATAAAACAAAAAGAATTCTTGGAGGAGATGCTCAGAGGCATAAAATGCTGGTAAAAGCAAGATTGCTGGATGGACTTTTAACAGGGGTTAGTTGGAAAATATTCACTGAACATTCCTCTCTTCTGTCTCTGATACATGTCCCAAGTTCTGGAGACAGCCATGGATTATAGGATTATAATGCACATCACTTTACTGTAGCCTGACTATTCACAGAATACTCTTTTTTTCATTAAATAAGTGCAAGTTATCTCTATATTTTTTTCTCCCCCCAGCCATAGGTCTGCATTTCTGTTTATATACCTACAACATCTATAGCAAGTAAAATTTTTTGCTAGACAATTTACATGCTTCAGGATGCCTATTTGAGCTAACAGGATCTGTGAACAGTAACTGACCAGTTAGTAAAATATAGATGGTTCTGCAGAAGAGCTCTTTGTGAATATGTATAGTACATTCCATGGAAGCAAGTTTTAAGTTTAAATGTAAACATGTCCTCCAGCATAATTAATAGCACATTTTATATAGGGCTTTCAAATATTTTGAAACTGAATTACAATAAGCAGTCTTAGTTAATGTAAAAATGTGTATATATATTCAGGAAAAGGTAAAAAAAAGATGTAAATGTACATGCACATGTATTTTTAGGAAGAGGAAGAATGAAATCAGATTTCACAGTGACTGCACAAACATTTGCAGTAGGGAAATTCAAGTAGCATTTATGGGCAGGTCCATTCAATAGGCCCTGCATTTCATGAGACATTGTCCTTCTTATATTTCTTAAAATACTCTGCTCAAAACACATCTAATAAAAAGGAAATACAAAAGGTTTTGTGTTTAGTTTCAAAATGTTCCTAGCATTGCTACTGTAATATCAATCTGGAAAAAAAGGGTTTTCAATTAATCACAGAAGGGATTTTTCTTACATATAGAACATACTTCATAAAACCACATACATTAATACCTCCATAAATTAGAAATAATTAATTTTACAGTAGTTTAGGGTTCTTTTGTAAGTATAAGCAAATATGTGTGAATAGCAGCAAAATATTTTCTTTTTGACAGAGATGAAAAAGAATCCTAAAAGGCTCATTTTGAACAGGAGTCTTAACAATAGCTTTTGTGTGACAGTCAAGATTTACTAAAAATTCACTCAAAATATCTATGAAAAATACAATTATTTCTGCAAAGATGCTCAGAAATGTTTTTATCTCAGATTATATAAAAAAAATTTCTAATGGTTGCATGGCTGCTCTCAAAATATTAGAGAAGGTACTGGTAGCTGTATGTTATCTACTCATTGCCCGCCTCCAGCTACTCACTAATGAAAAAATGCTTTATTTCCTACTTGTGGAAAACCTATTGGCCGATCACCGTCAAGCGCAATGCAGTATGTGTGGTACATCACAGACTACTTATTTATATATTAAAATATACATTACTGGGAACTATGGTACTGTAGAATCTTTTTCCTAGAAAGCTGATCACTGAGCACAACGGATGTAAGGACAATGCCAAAAGTTCAACAGATTCTCTGCTCTCATGAAAGTGATTTGTAGACAAACATATCTTAATGGTTGAAAACAATTTTAATTTTAAGAAGTACTGGAGTTAAGAAAAGCATGTTAAAATGAGATCCATATCAGAATGAGTCCATCTTTATAAGGCTTACTCTTTAGCAAATATCTTAAATTGAAAAATATAAGATTATACCCAATGGAAAGGCTCATCAAATCAAGTATCTGAAATGAAAATGTAACATGTAATTCTATTTCTCAGGTCAGATCCTATTTTACAGTCAACCAGTACTAAAACACTGAGATTTTCTTTGGTTTTTAGTTCAGCCACTGAGGGCAAGCAGGAAGGTATCTCCCTTACCCTACCACTCTATTCCATTTTCATTTGTTTATTTATTTTTTTTTTAAATTATAGACTGCATGTTTGAAAAGAAGATTTTCCCTTCAAGAAAGATGGTTCAAGGTGAGGTTGGATGAGGCTTTGAGCAACCTGGTCTAGTGGAAGGTATCCCTGCCCATGGGGCACGATGATCTTAAAGGTTCCGTCTAACCCAAACCATTCTATGATTCTATGAAAAATGAAAGATCATTGTCGGAGTAATAAATAAGACTGATGATTTTTGAGATTCTCTGGCATTAGTTTTCAGCTCTGTGCTGATAGCACGTTACCCTGCAGTTACACAATAAAAATACAGCAAAATCAAAGTGCTGTAAATAGCTGTGCTAAATCTTCAGTGAGTCCTAACTAAATAAAATCTGAATGCTAGCAGTAAAACAAGGCTAGAAGGTCACTTCTAGACCTAGCTTTATGACAGACCTGGAGGTAAACCATAATCAGCAATAGAATTGTCTTCAGAAGCTATTAATAAGACAGATACCAACAATTTGGAGAACAATGGGTGCTGTATTTAAAGAATTATACTTGAATGATTTTCTAAGGCAGTTTCTAACTCATCAGGGTCAAAAGAAGGCTTAAAATACAATATGTATGCCTTATTTCTTTCTTTATTTATTGTAAAAAGTAGCCCTTAGCAAACTTTGTTTTGTGGGAAATTAGAACAAAATAGATTCTAGAGATCACTGCTGTCTTCTGGAAAGGACAATGTGGAAGAGATATCTTAGTTACAAACAGGGGCAGAAAAATCTATAACCGTAATCTACAACACAAACTGACAATGCAGACTGTTTTTCAGAATGTTTAACAAACTAATAACTGAAAAAATATAAAAGCAGAAATGAGGTGGAACAGAGAAAAACAGAAATTTAAGGCCAAAAATACTTTCAAAAAAGTTTTCAAAAGTAGAAGTGTGACACTGGATGCTCAGATAGGAGCTACAGGCTAAATATTGGTCTCTTGTGCTCACAGTGTTCATTGTAATGCCATTTTAATGTAACTGAGATCTCTGTTCCTTTTGAGAAGTGCATGAAGGAAGAAGGGGGAAATGTTTCAAAAGTAACCTCCAGAAATGTATCTGGATTTTACTGTCAAAGAATCTCAAATATATAACTGCTGAAAAAATGATGGACTTTATATATCATTTAGGTCTTGGCTGATACTTCACAACGAGTAAATACATTTTTAATGATTTATCAGATTTTGGATAATATTTTGAGGTACTTGAAAGACGTTTATTAAAAATTTATGGTTGTTTCCTTCTGAATATGTCATCAGACACGTACTCTGCTTGGTCTTATGACTGGCCAAAGTGGGAGGTATATCACTGAAATTTGAAATTCTCTATTTTTTTCATTTTTCATAGTTACTTTGTACTAAAAATTTCAGTAATTTATTGGGAAAATATTGAACTCATCAGAAAGATTGGGATTTCCATCCTGTCAATAGTTTTGATAACGAAAAGAGGCAGAGACATGGGTTTTATTTGATGTTAAAACCTCTACTGGAGGTGAAATGGAGATTTTCTTTCCTGTGCTGTTCCTACAGTGAAAGTACTTTAAAGGTAATAAAAAAACATTGGGTCAGCTATGAAAACAAAAAAAAAGATTTTTTTCTTAAAATCAGGAATTCTACGGCTACATATGCAGTCATGCAAGCCTTTTGTTTTTAAAAAACATTCAAAACTTTATATAAAAAATAAGCAACAGCAGATTTTCCCTTACAAGAACAGATTCTCTATGCTCTGAACCTCTCAAGGATTTTTCCCCTTTTTCTGAGTAGGCAGGTAGGTGGCAATGCTATGGCAGTGTACAGAGATCTTAATAGAGGAAGGCTGTAGTTCCTTTGAGACTTCCAGACTTTTATAGGTTTTAGGCATTTTATGACAATAATACTCTTCTCAACTTGCATACAAACTCTAACATTTGAATAAGTGCTTTGCAATCAGGTTGATAGCACTTCTTTAAAACAGACTTTAAAAAATAGATGAGCAACCTGTATTCAAAATCTAAGTGATGGAGAGGAGAAATTAAAAATTCCTTTAGTAATTTATAACTGATTACACTCAGAAAATGTATCTCATAAATCAGCCTGCACTAATCTAAATTTAGGTTCTAACAACTGGACTTCTGTTTGCTCAAGTTAACAACCAGAATTGTCTCTCAATATAGATTACTTTAGACTATGATTATCATCAACTTAATGAAGATTTTAAAAATCTTTTATTGGTTTTCCCAGATGTCTGATCTTTGCTGGAGTGAAGCCATAGAAAATTTAAAATTTGATTCCTTGTAGAAGACTAACCAACACACAGTGAGTGCTGTTTCACTAACGAGAATTTGTGTTGTTGATGAACATAGCAGCATTTTGTTCCAGCCTGTGCAGGCTGGAATTCTATGTGTGTATGAAAACCAGTAGCACATTTATATTTCTGATACCTTCTGAGTATTCAACGACCTTTCAAGCATAAACTTTCAATGGTGTGGCACATTCATTGCTAATTCCCCTAATGCACTTCAAATAACATAAGCCAAATTACACTATTTGAATATGTGAATATTGTTAAATAATCATCTTTTTATGATCCTTAATAATGATGCATTTTTATGAGATGTCCTTCTCTTTCCAAGTTTTTTTTTTGTTGAATTGTTGCACATTGCCCACTATTCTACTAACTTATGCAAAAGAAGGAAACCCCTCCAAACATTTAAACCATAATATTTTAATGAAGTCAAAGCTATTATTAAGCTTTTTTACTGCCCCACATTCCTCCTCCATAAACTGAAGTGACTGGCTCAATTTCTTTGTTATGTTCTCCACTTGCATTTCAGGTGTTCTGACTTCTAGTCTCAGACAATTCTTTAAAGTCACTTCTGAATCTGTACCTACACTGTTTATTCCTTTCTCTCCCCTTTTCAAGATAGATTGTAAGCTTTTGATTTGTTAAGGTTTTCTGCACACTTTCAGCATTTTCTCTATAGGGACAAAAATTCTACTCTTCTTCCTGAGGCAGATTCCTGCCAAGCAGTTGGAAGCATCATGTAAGTTATGCGTGTCAAGTTTGGTCAGACTATTAATCTCTCAAAAGATGCATTTTGAAACAGTTCCCTTTCAATATTTTTGATTTATTTGTACTGTCTAGAAAAAACCACGTCTACTTTAGAAGTCTACATGGATACTTGAAGAAGTGTCAAAGAAAAAATTCTAGCTCATTTACACTACATGCTTCACTCAGGGACGTATGTCTTCAGTTTTACTGCTTAGTAACATGGCAATAATGAACATGAACAATTTCAAATAAGCCAACCCTCTCAGCTCACCATGAGTTCCCTTTAAAGCTGTGAGAATTATTCTAACCTCGAAGCCCCTGACTTATTGAGTCGCAATTATATTTTTTATTTATATAAAGATTTTATCCATGTGATGTGACTATTCAATGATATTTGTATTCCTGCAGATCACGTGTTTATTCTTGCTCAGCCTTATTACTGATACACTTAATTGTGTTGAACTCTACTTCCTCAAAAGGTATGCAGCAGCAGGAATATCCTGGGGCTATTCCAGGATAGCTTTATATGAAGAAAGCTGTCTCTATACCATGCTGAAGAGATAGTCTCTTGTTGTCTATGTCTCTGGTGTTTTAAGGAAAGAGGCAGAGTTTTCTTATATGTATCTGGGTCAGTAACTTCACTTGTTTTCCCCAATGAAATTTGGTTTTCCAGTCACTTTACCTCCTAGCGCACACTATATTAAAGGCTGCTGTTTTCTTTGAGCAGCCACAGCCTCAGTACTGAGGTCTCTTTATTGCCCTAAGAGGCAAAAAGAGGATGGAAGTAATCATGGGCTGATCAAACTGTAATATAACATGACTCAACAGATGCCAGCTCAGTTTTTTAAACTTGAAAGTGATTACTCTATCTGTAAGGGGGGACAAAGAAGATAAGAACAGTAAATCCATGACAAAAAGATGGCAAGTGGGACCTTATCAATGAGAGACAATATAGCAGGCAATGCAATAGATCAAAGAATTCAGATAGGGCAAAATACTGCTTCAAACTGGAATTTTGCAGAATTTTTCATCTTTATCAGTATACACAAAATTCTTCAGCAAGACAAGGATTCTTTAAAAACATATATCAGGTAGCACCCGTGTACGTTACACGGTTGTCAAGCCATGGAAAAAGTCATTAATGCGTTTGGAGCACAATTTCAGGGACATTTGATGTTGACACGATTTTTCATATTGTCATGGACAAGTTTGGAGATCCAGCTTGGAAAGTTAACACCTTGGAAAGGGACAGCATCTGTGGCTGCACTTACAATAGCTGTTGACTTTATCAGTGGTTCCCGATATTCAGAAGCCTCAGCTGCCATTGTGCTCTGATTTTCATCGCTGACATGTATGAAAGATCCCATGATACACTGAACCCAAGAAGCTGAAGAAAGCAAGAGATAAGTTATATTTTTTCCCCTTAATTTTTCCATCCTTGCTTTATCTTTCCAATCCCCAGTCCAGCGCTCTGGCATCACTGGCATCTCTCTGGCAGCACTCTGCCATCTCCTCCTGGGTACTACTGCACACCTTCCCCAAAACACATCTGCCTGCCACACTAGCCGCTACTCTCTTTTTCTCCTCTGAGACATTTCTTCTGACTCAAATTTACAGTGTTAGACCAAAGAAATATTAAGGATCATCTTTTCATGTAGAGCCCTTCAGGAGGTGGTGGTGATTTAACTTGTCAAGCTACACAAACCACCAATAAATAAGAATAATCAGAATTTCTTAAAGTTACTTTATAGGTAAGTTTTTTCCAATGTTGTTGTCTTCATGGATAGTATCCTGCCTTGATTCCTGTAATAGTGAAGGCTACAAGAAAGACCCTAGTGAAAAATGGAATGTCTGCTGCTCATTTTGTGAGAGGAAGCTTGGAGGCATGGCATCTCCAGAAGGTGTGACTGTGGATGGCTGCTTCTCCATGCAGAAAACCCATACGTGCACTGCAGGCTACTGCAATACTTTTCCTGACCATCCTCCTCAGCAGCCCCAAAGCAGGACAGTCTAAGATTCCAACCTTTTATTTCAGAAAAGCTCTGTCACCACCCATTTACCAGTGCCCAGTGACAAGACTGCGCTTGTTATGATGGCTTCCCCTCACTCAGTCATTACGTCCATGTAATGAAATGAGAAACCAGCCTATCAGCTAGGTAACATCCTGAATCAAGCATCCTGAAGGATCAAGCATCCTATCATCTGGTTGTGCAGAGCAGACTGTGTATCTCTCTGTAGGTAGGTACACACAGTCATACAGAAAGAGCCTTAATCTGAATTTTGTTTATTTAGTGATGCAAGCTCTACAATTAGTTCCGATAGTTAATTTTAATCTCATAAATTACAATGTTTATGGAATAAATAAAATATGCTAAGTATTTAATATAAGTGCCACTTTACTACAATCTAAATCAAAATTAAAACAAAAGAAAAACATTAAGATTAGCTTAGAACTTCGAAGATTTGCATATGACGTAGCTGAAAATATGTATAGGAAAACTTCATCCCATTCTTACAGACAGGTAAGTAAACACATTTTTTTTTCATGCATTCCTCTAGCAACAGTTTTGTACCTGTGATGGAAATCGGATATGGGGATTATTTCTATTTTGTATTAGAAAAATGCCATCATGTCTCTATGTTTTCTATCCTCCTCTCTAATCTGACATGCTTCTGAATGAAGCAGAGAATGCATTTATAGATTTTTTAAAACATTAAAAAAAAATGGTTAGGAAAGCAATGGTTATAATTCTCTGAGGAGTGTATGAAATCCAGAAGCAGAATTTCAATGAATAAGAAAAAGCCACAAAGTTCACTTTCATTTTATGCCACAAGTTCAAGTGTGGTAGTGAGAGGTAGTGAGGAGATGTAAATCCCAAGGTTTACCCCACATATATTGGAAATTATATACTTAATATCTTTTCTTATTTCTTATTAAGGGGCACTAGAAATGCACAGAAAATGTAGTGCCTGCCTACAGTTTAATGCAGCTGCTACCATAATCCCTTACATTTCAGAATAACAATTGCTTAGATGAAATCTATCCTTCAAAAAGCCTTTGAATGATATAAACAGGAGCACTATCAAAATTACTCAATTTTTTTTGTTTGTTAAGGTTTTTGCAGTTACTAATTAGCTAAGGTATTAATGAAGCATCCATGTATACAGTACTGGTACCTATATATGCATAATATATATGCCTATGTATCTAATTTATATCATATGTATATAATATTGAGATATTTTCTAGATTTGGATCTTAAAATTAAAGACAGTTTTAAAACCAAAAAACATTGCAACAGTCACCCTCATAATTACAATGTGAATTCTGATCATGCTTCTTTTTTTTTTTTTTACCTCTGGACAAATCACAGATTTTCCTTGGGGTCAGCAGGGGTGAAAGACAGGTTCTCTTCATAAAAGCATTCTCAGAAACATCTTGTGCCATTTTAATGAATTACTGCATCCTTGCAACAAAAAATCCTCACAACTCAGCTACCCAGGCACAAATTTTTTTATTATACACTATAACCAGGCTTGGACAGGAGAGATTGCAAGAATGCAGCTGGGTTTAGAAAGAGCTCCTGGTTTACATAATAATGGTGACAGTAATTAATATGTTAAAAAGAACTAAATTAATTATAATTTCCCTGTGTATAAATAATTTTCTTTCATTGCTGCTATGGGAACAAAATTTATGATAATTTATTTTATTGAATATGAAGAAGATGATTGATTTCTGTTGCAGATATTTTAGCAGAGATCTGTCCTGCCAAACTTTCTGCATTCAGCATATCCATTTCTTTTGAGCAAGACAAAATGAAGGAGATCCATACTGATTAATCCAGAAGGACCAGAAACTGAGGTCAGTGATATATCTGTATATATCCCTCTGAAGCATAACAATACCCCTGTCCAAATGAAGTCCAAACTTATCTGGTTTTGAATTGATATTCCTCTCCTCCTCTCTCCCTGAAAATACAGTGTGTCTATGGCATTTTTCTTAGAGGAATGTCTTTTTTTCACAGCTTCTGACATGCTCTCCATTTATAACTTGGCCTTTTACTAGATTTTCTTAGAGCAACAAATACTTCATGATCTGACCCACAGCACATTTTCACTTGCCTCAGTCACCTGTTCCATAACCTTCCAGAGGAGGCAACACTGACTGAAATTCCCACATCTGATGCCATAGCAATTTAAAAAGTCAAAGAGCTGCTTTGACTGGAAAGTCATGCATTTAGAAGCCGGTGAATTTTTGGGGCTGAAGTGTTGTAAATGCACAGCAGAGACACATGCAAGCTTCTCTCCCAACCCTCCTCCGTCCCCCCCCCACTAGCAAACTAGTTAATTCTAAAAGTTGTAATGTAGGAAAATAAAATAACTGCTCTTAAAGTTCTGCTATCACTGGCTTCCTAATGCAAACCACATAAAAATTGCACCAGGGGAAAGCATGTCAGCCTCATCAAATCAAAGGTTACAGCTAGCCACACATTAAGCCCTGAATAAAGGATGCTCTTCTGAACTGAACTTATACTTGATCTTTATTTCTTTGTTGATATCACAAGCAATCACTTTCTGAGGGTTTCCATAGTAACAAGTGAGCTTTTTTTTTTTTTTTTGCTTTTTTTTTCATTTTAAAGCTCTTTCATGCACCTAACACAGAGAAACAGTGGGATAATTGGCATGGAATACTGTTCCTGCTTTCCTGGTATAATTCAAGCAAAGCAGGGTAAAGTAAAACATGTTTTTCAATGAAACTAGAGATTTATTTTCCCTCCTCTGTAAGAATATTAAAAGACTTTATAATTTACTTACATCTTTGGTTTCTGCGTTTGCTCTTGTACATAGTCATTCTGAAGAAATTCCACTTTCTAAGAAATTATTGCCTTGATCACAGACAAAAGAGATTGTGCTCCTGCTTTGCAGTGAGACAGTTGCTCACTGACAGAAGGTAACCAGCAATCTCTCGGAGAAAGGCAGGGTAATACCATTCTCCTAAAATCCAGGGGAGATGCTACTGGCTCTAACTATTTTCTCTATTACAAAGCTCAGAGACAAAACCTATTTATTTTCATACTTTTTTCCAAATGTGTTTGATACCAGCTAATAAAATCCAGAACGCATATAGAATCATGTAATCAAAGTGGGGTAATATGGTATGCAATGGTCTGAAATCAAGATTCCTTGAAAAAGCCCTGACATAATCAAAATTGTATAAATGACCTTACAAACTAACAAAAACTAACTTTTCATTGAGAGGTCTTAGAATTATGCATATGAGTATGTTAAAATGTTTTGGGTTACATTTTCAAATTTCAATTACATTTTCAAATTACTATTAAAAGAAAATCAACACATGTTGATCAATTAAATCCTGGCTGCAAGTCTGAGCTCATGAATAGATTATTCAGGAAATACATAAAATGAAATTAATTTTTTTCACGCCTATGTTTACTTCTGCATTACCTTTCAATTATTTAATTTGGGGAAAGCTATTTAAATAACATTCTGCTGATGGCTCATTTTTATAGCTACTTCATTGCTCTCTAGTCTGTTGAATCACAAGGTCATGGGGATAAAGTGGTAGCATTTTATGATCATCTACATATATGTATATCACCATTTCAAAGAATCCAGATGTCTTCCTAAAGGGAACAGGGGGAAGGGGAGGAAAATTTTTCCATGTCGGGGAGATGGGAGTTAGTTTTTGTCATGCTGGGCAGATGACATTCAAGAAGATGGCAGCAGCACTAACAGAGCTGAAAAGAAGTAGAAATTCCAGTTCATTCAGCAATAAATCTTTCTTTAATAAAATTGCATGAAAGTATTTATTCAAGTTTTAAGAAATTCATATTTTGAGCTTCCTGCCATCTTGATACCAGATACCACAAACACAGAAGTGTCAAAGGGAAAAAATAAGCAGAGTGACTGAAATGTTTTGAAAACTGGTGGTAGTATTCTTGTTCCTGCTTAAAATGCATATTTAGCCATCAGCTCTCTAAACTACTCAAAGAAAAAAAAATATCTTTGGCTTACATAAAAAACAATAACATCTGGTGTCTGTGGATCATTCATGTTTCAGTCAAAGAGGAACAATTTAGTAGCATTTATCTAAAACATTGACCTAGAGTTATTTTCCTAATGAAAAACAATTAAAAGAAGTTAAAAGGAATGTCTCTCTCAATGTGCCTATCCTAAATTTATATTTTTTCCATCATTTTTTCACCTCTCAGATATATCAGCTATATTTGTTATGTCTCCAGTATAACCGTGTTTAGCTTTGTGCACCATTTAATTCTCCTTTCAGTTGTTCAGTAGTCACATATCCTCATATTGACGCTCCTCTAGTTACTGAAGCGAAATCTTTACTTTATATTGCTCTATTAATCTAATTTCCTCCTTCTGTCAAAATCTGACCACATACCTTTTCATTTGCTTTGGATTTGTATCAGCAAAGCTGAGGATAATGTGTAGCCTAAAGAAAGTGAAAACAATGGTTAATTTTTTTAGATTTCTTTAGTATTTCGTCTACAGTTGTCTAAAATGCCACACTTGAGATTACACCATATCTATTGTTGAGGTCAGCAGAAAGATGGGAGATTGCAAAATGAATCAAAAGTGACAGGAAGGAAAAAATTAGGATAATTTTTCATTGCTAAGCATAGCAGCAGACAAAATATCTGAATCATAAAGAAAGACCCTGCAGACCTTATATTCAAATAGCATTGTACAGCTCATACCCATTGGACTCAATATTTTTGCAGCAGTTTGTGTGAACTGAGGATAATTCCAGAGTTGTCCTGCTCTATTTTTCCTCTGAGTTAATTTGCAGCTGAATCAGGTCTGTGGTCTGACTTAGACTACAGAGATCTGTGGTCTCCCTTTAAATTTACTACTTCATGTAGCAATTTTTTCTTTTATTGCTCTCTTTTGTCTACCTGAAGGCTCTCAAACATATTATTCAGTTCAAATTTTCCTTTTTTCATTGATTTGGCAAGATGTCTTCAATTTTTTTCCTCAGCCCACTATTAGATTGCAACTAAAAAGCTCAGTTCTTTTCCTTATAATTAAGGTCTATTTTTTTTTCCAATTTTTTATCCTGTGTTTAACCTAGCCATGCATTTCTAACTCTCCATGTTGTATTATTTACAGAACATACAACAACATGCATATTTTTTCCATTGGTCTTTCGTGCATTATTCTATTACAACTTGTACTTATATGGAAATATCTTGGCAAGGGTATAGTATAAAAAAGTAAACTTAAATGGAAATTTCATGGGATAGGGTTCAATTTATTTTAAATCAGTGATCCCTGAAAGCACAACCTTTATTGTTTTTTCTTTGTCTTAATTGGAACTCTGATTCTTCAGTAGAATAAAAGGCATTTGTTAAAAATAACACAAATATACTCTGTCTGGAGAACCATTGTAAGTCTCTTCATGAAAAAAATATTGCAAAAACCCCCAAAACTTGAATGTGCTGGCTAGCTTTGAGTAGGCACAGCAATCTCCTGTTTTTCAGTGTTACTGTTTTTTTGTTAGAAGAATTTAAAATTCACTTTCACAGTGTTACAGCTTGAAAAAAGTCAGAATCTGGCATATGGCTGGTTAAATGTAACCAGCTTAGTGAGATGGGAAGAAATGAATGGAACATATGAGCAACAAAAAGTCACCTGGTCACATTAAGCTTATTACTTTTCTACAAAGATACGTATTAAATGATTGAAACATTTTAAAATATTATTTAAACAGTATGTTGGAATTAGTTTTGTCATTGTTGCTGGTGGAAGAAGAATTAATAATGTCCACATCTGCACATGCCATAACACCTCTTGCATTTCTCTCCTTGCCACCCTACAGGTCCCAATAAGAAGCTTTTCTTTGAATACTGCCATAAATTTCTCAAACTCTCTTTTTTTAAGAGGAAAAAAAAATAAAGATAGTTTAAAAATATAACTGCTGATATGAATTTCACATATTACTCATCAATAAACACTTTGCCTGGGTGGTATGCTCAATTTTATTTTCAACGAGCAGATCTTAGACAAAAAAGGAAGGTGGAGAAGGCTCAAAGTCTGTTCTGTCTTTCATTGTTTAATTTAATGCACCCAAAGAGTCTTCTTAGATAATAACCTTTTATAGCTTCCATTACAGTTATTTTTATGACGTCATCTAAGAAATTATTTCATCTATGAATATGAATTAGTTTTTTGTTCAAATAAAGGATATCTGTAAGGATCGACATTTAACCTCCTCCAAGAAATAACCACTCCTTGATAAAATTATTGATGTATTAAAATCACGTATGTGCACCTTTTACTGTTAAATATTTATACAGATATCTGACAATATTGCTTTTTAACATGGTGTAATATTAGACAAATAAAATTCACTTTACCAAGAAATATCACTTAGCTAATAAAGCAGATTTTTGATAAGATATTCTGTTTATGATGTAATGAGGACAGAGCTTCAAACATTGTGCAAACCAACCCTGCCTAACATGGGTAAAATACTGCACAAGCTGTGGCAAGTTGGATGAGAAAGAGCAAAATTTGTACATCCCATGCCTACAACCAAATTTGTACAACTCATGCCTGTAAGTTAGAATCAAGGAGTTACATAAATGTTTTTCAAGACACAACAAAGCTGTCTAGCATTCCTGAAACATATCAGAAATAAAGACCCATGACAGTGCCAAAGAAAGAAAAGGTTTATTAATAGGTTAGCTGTAGATTAAAGGGCTCAATTCCACTGCCTAAACATTGATGTCTTGTACTACATTGATGATTTATGGCATCTGAGACATTCACACAGTGCCAGAGAATACGGCACAGCACCTGTGGGAGACCTACAACCTTTTGGAGCACCCTGCTGAAGCCAAGACCATCTTATGTGTCTCTAGGCAAATATCTAGGCAAGTGAACCCTGCCCGAAGACTTCATATTCAATACCTCTCTCTGGTGACTGCCATTATCCTCTAGCATTTTTATATTTAGGGTCATTGTTTCTAAGTGTTCCCAACTTTAACTCTGAGGTCTTGACCCAGCAAGACTGTGATTGACTGCAGGAGGAATTATATGGAGAGAGAAAATGATGTGTGACGGTATTTGTAAATATGCTCACAGAGGCTATTATCTGTTAGTATGCAATCCACAGTTGTGTGTATTAAGAACTTGTGTGAATAAAAGAGAAATAATGTATCATAATATTTTCAAATCAGCAATACTTCACTTTACTATCGACAGAGTGCAGTTAAAGTGTTTCATAAGTCTTCCATTATTTCTGTTGGTTTTTACTCTGCCCAAGTGTTTGTATCCAGGAGAATACACAGTTTGCAAGATTTCATGAAAATCTCATATATTCATAAAATGCTACATTGGAATAAAATTTGCTACATCCACAGCATTTCCATCATCTAGTAATTCAGAAAAAAAATCAGAAGAATTTTTTTTCTGGAGCTGTTTGATTTTAAGAAAAATACTTGGCTGCTTCTTATTTTATTATCTTCTACATTTCTGCTGACCTGTTTTACTTTTCTTCAGCACTGTCAGACAGTAATGACACTTCACCACAAAAGATTCTTTTTTAGATACCAGGAGAAAGCCCCTATGGTACTGGTCCTACTTTCACCATGGGTAATTTTCTCTTATTCAATGAAGCTTTTTCACCAGAATTTCATTTGTCTCATTGTTATAGTAGCATTTATCTTTAGTCTTTAAGGAATTCACTGTCAAGCTTCCCTCATTAGTTTGTCCTCTTTTTATCAGATGTCGCTACAAAAATTTAACAATATGATCACAGCGGTGTTAAACAAAGCCTGACACCTTCTTTCTCAGGTAGGAGCCCATACTGGCTCTTTCTCATGGCCCTTGCCCAGTTCCCAGCATGTTCTCATTCTTCCAACAAGAACACTAGAAATACATTTGGATATTTTTCTGTGACTAATGATTTCCAAAGTTTAATGTGTTACTTCCTACAAATATAGGATTGGGATAAACGTGCTTGTCTAAAAGTAAAATTGATATCTATTATTACAGAGAGGAATTTCAAAAAAATGAAGAAAATGTTAGGCGAAGAAATCCTAAATCAACCAAGTAGAGGTACTTCATAACTGTCCTTGACCACATGAAAATTAGACAGAAAAAAAGCCATGAATAAGCCATTTTCTCTGTCTCAATGTTAACAGAGTCATGGACATACACTGTAACAACAGAGATTTAAATCAGTTTTTTGGAAACCAAGTGTTTTACTGGCAAGCATAAGAAGGCTCGCTAAAGGATTTGTAACAGGTTAGGTATCTCAGAGGAGCCTTCCTAGGAGATGGATAAGATGACATCTTGTAGTTTTTTCCCAAGCATTATTCGTGATCCCATATGCCCCGACTAAATAGCAATTGTCATAAGATTCAGCACTGGCCAAGATTTGGTCCATGTTAGTCCTTCAGCCTCCTTAATATTAATGGGATATTTCAGGCAGGGTATGTTATGGGGTACTTAACACCAGCAAGTGTAAAGCATGCAATGTCCTGTACCTATTTTTAAGGAATCCTGAAAAATGAACCTCTGCTCTTGACACTGTAGCAGCTTTTTCAGCTGGGAATGAATGAGATCATCAGTGTTTGAACCCTGCTCTGTACCTTTGGAGCTACAGACTCTGGTCTGATAACTCAGGCACCTACAGATATACATTATGAACACCTTTCAGAATTACACTGTGTCCTCAATTACATTTGAGTAACTTCCACAAATTCAGAGCAGCTACAATACATGTTGTCCTGTAAGCCTGAACCTTCACTTTACAATTCAGAATGAGGGTTTTGCACTAAGAGTTGCTCCACAGCATTCTCACCAGTTCCAAAGATTGACAGGGGCTCTAGAGCTTGATACTTTCACAGCTTTAACTCCCTCCTTATTGTCCACACTGTCGTATATAACCCTGAAGTGAAACTTGGCCAATTCTATTATGTCCTCTATTCCAAAAGCAAATAATACAGTTATGAATGCCTGATAGTTCTTCCTTTTCTCAAAAAAGTCGTGTACACAGTAAGTACATGTCCCTTTAGACTGGTAGAGATAACACAAAGCTTTCCATTCCTTCATCTGAGGAATATTTAGCTGTTATTTTAAACCAGATATAATAAGATATTCCTCTCTGAAATGTCTGAAAAAATAAATTAAATTTCAGGCTCAGAGTTAAATATTCCATATGGTAGTTTCAACAGTGGAAAAACATCTTCCCTTCTGCTTTGGCAAGTGGAAAAGATGGTAAATCAATCTCAGATGAATGGCATTCTAACTCCTTTCACTTGCTTTACACATTCCTTAGATCCGAGTGTGTACCTCCCATCTTAGATTAGTTTCTTTTCTAATCCATCTCAGTTGTTGATAGGTTTGTTATTGGCCAGTTTCCTTTTGGTTTTGAGCAGTTTTAATGTTTTGTTTTGTTTTTGCTAAATCCTACCTTCTTTTCATCTTAGCTTTAATTTATTTTATCCAGGTTTTAACTAGCCCTAACCGGTTTTAAATTGTTCTTCTAAATTCTTTGCTTGCTAGTTAGGCTGGGACTTTCATCATCTTGTATTTGATCTTGATGAGTTTTTCACCATCCAGAAACAATACTTAGTTACTTTCATGCTATTTCTAAGCCTCTGTTTAACAATTGAGGCAGTCTCAAGAGGTGGTCTGCTTCAAATTTCACAGATTATGGACTAAGCACACTTCCTTTCCATTAAAAAGTTAGATTTGTGTTCCAGATTTTTGTCCAAATATAAACCGATTTCACACAAAACCATATCTTCTTCAGAATTTACATTAATATAATAAAGAATGCAAATGATGTATAAAGAGGTGGTGTCAATTTTTCTGATCATTAAACTATGTCTTAGCAATTCTATTTATAAGCATAATGCTAGTAAACCTTCCTTATATTTTACCTCATCCTTTAAATTCTCATTATATTTAATATATTGCACAACATGCCAAAGCTAGAGTTCACAGAATTTCCTAAGTAGAGGACAAATATAGCCCAGTAGTTGGAACCATATTCATTAAATACCAAATTTTAGAAAAATGCCTATCAGATATAAGGGAACAATTCTTATCAAATATGAATTGACAATTAGCAATTTTATCAATTTGATTATGAGCACACTAAGAATTTAATTAGGTCTTTGAAACAATCTTAATGTTTCTAGAATTAACATTTCAAAATGTCACACTTTTTAGTCACTTGGTAGTATTTTTAATTGTTTTGGAAAACTGTCAGAAAGACACTAAGTATTAGAAATTTTTCTTCCTTGTTGTCAAATCTGAAATAAGTCATGGTGCCTGTAACATGCACCAGTTTCTATCATCTCAGACCTGATAAATCTTCAGGATACTGCAAATATAGAAGAGTAGACAAATGCCAGATGTGGGTCCAAAGCATCCGTACTGAATTAAAAAAAAATATTTAGACTTTTGACAAACTCCAAACTGCTTAACTGTATACCAAGTGCTTAATTTTGGATGTAATAAAAAATGTTCATACATTTAATTCTAGAGAAATAAAGTGCTAAATATTGGTGAGCTTTCATGAAAAATTTAAGAAAGCTCTTACTATTAATCTGTCTGGATTCTGCTTGTTACAAAATCATTCCGCCTCAATATACAGAGTTGCTTTTAATGGGAATTACACCCACTGTGTCATATTCTCCAAACAGATGATATCTATTTCAATTTGATTGGAGTGCCATGCAATTAAATGCTGCCCTGTTTTCCTTTTCACATTGGTTTTAGTTATCACACTGATGAAACACTTCACCATGCTAAATTCAATGGGACAGACTTTCAGAACAGAATCCAATCCTATATAACCCAAGAATATTTCCAAAATAAACCTCAAATTAATGTACCTTGATTCTGTTCAAGCACTCAGAAGTACTTGAATACTTCAAACATATAGTTTATAACAAATAGTTATGCCTTTTCAGGCATAACTATTTGAAGAAACCATTTGCTATCATCACCATTGCACTATGAGATCCTATTTTAAAGTTTTTATATGTTTATTGAAACAGATTTAACTTACATTCAAAATGCATTTTCAGTTCTTCAGTGTGGTGAATGTTGTCTCCCTCTGTGTCCAAAACAGAACAGGGAGAGCTTGAGAAAGAGCCTCTTGTGAATAAATGAGGCCCTTAAAATGTCAGTTTAGGGCTCACAACAATGCAAACTTATAGTGTTTTATGGCACAGCCAATGAACCGTTGCTGCTTCAACCTTTCATTTCAGACTAATGCTTTTTTAACAGCAATCAAGAGAGAGCTGAAAATGTTCTGCTTTCTTTTCTCATTGTATGGGATCTTTCTCAGTGTGAGGGACTTGGGACACTTTTAGTCATAGCCAATGCAATAGCTGGCTTGAGAGGGCGAATAAGGTCTTTAAAAGAGATGGAAAGTAGAAGAAGATTGATTTTTGGAGTGATGGAAAAAGCTGTATTGTAGCAATTCACCACCAGACTGTGCTAAAGGACGCACTATTTGCACACATACAACAACACCCTTTGAATTACAGGCAATTGCAAAATACCAGAATGACTCCAACTTCACAACTGCTCAAACATTTTGTTGTGTTTTTTTGAGGGTTCATGTGTATGTGTCTGTCTGGGGTGGCAATGTGGAGAAAGCGCTAACAAGGAGTTGTTAAATTAAAATAATTAATGCATCTGATTTAATGTCTGCATTAGATTGGTGGATGGCAGGGAAGGAGACACCTTTTCCATAGACTAAATTAAACTGCATGTCTTTGGTGGGATTATGTACATTCTGAGTGTGCTGAATTCATAGGTTAGTATTTTAGAATATGCCAGCTATATGTCAACTCCTCTAAACATTACAACTGATTCAAAGACTGTTTCTGAGACAATTGTATCCTATATGGAAACACGATCTTTACACTATGCTTACAGCAAGCCAAATTATTGAGTTTTGTTTTAAGCTCAAATCAAGATTGGCATTATAACACGATAGTGCTATGTAACATTTTTTCACTGAAATGCTTTAAATATGTTCACCTGTTTTTGGTAAGATCATCAAACATTTGAAACACATTTTGCATTTAAAAAAGCCCCCCAAACCTCTGGCTAATACCTACAATACCTACAAAATTTTACAGAAATTGAAAAAAAAATTATGATTAGTTGTAAAGGGCACCAGAATATGCCTTTGCATGATAAGGTACTGCCAGATCAAATGCATTGTCTAGTAAGGAATGTTTCAATGTCACAAGAAGAGGAAGTTGGAAAGACTACTGCTTCTCACCTTGAAGTTTTACTACTAAATATCTGATTATATTGTGAATTAAATGAAAATACACATAGGAACTCTGTTCAATGTTCAAATCCACAAGACAGAATTGTGTTCTCAATGACCTGAAAACTAATTAAAAAGAGACGTCTGTACAGTAGAGGAGATAAAGAATGCTTTTATCCCCTTGTGGATTTAGCAGTAAAAATGCTTTCTCATCCAGGTAAAGAGTTAAGAAGCTAAGTGAAAATGTGACGGTAAGGTATCCAAGATGTTTTATTAAACTCTACTCTAAAATCATAGACAATGACGAATTTAGGTGACAAGTTTTCTATTCCCTGTTCTATAGCACCTTGAAAAGGTAAAACCATTCCTGATAGTATGAGAATAACAGCTTCTGTAGATAGTCTGTTCAGAGAATATCCAAAACTACAGGGGTATCTAGAGCAGTTTTTTGACAAGTCTGTCCCCAGATCACTATCATCCTTGAATTTTTTTGTTCTTGGTTCATCTATACCAGATGAAATATGCTCATATTTTTAAATGTAGTTTAACTTTTACAGATAAGAAAAAAAATCTCTTTGTGATGCTGCAGCAAAATAAGAGAGAGATTTAAGAAAGGCAGTGTTACTACTCACCTTTAATGTCTAAACTGAAATTCCTGCTCATGTCTTAGCATATAAAAAGTGGAGTGGATTATTTTGAAACTAATATTCGTAGGATTCAGTTTAACTGATGTTGCACTGAGCATGTAGGTCACTCCTGCCATTACTGAAAGAGTAAAGCGTCTTTAGAAGCCTGCACAAGGTTGGTCATAAGTGTTGTCTATATTGACATCTAAACAATAAAGGTAAGAAAAGTTCCAAGTCCTGTCAAAAAGTGTTTCCTCCCTCCTGCAGCACAAGAATTTATAGAAAGGAGAATTACAATTAGAACACCTTAAAATGAGAACCTTTGCTGTGAAGTATGACATGAAAATTAAACTTTGTGGGAGGCTAATTAATATCAGACAAAATATTAATCCACCAGGGTTTTTTGCACACAATAAAAAAATGCTATGAATTTTACCACATTTTACACTAAGTCTATATCTCTCATTTAAGGCCACTTACACATTATTGTTTGGAATGTAGATCCCAGCCAGTCCAGATTCAATTTACTTTACCAGTACCATGCAACTTTGCAATCTTATACATTCAACATCAGGACTATTCCTCTAACAGAATTAAAGTGATGAGTCTAGATTATTATTTATTGTAAAGGAACACTATACTTATGGTCCAAATATTTTAAAATATGAAGTTTGAAGAGTAAACATCCTGCTGTACTTGGAATCAAATGCTATTAAAAAGAGAAAATAAGAATATTTTGATTTGATTTTCTAATTGACATTGAACTTTGACCCAGTCACATTGGCTGGTGGTTTGACATTTTCACTGTGGTTGTACTGGCTTCATCTGAGTGAAGGACTTGGCAGTGTCAGATTTACCGTTGAACTTGATGATGTTAAAGGTCTTTTTCAAACTAAATGATTCTGTGATTCTATGGTTCTATGACTAAATGAAAAAATAATTATACTTTCATATTTTCCCATGAAGAAAGCAGATTGATTGAACCTGACAAAGATTCATAGGTTCTTATAAAAGGCAAAACATAAAAAAACAAGATCATGGCAAGCATATGATGAAATCAACTTGTTCGAACTTTAATGTAAAACACACACACAGTGAAAACTCTGATGGACATTTTCAGCAATTTCTAGTAAATATAAAAATAAAACCATGTGAAAAACTGAGGTAGGTTTAACTGATATAAAATTATTGCAGAAAGCATTGCACTTTCTCTGAGCTATACTGTGGAAAGAGTTTTCTCTTTTGAGAGTTTCGTATGGCTTCCGTCAACACTGCAGCTGAATATTTTGAACAGCAATCAAAACACACCAGATTTGACCAAACGGGAGGAGAAGGTGCTGGAAATCAACACACTGGATGGAAGTGTCCAGTGTAGAAATGTAGTCCTGCCAAGAGGATTTCTGACAAATTTTCTAAGTTATATACCCACCCTGTAGAACAGTGCCACAAACTCCACAATGTTCTGACAGCAGCAGAACGTCATGATTCTTCTCAAAGAGATTAAGATTTTTAAAAAATCTAGCAATACACAGGTCTATTCAGCAACCCTCATTCAGGCTAATAAATGTTAGTGAAATACTTTTTCAAATGTTAATAAAAGCATTGCTTCTGAATAATATTAAATTAATAACCTTTAAAACACCTGACTTCAGGGAAGGAGAAATAGGATTATGCTTCTTATAATTGATCATGCAGAAAACATACAGTGAAGTTCGAGAATGCAGTATTTTTTATCACTGAGTTCAATGTGAAGATAAAATTTTCAGCCTTTGTAAATTAGAGGTTATTATATGACTTAGTTGCCTGCATTCATGGATGACTGAGTTTCATGATGTGGGAAGTTCTATGTTACGCAAAGTAAATCCAGGAAAATCATCAAGATTATTTTAATTTAAATTAACTGAACGTTTGGCTCACAATTCTTAATTTTCCAATTCAGTGAACTTAATAGCATAATCTTTCCAATAGAAGTAGGAATTTGATCTGTAAATGGTATCTCTGGCTGAACATATGACTAATCAAGCCATTTCACTGCCCATTTTTATCTCTTTTGGTAAGATCATCTTGCTGGAAGTAGTCCTGAAGTTTTCAATGGCCTCAACATTTCTAAGGATGACTGAACTAGAATATACTAATGTGCAGGCCTTCAGAAAAATGCTGAAAATAGGTGTCTAAATTTACACAAAGAAGCTTTTAGGAGTTTACTTAGCAATTGCACCTAAAAAGTGATCTACCTTTAAACCACCATCTAGGATCTGTCCTGAGATACTAGCAAATATAGGGCATCATGTGTCAAGCAAAATAAAATACTGCAAAGGAGAGCAGAATTAACTTGGCCTAATGATAAATACATTTTTAGAAATTCAATTCACAATGCAGGCATATTTTCTTGCAATCTAAAGTTATAGATAATGAAAACAATGGCTTTAGCATTTGAAAATAAACCACACGTATTGAAACATCATTATCACAGCTTATTATACACTGAGATTGCTCCATTCCACCAGAACAAAATTGTCATTGCATTTTAAAGGCTTGCTTCACTAGAAGTCTTGGCAGCATTTCATAGCAATACAATTTAAAAATGCAGCAATTTAAAACAAACACATGAATTTATCTACAAAGGCACCACTTAAAACAAAAAAATTCCGACAAGCTGAACAGATGAAGTATTCAATCTCTTCTAGTAAATGTTAACTAATTTAAACAAATGGATAATTTATTATTTAAAATTTATCTTCATTTTTGTAGTAAAGTTACTTGTAAAGTTACATGAAAAATTCATGCTTCTTCCAATCTCCAAGCTTCCCTTTCAAATTCGATTCTACATATCAGTAGGACCTAATCTGTAAAAGACTGGAAGACACAGAGAGGAAGCCTATGCTAAACTATCCTGTATGTAAATGATCTGTATAATTTAGACAAAGAAACTAGAAGAACATAGGTGGGATAGGCCCATTTATTATAAAGTGATCTTTGTGAATGAATGAACAAATTCCTTTTCACAACTGGATGTAAGATTCAAAAGGTGATTGAACATTTACATGAAAAATGGGACTGTATTTGAAATGGAGACATGAGTTGCTTAAAATCCAGTCATGACTATGACTTTCCTTGAATTTTAAGTTCTTTACATTGACATATTGCAGACATTATAGAGACTTACCATCAACATATTCAAAATTTCCTATCCAAATTAGCAATTAATTGCACCCCAGTGAGCCTCAAAATCTGGAATATAATAAATCTGTGCTCTGATCATGCTAATAGCAACCTGAGACAAATCAACCAAAAGGAAAGTGCGGAACAGCTGATTTTCCTCCAAATAATAGGCTGTTGATCACTGGCTATTTTGTTTTGACTTGATTTATAATTTCTTTTTTAAACTGTGGGTCATGGCCTGTTGTACAAAACCACCCATGCATTTTCAACAATAAGTGCTCTGCAGCAGATTCTTTTCCACTATATTTGGCCCCTCTTCTCAGAGATGATATACTGTGCTCATTCTTCTGCAAGCTGAGTCTGCTTTTCAACTCTAACACCAAAGACATGTCTTGCTTCTTTACATTAAGGTGTCATTTCTATCCATTACCCAAATTTGCCAGAATGGGCGAGATAGATGGGACCATTTGTGTTCAGTAAGTGAGTTTATTTTTCCCAGTTTTTACATAGAACTGTCATTCATATAATATAAAAAGAACACCCCTACACCCCCAAACCATAAGTTTTCTCCAAGATGGGAAACATTCATGGAGTGGGATTCCTACATGCATATTTAATATCCCTAAAGAATCAAAACAACATGTTTGTGAAAAGGCTATATAACAGTAATCTCAAGAACCAGATGTTAAAATTTAAGCATGACACCCTGCGCTAGCTTTGATTGGGACAGAGTTAATTCTCTGTATAACAGAACAGGGGTGTTTTCAGCACAAACACAGGTAAAAGAGATGCTTTAGCTATGGCTGAGCAGGGCTTGCACAGTGATCAGGCCTTTGCTGCTGCTCACACCACCTCAGCAGCGAGTGGACCAGGGCTGCACAAGGAACTGGGAGGGGACAGCTGACCCCAATGGGCCAATGGGATAATCCATATCATATGGCATCAAGCTCTGGGGAATCAGAAAAACTATGCAAGAGCAACACATGGACCCTGATGATCTTAGAGGTCTTTGAAAGCTTCTACAAGTCTATAAAAGCAAAACTGTTGAAAACGATGAGAAAGGGAGGAACACCACTATTCTGGAAAAGATGGAATGAGGCAGAACATCTCGTTTTGTTATCAAAGTTTTAGTTAAATTTTGCCAAAAATGGCATTTTCTCTTTTGGTTCAGGTCAACATGGAGTATGGCTTCGAGTAAGACTGTTTCAGTTAATTGTAAATCACTGATGCCTGCATAACTACACAAATAAAAGTGTTGTCTTCTTTGTCCTCTCTCGCTTACTTTCTTTTGCTTATCCTCTCTGAGTCCCTGAAGATGGAAGGACTCACAGTTTCTGCATCTCAGAGTCAAATGTTCCAAAGGACCTGGACATTATAGGAAGTGCAGGCTTGGGGGTGCTCAAAAAAAAAAAAAAAAAAAAAAAAAAAATCAA
>VZTE01006486.1:414826-438503 GCA_013397775.1 Eulacestoma nigropectus | reverse complement strand
ATGGAGGGGGCGGGGGTGGGGGGGCAAAAAAAAAAAAAAAAAAAAAAA
Source organism: Eulacestoma nigropectus (assembly GCA_013397775.1). Lineage (NCBI taxonomy): Eukaryota > Metazoa > Chordata > Aves > Passeriformes > Eulacestoma > Eulacestoma nigropectus. The sequence continues at coordinate 438,455 of VZTE01006486.1, read as the reverse complement.
AATAAACAGCAGGCAAGTATCTCCAAGGAAATCAACCCAGCTTTCAGGCAATTTTGCAGGTTCCTCACCCAGACTTTCTAAATCTCTCCCTCTGACACTTGTGGATTTGTTAAATAATAGTAAGACTCTCCAGAAATAATTTTTCTTTCTCTTGCCTCTCACCTCATTAAAGACCTCTCTTTTTTTAAAGAAAATTTCTGTATTTCCCAAAGAGCACACTTCAACATCAAAATTTGTCAAAACAGAGTTTGCTTTTGCAACCTCCCTGAACTGCATATACGGAAGAGATCATGAGACCGCATCAGCGACTTTTACACGAGTGGTGGCACAGACTTAGTACAAGGATTTATAATACAAGGCAGAGGGGATGACCTTGAGTTATGGCACTTTGATCTAAGGAAAAACTTTAAAATGATAAAATATTTAAATCTCCTGACCTTGTTCAGAGGACGATTTCAGTCTCACAGCCTTGTCTCCAGTGCCATCTGCTGACACGAGCTTCCATTACAACTCCCGAAGAAAAAGGTTCCTCCAGAAGGGGATTCTGCTGAGTTTTGTGCCTGCGGTAGTTGATGTTACCAGAAATTTCTTTTTGAAGCGATTAATTTCACTTACTTTTAAGATGTTGTGTTGTTCTTTGTGGGCATGTGGAGGTTTCCAGTACAGCTACTTGTTTGTATTGCCATCACACATTACAAATGAAGATTTTTAGAAGATTCTGATTCTTAGAGCATTCAAATGAGGAAAAAGAGGAGCTATCTAAAAATACTAAAACTGCTTCAGACACAGAACAATCAGGTTGCTTAAATTCAAATGCATATGACCAAATTATGCCCTGAAGTTGCAATTTGACATTGTAATGATTTGATCTGCTGGTTTTTAGTTAAGATACTTCCTGACTCTCTGAAAAACTTTTACACCCAAGAAAGATCTTGGCTTTTAATCACACTGCAGTTGAAGGGGTTTCTCTTCTTAAGATAGCACCTCGAAGGGGGAAAACATAAAATGAAAATAGTGAATTTTCCAGTATGAAAAAATGGACAACACCTACTGGAAAAAAGATGTGTCTGACAAGCAGGACCAAACTTGCAAATATATTACTTTTGTTCAAACTGTAAAGCATCTCACCAGAACTTTTACACTGCTCTGATTTTTATCGTGAAATTGGAAATACTGATGTAAGAAAAATCTGAGTCAGTATGTGTGTTTCTTCCTTTGACCTTTTCCTTTTGCTGTCTTCTCGTCACAGAAAAGTGAAGAAACCCTGCCATCCTGTGGTCAGTGATAGTTATTAGTCCAACAAAACCGCAGACTGCAAATACTACAGCAGTCACCATGGGGAGAGCTGCAAATTCTGTGAATTAAAGAAAAAAACCCCAGAAATGACAAAAATTTTAAGCCTAAAGAAAGCATCATACATTTTTGCCAATTTTTTTAGACATTACAAGAATAGAAATGGCTTAGCGTAAGAAAGACTAAAGTAGGGTGTGATGTACATTTTTTTTTTTGATTCAGCTGACAAGTTCTGTTAACTAGTCGAGATATAATGAATATTTTCTTTTGACAAATAGTTGACATTTGCTAAACAATCCTATGATCAAATTCACAAGCTTCCATCAAAAGTTTAGACTTAGATGAGCTACAAAAACCTGTTTAGTCTGCTATGGATCAGCAAAGTATTTGTTTTTCATTTTGCCTGAAACCTCAAACACGAAATGTTTAAAAGTTTCAGCTTCTGCAGGGAACACAGAAGACACAGGCAGCAGATTTCGACTCCAGATGCTTCTCGCAAGATATGGACAAGTTGTAGAGGCCACCTTCCTGCCTTAAGGGTGGCCCCCAAGGAAACAAAATGTCCAGAGGGTATACACTTGATGAAGAAGATCCTCTCTCTGCCTTTCCACTTACCACAGTGAACAGATAAAAAGGTCATATCTGTGCTCTGGTGATTTGTGTCTGCTAAAAAAGTTCACTGTCAAAATTATATTTCTAATTTATGCAAGCAGCCTTATACTCCCCTGGCCCCCCACAATACAAGAGACATGAATTCAGAGTCATGTGCCTTATACATAGTTCTTTTCTTTGCTTGAAGAAGTTCAAGTTTTCTCCACTGCTATGATCTTGTAATTTTTTTTCTCCAAGTCTTGCAAAAAGTCAGTGGGGTTTTGCATACAAACACATGCAGTTATTGTCACTGTTCTGTTAAGATAGAAAAATTCTAAAAAACTTATTGCTATTTTTTTGTGCTCTTCAAATGACAAGCTCTCACTCAAGCCCCTGGAATATTGAGGTTTACTAGCAGTGATATGTAATTGAGGATTTCTGGATGTTGAAGACCCCTTAACAACCCATAGAGGGTGCCTGAAAATGAAACCCACTTATGAACTTTCTCTTGCACCAAAGACTATCATGGAATAGCCCATGTCAATACAATTAAACACTTTTATTCCAACACAAGGTAGCTGCAAGTAGAGTACCTATAAAAATGGTCCTTGACTCAAGATTTTTTTCAAAATATGCCTTAGTGTTGCCAGATAAGTAATAGTTGACTCAAGCCTAAATCATCTCAAGATTATTCTAAAAACTTGTTCTCTGGATGATTTAGGTCCCAAGCCTGGAAACATTCCCTGGTTCAGTTTAATTACCATTAGGTGTGGCCAGACATTTTTACCTCCATATTATAGCAGTGGATTTGGCTCTGAATCCTGAAGACAAACACTGAATTATGAATTATTTTCTTATTCATAAAAAGCATATTATTCCCTTTAATTGTAGTGAAGCTTCTGTCTCAAACAAGAACAAAAAAATTTTACTTCTTCTCTGTTATCTATTTGAAGAAGAGACAAAATGGCTGAGGAGAATTTCTTAAGGAGAATTCAAGAGAATTCAAGTTCTATTGAACTAGGAAAAGAAACATATGTGGCATGGCTCAAAAGGTTCTGGTAAGGTTTTTTCTATTTCCATTATTTCTATTATTTCTATTTGTATTTCCATTTCTATCTATTTCTATTTTTATTTTTATTTCTATTTCTATTTCTATTTCTATTTCTATTTCTATTTCTATTTCTATTTCTATATTTCTATTGCTTTAACGTTTATCATAGCACTGTAGCTAAAATTAGGACATGAAAGCCTAAAGTTGATATGCAGCATTTGAGTTCTGCTTAGGTGAGAAAAAAAAAAATTGAAACTGCATATTTTTTAACAATAGAGAACTTCTACATTATTAAGTAAAGACACAATGTCAATAAAATGCTGAAATACTTCACAATAAGAACACGATCCATTCTACCCTACCTGGAGTCAATGGCATGAAGGGCAAGACAGCAGATTTATTTCTAGGAAATTTGCATGATTCATGAAATTTCTCTTACAAAATTCAAAGCAGTGTTGAAACTGAAGTATAGGCAATTTGTTTGCAATCAAAGGAAACAATCATTATAATGAAGCAAGTCATAAGTAAGGATGATAAGGGTTTATCTTTGAATTGAGGGTTTAATTTAATGTGCATACTAGCAATTAGCTTCTTTGCATGAATATTAAGAGTGAGGTAGACTGAATGTGGGCAGCAATATTCAAGCCTCAAAACCTGTCTCAACTGTTTCACCAGTGATGTTTCTGAAGAATTTATTTGAAAGCTGTGAAGATTTATTTCTTAAGAAAAGAAAGGAAGATACCAAGAACCATGAATAGAGATAAAAATAAAAATACATTTGTTTATGACTCCTTCAAAACCATTGTTGGCTGCATATAAAAAGCAGCCTGAGAGGTTCAGACAGTATCTATCAGCAATGTCCCTGTGGTCTTGGCTATAAATAATTTCATCATGGGAAGTATTGAACAAGAAGATGGCAAGTTCTGCCAGGCTTCTGCATGCCTGGAGCAGAGGTGGGTAGGTGGAATAGAAAAGAACTGAGTATAGCTCTGGACCCCTCCTCTGCCTTACCTCACTGGGTCCCCTGGGACTCTACAGAGCATCAGATACGTACTAATTTTAATTTATTCTGTCCCTAGGGAACAGCTTAGTGCCCATTTATTGTGGAAGCTAAAGGATTTACTGCAGTGTATGCCAGAACTACGGATCCAAAATCTCTGTTCAAGGAGTGTGTTGCAAAAAGTTCTTAACCATAGGAAAAGATTAGGTCCCCAAGTTTTCAACTGAAAAAAATCTAATTGTAGCACAGAAATGCCTCCTGACACATTCCATCAGGTTTGCTTATTTGAATGATTAGGATCATCATGAAATAACAAGCAAGCCATGGAACTTGCCTAGACCATATACAGACTCACAGCCTAGCTTGAAGATGGCTTTTGATTATATATCTATACACAAATACTCTTGCCAAGAAATTGAGCAAAATTCTCTTTTTCCTCTAGTGTCAACGCATTTTTAGAAGTTTTTATTCAAAGATCATTTTCAGTAACTAAAAAACTATGCTACCGCATGAATAACTTACAGTTCTTTAAACAGAGTAGTTATGTCTGTCTTTTAGGCTAGAAAGAATTTTGTTTGCTGCTAAGAGGAAAAGTGTCCTAAAATAAAAGCTTTTTATGAAAGCGCAGAAAATTTTCCTGAATATTACACAGGACACAGTCGCTTGAGCACAAGGAAAGTAAAATCTGGATTCTGATGGACTAAAAACTGCCACGTTACTACTAAACGTATGTGACAAAATTATTTACTCCCTGTTTTACAGTATAGACTGCAGAATACTAGCAGTATCTTAAGAAGCTCACTATCTTGTAGTAGCACGTGGAATTTGAGCAAAACATGACTAATAGAAACTTTTGACCAAGTCTATGTTCTTTCTGTAAAGTAACCTTATAATACAGTTAAGATATTTGATCACCGAGAGGAAGTCACTTGGGCAATATACAGTGAAGCAATCTAAAATACAATCACCAGAATGAGCAACAGGTTCATTCCTCATTCAAAAGCTTCTTTATATCAACCTTAACTATTTTGCTTTTACATATATCTAAGTACACTTCAGGGTTCTTCTGTACATAGATCTCCAAAATGCTCGTCCAGTCCCTTGCTGCAATGCCTCACGGTGAACATCTGTAGAGCTTAATGCTACATATAGGAGTGCACAAAGATAGACCAAACACACACAACTGCAAGCCTCTGTACAAAATAATTAAGTTTGTGGCTGACAGGAGAGTAAAACTGAATGACTGGAAGAGGTTCAGCCACCAGACAGATCTTTATGCTTTCGCCTGTTCCATTCTCTGTAAACTTTGCCTCTTTGTGTGGAAACACATAAACAACAAAAAGAGCTGAAAGATTTCAGTTCTAGGGCACCATCCTCTGGGTTTTTATGGCAGCTGAACTGTGATGCTGAGGCTATTCTAAATTAAATGTCCATTTAATGTCCTCTGAAAGAGGTAAAGCTTCACAACAGAGGGAAAGGATTGCCTGTTTTATTAAGTTTTGAAGGATGGAGTCAGGGGATTACATAGATTCATAGGGTGGTTTGGGTAAGTGACCTCAAAGATTATCTAGCTCCAACTTCCCTGCCATGGGCAGGGACACCTTCCACTAAACCAGGCTGCTCAAAGCCCCATCCAACCTGGCCTTGAACACTTCCAGGGATGGGGAATAGATCATTTCTCTGGACAACCTGTTCCAGTGCCTCATCACCTTCATAGTATAAAATTTCCTCCTAACATCTAATTTAAATCTACTTTCTTTCAGTTTAAAGCCATTGCGTGTGGGCAGACAGTGTCAAAATTATAAATTCTGCTGACTTGACAGAAATTAAGTCATCTGTTCTTCCTTGTAGGAGATATCCTACATACATATTGAGTATCATTGTTAAAGAACCTGTGAAAAGAACGCAAAAGATCCTTAGCACAGTTAATGGGTGTCACTGTGCTTCAGCAAACCTGTCACATTGAGAGCGATGAAGGAAAAGATGGTAAAAAAAAGAGAATCCCAAAAAACAAAGACAGGAGAGGGTGGTCAGCAATGCATAAAAGGAATCCAATAAATAATAATTAAAAAAAAGTACTTTTTCTCCTCTCCCAGCCTTGTAAATATCATAATTATAAGCCTACACATGCCATGACTGGAATTTGCTACTAAATTCACCCTGTCACATACAAGTGCTCTGGAATGTCAACTTTATTTTTGAAAAGAAGTTGTCTGACTCATCTAACTGCAGAGGGCTAGCTAATAATACTCAGCTGACTTTTCAGAGAGCTTGAAACAATGGTTCTGATAGGGGCTAATTGCCTCGATCACCACATTCACGGCTCTCTGAACCTGCTGCTCTACAAGTTAATTATTTTTCAGTGTAAGACAAATACAGAATTCAGTGTGGAGAGAGTTCATTCCACTATGGCCAGATGCCAAACATCTGCTTCACTGCTCTATTTCATCCTGTTATTTTCTCTGTTCCTTTTCTTTTTTCCCCCCACAAATAGCATCTCTTGAATTTCATTTCCTCTTTAACTTTTCCCTATTACAACCAAAAAACATGGTTCACAAAAGAGTGGGGACAAATACTCATTTTTTAATCAGAATGAGAGTAGAACCAGAAGTTCAGATTTGGCCACTACACAGCTCAGGAAATAAAGGAAATGCCAGAATGGGTCTGGCTGAGATGCTGAGACACCAAAGATCAATATAAATATCTGCTTCCATGTCACATAGAGTATAAGGAAAGGACACAAGGCTTATGGATAAAGTCATCTGTCCTGTAATAGTAAGATTGTGTTGATGTTTTAAAGTAACAAACTATTCTTACTTGGAATTGAGAAAGCAAAATCTACTGAGGAGTGCATGACTTCTCTTTGGCTGTTATACTTGAGTGCTGAAAACTTAACACAGAGGATAACTGTTTCCTGCCATAGAACTTCTTAGGTGTCCAATACACCTGAAAAATTCTTTGCATAACTAGACAATAATTCAAGAGCTTATTTTTAACCCTGACTTTAAAAGATCACAGGCCATACTAAAAGATGTGACTTGAAGAGGTGGTGGAGTACCTGAAGCTTGTCCCTGAAGGTTTAACACTAATTATGTAAATTGTTTCAACCATTGCAATAAAGTTCTTGCTGCAATTTGCCTCATGAATGCCTCATTCTCTCCTGACAACTTCAGGACAAGTCCCATCTGCAAGTTGTCCCAGGCTCCCTTTCTGACAAAGTGGGCTATTAATTGTAACCAGATATAACTCGGGAATTAAGTTATTACAAATTTAATTTTTGAAAATCACTTCCAGATACATTTGTAGTTACGAATCATCCATAGATTCCTTCACAGATCCGGGCTTTCCCAACCCCGAAGTTCTCAATACCGATACATGAGCAAATGCAATTGAAGGTTGTATCAGATGGTGGCAGCAAAGCGCCTTCCAAGGTTTGGGCTTCAGCGGTGTTTGTGTGCATCCAGCATTCGCACTGTTCCTCCTGTGCTTTGCTTTCAAGTACCACCTATGCTTAGGAGTAAATATTGCACTGCATTTGTTACAGCAAGAGGAAAAATAGCAAGCACATATCTTATTGCTTGTTTCTCAGACAAAAAAAACCCCTGTTGGTATCGAGTGTAATTCATAGCGGAGTAAAATAAAACAGAAGGGAAACAAAAGGTAAATAAAAGCAAACAAAACACACAAGTAAAGAGTGGTAAAATAAGTCTGTAATCCCCCAGAAAGTGAGAAATTTCTTAGGTATTTTTGTCTAGGTGTAAGAATAAATTCTAACATAGAGTGAGGTAATAAGTATTATTTTCATGTCTAATATTTTTCTCAGTATCATTGACATAAAAATGATTGCACTGACAAAACAGGCAGGTCTCTCTCTGTGCACTTGCTAGGGCTCAGCTGCAAGTCAAGAATCAAATCTGAATCTAGAACCTGTAGGGCATAGAAGATTTTCATTATTTGTAGATGAGATTTCATAGTTTAAGAGGCTGAAGATGGATGGCTCTGTTCAGTACTGTTGTTCTGCATTATGCTACAGCTCCACAACTGTGGGCAAATAATTAACAGCAAGGTCAGATATTGTCTAGGAGAGACTTGAAAATGGATTCAGGAGAAAAGAAAAGCAAAGGAAAACCAGTATTAAATTATAGTCAAAAAATGAATAGAGAAAAGAAGAAAAAAATTTAAATAAAAGAAAATTAAACAAAAGAGAGAGGGGGGGGAAGAAGGAAAACAGCACTGAAAGCTGCTAGGTAGCCTTAAAACTGAATACAGTTCATAACATATTGCACTAACATGCACCAAACTAGTTTTAGTATTCCTTTCCAGTTACTAATCAGATAACTGTCTTACCAGTAGCTGAGATTATTTGAATTTCTCTTGAGTATGAGAGAGAAGTTTAGATCTGAACTTTGGAAAAAAGCTCTGATTCTGCAAACAACTTTCGTGTGACTAGACACACATGTTGGCACAAAATTTTAAGGACTTCAGGGGGACTGTGTGAGATGCCCATTGGTCATGCAGAAGAAATTGGATGTCTGAGGCAGCCTATACTAATTGATCAAGAAATTGAGTATATACTTTCCCAATTACACTGTCTGTTCACCTGCACTCAGCAAATTTCACTACATTGTCAAAAAAGGATCAAAAGGCCTTGTCACCTCCATAGATTGAACTCATTGAATCCACCAGGTGTTGCCTGTATCCCTCCATCTCCTAATTTTTTATCCCAAGCATGCACACTTTTTCCTTCCTGATTCCCATCCTCTTCATTTTAAGGATGCACTGACAATCTTCACATACACTTTTGATGAAGGCTCTGTATCATCTCCTTCCCAAGACCTCTGCTGCTCTAATAGTATCAATGCCCATTTCTAGGATATTAAAGTTTATCTTGCTTACCCTTCTCTACCTCACGAATATTTCTGCTGATCAGTTCCTTCCATAATATTGTCCTTACCTCCTCCAGCATACTGTATCCCAGTCTCTGACAGGATTTAGTGGGTTTCTGCAATTCTTAGTTGGTTTTTTTTTAATTTTTCCTTCTCTAGTGGTAAATGTCATATAAAGTGTCATTACAGACAAGTTTCCTGAGGCCACTGAGATGATGAGAAGTGCTAATTATCTTGGATATGCAGAATTGCATGAGTACATTCCTTAGTCTATGGGCAATGACATCAAACTAGCTATTTACAACAGTTGAAAGGTCTGGGGAGCCAGTTCAAGACAAACAAATTATTCCATGTAGTCTTCTGCTCTGTGCTTCATATTTCTTTTCCAGATGAGCAAGGTCTTTCTGACTGTAACTCAGGTCACTTGCATGTGCCTTGGAGTTGGTGAGGCATACAAATGAAGTGATGCATTCAAAATCACAAAAACTGACTTTGGTTGTCTAGTGATGAAACTCTTCTATACCTAAAAGTCTGCTAGAGGTGTTTGAATAGATCCATTCAATTAAATAGAACTAAGTATTATCTCTCTGTAGGTGGCCCACTTTAAACTGTCACCATGCAGGTCCCTCCATGAAAAAAGCTGCCTTGAGTTGTGACTCAAGTCATCTTTGTGATCTGAACAGTCTATCCAAACAAATTTGTTCTTCCCTTCAAGCTGCTGTGGTTTTGATAGCCTCTGCACCATGACTTCAAATATCCAACATGTCAAGAGAAAACATCCCCATCCTCTGTCTCTATTTCCCCACTGCTGCTCCACCTGCACAGGTAGCAGCCATGACTCCTGCACAGCTATCTCTGATATGCAATGGCATCTGGGGTAGCTGTCACCTAAGCTCTGCTGAAAAGTCAATAAACTAGTGAGGAAAAAAGCTACTCTGAACACAAATCGTAAGTTTAAAAGCAGAAGAGTAAAATATGTCAATCTTTCATCATTATTTTGCCTAACTGCAAAACAAGCATTTGAAAATCAAGGAAAACGCATACTCTTCTACCCTACTGATTTACCAAAGACCTCAGGAAAACTAAGAAATCTTCCAAAATAAGAGTGGCACAGGGCAATTAATGGGATTTTATTAAGAAAATATACATGTACAATTTTATCTAGGATGATATTACATCCAGACTCAATGAAAATACATAAACACCAATAACAATATGCTTCAAATCTTGTGTTCCTTATTTCACTACTTATTTAATTATATTTTGCATACATTAATAGATCGGTCTGTGCAAGGAATCACAACTTTTCTTGAATTCTAAATGTAGGATATGCATATGTAGTCCACATCATGAAAAAAACAAGATTAAAATAAATTGGAAAGTGGCTATGAAGAAATTATAATGACACTAAAATAAAATATGCATATATTTTTAAATAGCATTGGCAGAAATTAATTTTAAAGTATAATAAAAAGAAACCGGAATTGGACATTGGTAGCACACTCAGTCATTACCTGGAACAACTCAGACAGAAAAGAACTGAAGTGTTTCAGATAGCTATAGCTAAAACACTCCAGATACCCTGGAGAAATCCCAGAACACAGCCACAACGAATGAAGCCCAATGATGCAATTTTACATGGTTCAAAAAAAGGTCACATTTGGGGATCTCTGAAGTCTTGCACCTGGATGGTGCAGTGTAACCTATTATCATATTGACTCTCATGTACCGTGGGGAGGAAGCTTAAAATCTGATAGATACCTAAAAATAGAACTAATCTAGAGTCCCTAGTTTAGGGCATATAGCTTAAGGAATAGTTGGGTTAATTAGTGTCTAAAATAACATGCAAAACATACAAGTCTTCATGTCACTAATAATTGTCAACAGAAAGTGGTAAAGATTTACAAGGTAATAATTAAATTCCAAATCGAGAATGACTTGAGAGTCATTAAACTCTCCATAGTGATAGGCACTGCTGAGAACCTTTACAGATGGTGACTAATAGGGATAAAACATATTTCCAAGAAACTAGGACGAATTCAAGCTGCCCTCAACAGGAAAGAAAGTCAGGAAGGAAGAGAACAGCATTCCTTTCTTTCTCTTTGAAAGCTGTCATGCTCTCAGTAAACATAGCTGCTTTTTTTTCCTCTTGGTACTGCATGTTCCATCTTTCTCAATCTTAGCATCATTGCAGAGACAATTCACACACAGAAAGCATTTTCTAGGCAAGAAAGAAAAGACTTGTTTTCTATGGGCAAAGGCAGACAACTCAGTGGTGTGGCATAATTATAAGCAGTCTATTTTTGGAGATTTGAAGGAAATGACATATTTTTTTCTTATTTAAGAAGCAGAGTCTGCTATAGGACTGTGACTAATTTCCCACAGCTGCAATGAGGAAAATATGCATAGCTCTGAAGTATTACAGACCAAATGTTGTGACTGATTTCAAGGTCATATGTTCTGAGTGATACTTTGCCTTTCACACAGTGTATGTGTATGTATAGGTACAGAGTAAGGGAATTCTAAGCTGCATTACTGCAGTGACAAATTGATATAAAATATTTTTGATCTATAAACTTTAAAATTGTTAAAGGAGAGATTATTAAAATTATTATAGCAGTGAGGAACTTCTATGGTGCTTTCTGTCAGGACACTGAAACACTCAATACTTCTTTCAACCTTTGCTGTTAGCTTTTACCAGAAAAACATCACCTCAAGGTCTCCTTATTTTTTTAACAAAGTTTGAACACTGGTTACTTGAATTTCAAAGGGCAAGATTATTTGTATATTTAATTAGCTAATTTTTAAACCTCAGCTTCAGGAGTCCTGTGGTTATAGGCAAGGTAAACTTAAGAATGATACTAAAGAAGGTTTGACCTTCACTAGAAATCCTGAAGACCCTGAAACCTGTGATGTAAAGAAACAGAACACATTACATGGTGTTGTTTTCAAATCAAAGCAGAACCTTATGATTCACAGATGTGTATTAGCAATATTTATTCCTTTGGGACTGGAGGGCTCTTTGCTTTTCTGTCTATTCCCTAAGAGACTACCAAATACAGACTTGGTGGCCATGAGTGGGACATACATGAGACATTATTATCAGCAAGGAGTGTAAATAATACTCCATGTAATAGCAGCTTTCCAAGACTTACATAAAGTAATTTTCTGTTATCTAAAAAATACACTGTTAATTCTATTATACCTATTATACCTATTATAAATATGGAAATATTTCTGTAGAGGTTTTCATAATTTTAAACTTGATTCAATTCTGCACAGGGAAATAATGTATTTGCTGTTCTCATCAAAAGAGCAAAAAGCCTGGGGTGGCACCAGAAATTATTATCCCTATATAGCATGGATATTGCAACCTTGATCTGGTAGATAAGGTGTGAAAAAAGGACATTCTTTCCTCTAACAATGTTCCAAGAAGGACCCTGACCTTTATTTATTTGAGACAGAAACAACCAGGGTGCAGAAGGACAGAGTTCTTGCTGGAGGAAATGCCTTTGGTAACTCCAAAGAAAGTATCAAATCTTCTGTGAAGATCAGATTTAAAACCTGTACTTCTCCTTGGTATTAACAGTGGGTTAACTTAGACATTTCCTAGCACTGGATGCCAGCTGCTATAAATCCCTTTGCAATGCACTTTAAGTTGTAGAAGAATGTTAGTGACCAAGTCAGCACTATGGGACCCCATGGGAGCTGAAATACAGGTATTACAAACTTTCCTTCTGCCCTCTCTGGCTCCAATGTCTGATTCATCCATTTTTGAAGGTAGTTGCATTCCTGTTTCCCCAAATAAGAAACTAAATGTGTCAAAGATTGCAGAATTTTGGAATGCCAGAGTAATACAGGGTCATATAAGTGGTTTGTCTAGAAAAAAAAGAACAAGTAGGAAAAAGCTATCTGTTCCTGATGCAGAGAGCACCCATTCAAACGTGATAAGATATGAAGTGTGTTATGCTAAACAATTCAGCAGGAGAAGGTGTGGGGCAATAAAGCATGGGGATACTCTACTAATTAGTGAGTAATTAATTCAGAGTGTAATTTTCTCCCACTGAGAACAATGTGTTTGTCTCAGTTGGACTTTTAGAAAAATAGGAAATAATAGGCTCTCATAATTGCAATAGGTAGTTATCCACTTTGGTGCTCAAATACTCAATTACTTTCTTGGTTTCCTGGTGTTAAATCTATACCTAGGCAGCTCCAAAACGTCTCCATTCTGAAGCCATTACTGCAAGTGTCAGCACTCAATAGGCAGTTCTGCCATGGAGAGGTCTTCCTTGCATCATGAAGGAGGCTATCCTTCAAGCCAAAATTTGTTTTAATATGAAGAGAGCAGCTTGTAAAGGTTTTGTCATTGAGAAAGAATAGCCAGCAGCTGTGGTGGGAATCAATGCTCCTCTACCTGCCTTTTCTTTCAGAGAGAAGCAGAAATTGTAGGGAAGGAAGACTGTTCACAACTGGATGGAAAGTGAATAGAGTCTGGGAAATAAATATACATATATGTTTTGGGCATCTTTGGACCAAAAATATTTGGAAATACAGGAGTTTACTACTGTAAGACAATTGTAGCAAGCGGACTCACACACAAACACATTGAAATCATGTTATCAGTAAGTCTTAGCCAATTATTCTGCAGATTTCTAGTGCCATCATATTGGTTTATATGTAGGTTCCAGGCTTTTAAGTTTGTTTCCTTCCAGAATTTAACATCACCAGGAAGTTCTTACAAGTTTGGACAGATGATGGTATGGCTATGAACTGAAATATGAAAAAGATACCTTTTTTCCTGTAAAAATTGGTGGTAATTTACATTGATCAAAGATGATGAAACCATACATTTGGAGGCCATGTATTACATGATATGATAGAACTGCACAAGCTGCCTGTGAGCTTTCCCACCTCGCACTTCAGTTCTCCTCAGGAATACATCGTAGTGATAGCACTGCAATATTTTCACAAGAACATAAATTCCATCTGCAATTATTACACATCCATTAAAAATATTTGAGCCTATATTTAGTAGGGTCATGGAGTGAGCTTCCCACTGCAGGAAGTGTTGCATACAGCCGCTGTACAGGAACTCTCAGAATATTAATATGAAGAAGACGTATCTCCTTGGAAACACATGTGTACATATGAACACTATAGTGAGCAAAACAAATTATCTGATACTAAGGATACGAACAACTGGGAAAGGTCGTGGAGTTTTTCTGAGGGGAAAGACAGCTAGTTTAATTGTAGCCTAGTTTGATAGGCTCTTCTGAAGTAGTCTACAATTTCTCCGGTTGTATCCATGTGCCTCACAAAGCTGTTTGAGGAGCATTTAACTAGACTCCTACTGAGTTGTGGCTTTGAAATGCCCTAAATGTGAAAGCTCTTTATGAGTCACAAAAAACACCTTCATGAGAAAGGAGGTCAGGCTGAGGCAACCTAGCAATAGGTTTCGTCAGACTTAGCTGAAATACGTTATTGCACATTTAACAGGCTGTGTTTTATTTCTGCCCTTCTGGTTTAGGTTAAGTATAAATGCTTCTCTAATAAAGTCAGCAAAGGTCGTCTTGAAGCTATTATCATCCCAGGAAAAGTACAAGAAGCAACAATGTGCTTGAGCTTGCTAAAGCTAAAGTTTCCTTTTGGTGAATTTCGGTGTTTGGGCCTATCAAGTGTTTCCAAGTACTAATCCATAGGTGTTTTAGTCCACTGAGAATTGTTTTTTTCCTTGTCATTGTGATACTTTCCAGAATTAACCTAATTTATAATATATTATTCTATGTAGGTGACTGAGTTGCAACCTGTACCATAAATAAAGCCCTTTGACAATTACCTCTTAAGGATAGCATTGGGAAAGACTGGCTGTTGTAAGGAACAGATATTTTCTGTTGTAAACTACTCATATTGCACTGATAGCACTGATCATGTGGGATCTGCACATAAGAAGGTAAATTCCAGGCAATAACATTAATTTTGAGGGGTTCACAGTATCACTGAATACCAGGGTGGAAGGGACCTCAAGGATTATTTGATCCAAACTGTCTTGGCAAAAGCACAGTCTAGAAAAGAGGGTCCATTGTCTTGCGTTAAGAAACACATTTAAAAATTCTTTAGGAAGTTTGTACATATTATTCATTTGTAGTAGTCAGTAGTCTGGCATCTGTTAGGATAGCATTGTGTTTTGCAGTGCTGTAAGAAAACAAAATGGAGAAGGACATAAAAATGATCAAAATTTTAAAAAACACGATATACTGAGAAATACTGAAATATCTAATGTCTAGATAAGAGAGAAAGAAAAGGACATTAAAACCTCCAAATATTAAAAAATAAAGTGATCAATTGTTATTTAGGTCTGGATAGAATATAAAAGCAAGTAATCATTTTAATGAGCATAAAGAGATTCTTGCATTACATTTTTAGATTTGTTTTTTGTTAAATGCATTTCCTAGTAAGATTATGGAATTCCCTTTATTGGAAGTTTGAGACCCGAACAAGACGTCTGCCAAGAATGAACCAAAAGTACTGAACCAGACTCAAAGCAGGGAAATGGAATTTCTGAGAATCTTTCCAGGGCCAAATTCATGAACAGAATAGTTAAGGGAAGGCATTTAAACTGGAACACTTCTCCTCCTTTTTCTATGGTCTGGAATTCCCTCTGAGACCCACCCATCTGTAACACATTACATTATTATTGTGGTCTGCTTCTGCTGTTTTCTTGGGAAAGGGACTATGTACTTCAGCAATTAGTAGAGAAATTAAGGGTGCACAGCCTTCCTCCAGCCCAGAAATCTCTCACCTGCTAAAAACCGGACAGGCGGAATCATACTGCATAGGGATTTTTGTAAAACAAGGCACCAAATAAGAACATGTGATATTGTTGTAATCGAGCAGTGTATCACTTCTTAGCCAAGTTACTTACACACCATTTCATCCTGCCTGTCTTTGAACCCTGTTTCGCATTTAATGAATATATTTAATCTGATAATCTTTGAATTTAAAGTGATATGATGCGCTTTATAGAGAAGCACTGTTAACCAAAGAGGTAATCTTGAAAGGCTCCTTCTTTTGGGGACAAGGAGAGTCATTCTCACATTAATACTAAATAGCTTGGAACTGGAGCAGCTGAAAGACCGTCTATAACACCAGCATAGAGACTTGGAGTTTGAGATAAACTCAGTTTTGGATGCTGAAGCTCTTTATTATAAACGGAAGATTGATTTGTGTAAAAGACAGGTTTCTCCTTCTCCGGAGAAAATATCCATAAAGACTCAGGATAATCAGAAATTTCAAGGATTTCTATTCCAAGTACAAAAATGTTTTATTTTCAGTAATAGCAAAATACTGCAGTATGTTTATAAAGAAACTAACAGCTCTCAAAGCATGGTACCATGCTTGCACATTCATTTTTCCTTTAAGGTAAGATTGGAGAAAGGGCACCACAAGGAACACAAGTTAGCCAAAGTACTTTCTACTGTACTGGAACGTGCTTTAACAGTACATTGATGGGCTCTTAAATGTAAGTGCTAACATTTAACTATTTTCAATAAGCCCAAACTTTGAAGTGACAGGAACTGACAGCTGTTACGGATTTCACCTGGAATTACTGGACTAACTGCTTGCTAGAAAAGGTTGACTTTTGTGAAACAAGAAAGCACAGATTAAAATAAAATACTCATTTTAAAAGAAATTACCTTTTCTACTAAAAACTACAACCTCATACCCAAAACAGTGAGGAAATAATGGCATCCTTGGCACATTGAAATGTACAAAAGCTTCAGAAAATAATAATGAAAGGTCATGAGGCTTCTTTCACATACTCGTTAACACAGTCTCATCATCAGAATGTTATTGCCTTGAGCACACAAGAACTGAATTTGCCTGGTTTTGACCCTGCAAGTAAATGCAATGGTTTTGTTATTACAGTATCCTTCAACTCATTGTGGAGTTCTAAGTGAACATTATTATTGTTCTTCACAAACAGGCTTTTTTTTTTCTCTGAAATAATTTAGATTGTTTTCAAACACAGGGAGACTGATAAAATTTTCACTGTCCCTCTCTTACTGCAATGAATGTTGACATACAGGAACCAGATATATAACAATTACTGCTTACTATTTCAGCTGTGTCATCTACTCATAAACATTCAGGTTAATAAAAACACCTGCATGTAAGGTCATGTTCCAAACAAAGACACTTAATCCTATTTGGAAAGGTAGTTTTAATGATTTACTTCTCTGTGAATGAAATACATTGGATAGAGTCTGTAGTTTTTGATCTGGAGTCAAATAGGCTGGAGACTTTAATAAAAAGGATTGTAGGAGTAACTAAAAGACAAAAATCTTAATTCTGCAGTGTTACCTGCAGTGAAGACCTATCAGTGTCACATTGTCTTGATTAAATTGGTATCTGTGACAGGCCTGGAGATGTGTGGTTTCAGTCACAGTAATTTTATTGTCTTCAGTGTCAAACTCTATTCCATTTTGCCAATTGTTTTCTGCTGCTAATGTATATTGCCATGCAATAAACAGGCACAAAAAATAGATTTTGAAGGCAGTAAGTAATTCAATATTAAATAAAAATTAGTGCTCTGAAAAGCCAAGGTTTCATATACAGATTAAGTTTAATGCAAACCTTCAGCAATTTGGTTATGGTATGGCTAAAACGTCTGTCAATCTGTTGACTGCATTCAATTACATATGCACATTATGCAAGGCTGTATTTATGAAGTATATAATAAAGTATTATACAATGCATTTATTTTGGTTAACCTTGGATAGATGTATACTGAAGGTAATATAATTTCAGATTTGAAGACTGCATCAGAGAAATAAATGTTAATTAATGTTGCACATTTCTTCTTAATGACAATGCAAACGGGCTTAAGTATTCCTTGCATTGTAATAGTACATCGGTATAGCTGAGCTCTTTGTTACTTTTTCAAAGGAAAAAGAGTTTCCTATTTTATAACTAACAATTGTTAGTCAGCCATGGTCAAACTGCTGAAATGAAATTGTTTCTTGTCTTTTTTTATTCTTTTTTTTCCCTCTTGAACAAAACATCTTTTTGAGATGTACTGAACAATTCAGCAGAGATCATTACAGGCTTAAATAACATGCACATTTTGTGCAAGCTGTTTTAGAAAGTCACAATTTAACTGAAAAGGTTTCAGATCTTATTCTAAATTCCCAGTTGTTGTTTATACTGAAACTCTTCTAATGCTCCAGATTTGTTGTCATTTACAGATTCGTGTTTCATACCTAGAAACACTTCTATGTGCACTTGGAGACACCTGTCCCATGAAAAGGTCCCTTGCTAAAATGTGTGATGGCATCACCTAAGCCCTTTCGTAAGCTAATCCAAGTACTGAAGGTCAGTGTAAGTGATCAGAGGTCATAAAACACAGGATAAGTCCCAGAAAAATTAATCTCAGGACTGAAGCTTCTGCTTGAGTTGAGGTTTACAGAATGTCATTCTTTGGCAACTTTTCTTGTTTAGTTTTTTTTTATTTTGGTTTAAATTTTGTACTCTTCCTAGGAGAAGCCACATAGGAAATCCTATGCAGATCCTCTGCAAACAAAAAAGTACTTTAAGGCCAGGCCAAATTTCTTTTATTTTCTTTTTGCAGACAGGGTGTATGATACATGCATTATTGTCTTCCTGGCCTCCTCACTAGTTTCAAGTCAACCAAAAGAGTGCTCTGCTTTTAAATCAGAGGAGTAGTAGTACAAATTCGCTTTTTAACAATAGGAAGCTATGCCACTTTGATTTTTTTATGATCCTTTGTTTAATTAGGAAGATTTATTACAAATGCAGATTTGTTTCTCTAATGAAAAAGTAAATGAGTGCATACTTCTTATTTCATGGGATAGCAGCTCTTCTCTCCTAGTTCATTCTTGCACAAACTTCCATATCAGAAAATGCATACTGTTTTAGAATAAACTCTATGGTGGAGGCATTCACTGGTTATCATCTTCTATATGTCTTTATTTTCAAGTGTCATATAACACTTGAAAAATAACCATACGCTTTAATAAAGACTCTGAACCACAAAAACCTTTAAAGTGTGTCAGGTAAAACTGTATTTAGGACTACAAAAACCAGAAGTGCATGTTTTTGTAAAAACTCTGAGCTGAATATTGCTGAGCTTTGTGGTTGAAAGCGAAATACTGTAGATACACTGCCACATCTTATATTTTGACAATAACACATCAGCAAAGCATCACTATACTAATGAGTGTTTCACAGCTGCAGTATTATAACTGAAGAGGCAAGAAATACATTAGAAAGACACATGGCTGAATAAGGCTATCTTCTGTAAGGAGATATTTAGCTGTGTGAGGATCCAGTTCTCCTATACCTAATATATACGGTTTTTGAGGAAGTTGTGACAGAAATTAAGGGATATTAAAATTCTGCTTATTGCTTATAATCTAAATATCTTTTGAAACATGCATGCATGGAAAAAATACGTAAAAAATATTTCCCCCAAATTTAAAGGCAAATCTGTGTTAGTGGTCAGATAACATTTGCTTATTTGATGTGTCTTTTAATTTCCTCTCTCCTGAAAGTTATTTCTTTTTTTTTCAGGTCAGGATCTAAGACATCAGATGACTTTACCCGTATTGAATGACAGCTGTTTACTTTATTTTTTTAAATTTAAAATTTAGTACAGCATTAAATACATTGAAGAACAATGTAAAGCAAGTTTTAGAAAACGAATTCTGAAAGTTAGATATAGAAATACAAATATTTTGTTAAATAATCTTTTGGTTTTTTTCTTGGTTGCTCACTTGTGCAGCTCTTCAGTTTACAAATATCTCTGACACTCTGCCTTCTTCCTCTCCATTCCCACACAAGTGTCTCTGCCCATTGCATCCCGTTAGCAAATTGTTCCTTTTCTTTTTCATCTTGTACTGTGTGATCTTACCTCTCTCCAACTGGGCCATAAGAGTTAGAATTCAAAACATAATAATTGGCATTTCTTTTAATGGCTATAGTTACCTAGTTATAACTACTGCTATATGAAAGAGTTTATAATTTGTAACATTTTTAGAAGTACCTCACTTTCTCATCTAGCAGGCAAGAAATATAGTGCATAGTCATTTGCTATGGAGCTGTGGCAGTTTACAAAAATCCCTAGGTAGGAGGCTTCTACTTTCCTGTTCTTAACCTTTGTCTCCTTTTCTGCTGCCACGCTATCAGGGATGGAAAATAAATGATCTGTTCTAGGTAATTTAGAGAAACTCACGTAAGCTGACTCCAAGTTGCTTAATATTTTTAACCTTTTTCTGCTTTTTCGTTGTCATTTTATTAAGAATAAAAGAAAAAAATCATCTGACCTTCTCTCAAAATCATGACTGTAGAAAGGCATGTGTACCAACAAAGTGCAGAAATTTCGAAATCAGAGACAAATGTATAATATTAATAATAATCTATAGCTTTTGGATCCAAAGCTTTTATGCTGCGTGTCCTCTTCATTTCTCCATGTGATTAGATTCTCTCATTAGAATGAAAGCCATTTATCATCCTCAATGTACAGATAATATGATGATTGATGGCTTTGCAACCAGCTGTATAATATGCAAATATGTGACTTTTTAATATTTTACAAAACACAGCATGCATGCATGGTTGTTTTAATCTCTTTAACACTCACATTATAAGCACGCCATGTAACATTATCACAGTAGGGCCACTGGACCCTCTCTTATCAAAACAGACATGATTCCAACAACAATCCTGCATAAAGCTTTTTGATTTTTTTTTTCTACTGGAATTTTTGTAGTACACTTCAGTAGATGTTCTATAAATGGAAAGTGTCTCCAGCACAGATGCAAAAACATCATCATTACCACGAGTAGGTTCATTAAAATGTTCTGTGTTATTAAGACCCTACATACATTTACTAAAGGCTTGAAAAATCCTGCTACCAGACAGGGGAGATATTTCCTTCTCACCCTTCTTCTGCTGCTGATTTTTATCTCCTATAGCAATGTGAGGAATAGATGAAAGGACTGTATAGAGCCAGTGAAGTGAAGTCTGTGGCTCATGGGAGCCAGCCACTGCCCCCAGCACAGGGAAGGGCTATAGATAAAGCTTCAATCTGAATAAGGGAAGGAAGAGGAAGATGACTTTATGGACCTCAGCCCTTAAGAAACTTGCGATTTTCATTTGGATTGGGAACTGGTAAGAAAACAAGAAGATAGAAAAGCTGGAGAGTTTTCTTTCACATTTGTCACATCTCTGAGGCCCAGGAGAAGAGCCACAGAGACAAATGATTTAGTCATGAGGAAATATCTCTTATGACAAAAACACATGCCATAGCCCAGCAGTCCTTCAGCTTTGGAAAAAGAATTCTGGATATTCATCCTACTTTCCTCCCATTTTACCTTGCATGGTTCATTCAAGTAACTTCAAGACAAAATTAAGAAACAAATTAGCACCACAGACTAAATGTAATCATGCCTGCTGATGTATTATTCCCTTCCCCTCTTAATTTCCTATTTTTAAATTTTTTATTCAAACTCAGCAGCCTTCAACACACACATTCAAAGTGGTTTTCTTTTATGGAAATAACAAGAGTTTTATAAATTGATTTTACTGAGCTTTACTACAGAACTCCCTCTGAGATTTCAAGATTCTCTATGTATTTTTAAGTATTTTAGACTCCCCTTTTCTCCAAGGAATTCTTCATGACTTCTAGCTTTCTGCCGAAGATGGAAAGATTAGTCTGTCTTACTAGATGGTGAAACCTGCTTTTTATAGACATGGACATTTTGCCTTTGACTGATACTGCAAACTTCACTGTGACATTATTTGAACATCCATTTCATGTGATGGGTACAGACTTTCAGTTACAAGAGAACAGGGAACTGGTGGGGCTCCTGTGTGACAGAGCACTCTCAAAGGCCTGTTCCCTCACTGCAGCGAGATCTACTTGAAATGATGTTTTGACATAAACATATCCCCAAATGTATATGTTGTACAAGAACACCTTGAAATTCCTTCTACTCAGTATGAATACGACTTTCAAAGCTGTCAGTTATGTTCTCAAAGAAGAATCTGCCTCACATACCCTGTTGTTCCTGTCAGAGCACACACTGGGTAGACAGGAAGATAGTGTGCTTAAGACCATTTCATCCCTCAAGGTGGTGACTCAGGCACCTTATTTTCCTTTTCAGTGGCAATAGAGCTACATTCAATGAAACTTTTCAACAGTTTTTGCCCAGGCTCCTTCAGATGATGTCTGGCTGGAGCCTTCTCTTAAGAGAAGACTAAGCAGGGATCTGTCTGTCAGCAGAGGCTGGGTTGAGATGGCTCTTGCCACCTCTGTCCACCGAGAAATCCTTAGTCCTTGCATGTGTGCAATGAATACCTAGCTTTGATATCGAAGGATTATTCACTGGCACTGGATACTTTGTGAAGTTTATGGTGGATGGTTATCACATCTGTAACTTTACCAACTGCCCTGCATCTCACAGCTTTGTGGAGGGTCTGCACACCTGAGCCTGTGACGTCCCACACTTACCCCAATGTCATATCACTTCTTACCTCTCACCAACCCTGTCTTTAGCTGCAGCTTTCTAAAGAAGATGAAAAAAAGTGAAGAGCGAAGAAAACAGGAATGCAAGAATCTACTATTTTCTTTTTTTCCAAGTAAAATTTCTATATTCACTATAAGGACGGTGACATTGCAGAGCTGTCAATCTTTCCCTATACTTTTCCTGCAGTTAATGTGTCTATGCTTCAGCATGCCTAAAATGGTTTGCAAGGTCTCTTACTTATGTGTGGTTTTACCTCCAGGTGGACAAGATGTAATATTCAATACTATGTCTTCTTCTTAGAAGGATAACCTGGCCTTCTTGATGAAAAAAAGGAAAAAAAAAGAAAGAAAAAAGATTCCTGAAGAGGCAAAATAACTTAGGGTTGAATATTTTAACTAATCATTTCCTTTTCAGGAAGATATTCACCAATTCTGATATGTCTATTTTGCAAGGAAAGGCTTTTCTACACTTCCCCTTCACTTTCAAATTTAGCATGTAAGTTGTACACTGCACATACCGTCTGGGAATTACATTGCCCAAACCCTCATTCTACACTGATTTTGGATCAGAGAATGACTGGACATGTCATTCTAAAACCAAGAAGAGCAATGTGACATCTTTATATATTCCTTGTTCCTCTCACTGACCTTGTGAGAGTGGTGGTAAATTTGTAGTGTTTTGCAATATTTTATATTTTACTTAGCCCTACCTATAAATGCGCTTAGCACTACCTATTTTACTTAGCAATACCTATGAGATCTATAGTCTCAGCAGGTCACCAGAATTTTTTTTTTTTATTCTCCTTTTTTCCTTACAAAACCAAATGACATATATGCTTGTTAAAAAAACCCCCAAACAACAAAAGAACCAAAGCCAAGCCAACTCACCAAGCAAGTAAAAATAAATGGGAAAATAACCCTCAAATGAAGAACAGACCAAGAAAAACCAACCCTATCATGTTTTTTTTTCTGTTTTAACTGTAACATTTGTGAATAAGCATGATATAATTTAGAAGAAACAGCAGAACCCCTTCATCCCTTGATCGAGGCTTAAAAGGTGAAACCTTTATTTATTTATTTGTTTGTTTGTTTATTTAACTTTATAATTCAGTGACTGTTGCCCAAGGGATGGCACACTGAAATAATGCTGATTAGACTGTGACCTACTAAGCAGACTGACTAAGCGTAACAGACAAATGGCTGTGTGCTTTCTCTCTTTTTCAGTATAAAACAGAGATACAGCTTTTTTCTTTCTTTTTTTT
>VZTE01006486.1:183201-409624 GCA_013397775.1 Eulacestoma nigropectus | reverse complement strand
AAAAAAAAAAATTCAGGTGACCAAACATTAGGATGGTGAAACAAAAGTTTGCTTCTACTTTAAAGTTTAGGCTTTTTTATCTTCTACAATGCAGAGGATTTCTGGCTGCAGCTATGTTTGGTACAGTGATATGTTTGAGTGATTGTCCCCACTTACCATGTGGTGGCTCAGTCCACAGACTGGTTTTTTTTTTCATGATAACCAGGTCTCTTTAGGAGAAAGCTGAAATGTGAGCTCTGCTCCAAGCATGCACCAAATGTTTTCCCATACCTAATGAGGACAGAGGCTGAACAAAAGAAGAGTACTTCAAATGGCTTCAATCATGTATTGTCAGTGGCAAACTAAATCTTGGCTGGTGTAAGTCCCCAAATTTCATACATGGAAAATGCAAGAATTATAGTGCCAGCTGCTTTGATTAGTGGTCCATTTCTGTTTTGCCAAATGCTACCTAATATAGATTAAACTTTAATAGCAAAAAAAGGAGATCCCTTTTCTAAAGTCTAAAGTCTGCTAAATTTTGAGGCCAGGATAAGAGAGAGTGGGGTACAGAAATATGCTTTGGAGAAACCTTTTGAAATCTGGGAAATATTTTTCCACCTGTCTACCAAAATAAGATCTTACAAATGCAGTTAGTAAAGAGTATAACAGTTGGCATTTCCTTAAATACTACCTTAAAGATTAAAAAATGGGTTTTATGTTTGAGACTTTACATGTATTAATATTACTCTTACTTGTTATCTCACTTGTGCCTGCAAGAAGCCTTCTGTACTTGGCTTAGATTCATTTTAACACTTGTCCAGCAGCAATATACAAACCCCAGCTTGTCACTGGGTAAAAAGAATGCAGTTTCCACGCCTAAGGTTATTTTGGGCAGAGTAACTTCCTGTCTCTGCCAACAGGGAGCTTATTATGGTGAAAAGGGAGTATGTGATTAAATTCTTGGTAGACTCCTTTAGAGCAAGGGCATACAGAAAGGTTACTTAAGTAGCACTTCTTTGAGATTTGTTTTCCATGCACATATTTATGTTGCGGTTTGTTCAGAGCCAGGCTCTGAAAGAGTTTTGGTTTAGGCATGGATATATCTCCCCCTCCATTCCAAATGCAGATTTTGTAAAAGGGTGAATAAACATCATCCCTGGAACTTTCTATTCTGGTGTTTATCTAGCAACATTCAGCTCCAGACAGAAACACAGGACAGTGTAAATTACAATGCCCTCAACAGAGAAAGAGAAGCACAGAAAGGTAACATGTCTGTATATTCCCAAACTCTATGTATAATAAAAACTTAGAGCTGAAGGTTCTGAGTTTAAAGGGCCTCAGAACCGAGGCTGTCAGGCTAACTCTCTGCAGTTGTCTCAGCCTGTCTGCACTTTGTTTCCATCTGGCTGAGCTCTAACATAAGTTAGTATTTTAACTTTTTACTTTTTTTTTTACCTTTTTTTTTTTTACCTTTTTTTGTTTTACTTCTGTTTATTTTTGTATGGCCCAACTACTGTTTCATGCAGTTATAAGAATGAAATAGTTACCGTGTGCAGAACAAGTTACCTAGGACTAATGAAATGAAGCGGTATTGTTTAATGTAAGCTGCATAAGATAGGAGAGGCTTTGAGAAGTGGTGGCTTAGGAAGCTATGCAAAAAATGCAGAAGACTGTAGGCATAGAATTATAAGGGATGGTGCACAGGCTCACCAATGGCCAGATAAAGAAATGTACACCTGGAGCTGCGCAAGTCTGATTTTAGGGGAAACAAAGAGAACAAAGAAATAGTGTTTAACGTATTTGAAAGGAACCCTATGTGGTACATTTGGGCGTAACATGCAGTTGCAACCCAATGAAGAAATGGCAAAGGTGTGGAAATGTTTTATCAAACATAAAAATGGTCCAAGGTGAAAAAAAACAAACAATACTATGATTAGACTGTTGAGATTTCTGTTCACTTGTACTAACAATAAGTTCTTGGCTTCATAAACAATATGTATAGGCATTTTTGCCCATAAACAAGGTTGAGCAAACAGTTGCACAATGGGAACCTTAAGTATCTGTAGGTCTCAGGTTTTCAGTCAAAAACCAGTTCCTTTTATGTGCTTCCTGAAAAACAACAGCATTAGTACTACAGAAGTAGCACTTCAGACTGTGTCCTGACATCAGCCAAATTAAGAAAAAGCATTCCACCTACTCCTGGTGGGAAGGTGGCCATAAATAGGAGAACCCTCATAAGCTACTCAAAACAATAAATTTAATAGGCTTCACTGGAATGACATTAGAAACCAGTCTATCACAAAACCCCATGTATGCTATGACGAAGACAAACCAGAAAACTTCAAATCAAACACCACCACTCCTACATCTAACAGTGAATAAAGTGCAGTAAATTACACAACACTTCCCATGGATTTATGCTTTTATTATACCTTTTGCAGCACTGGAGAAAGAAAATAGTATCCTTTCTCTAGAAACCACTTCAGGTGAACAGATTCCACCTGAAGATGATGTAAATATGTATAACCTTTTGTGTGCTCAAATAAGCCGATAGGCAATCCTGGAAAGGAGAGAACCTCATAGCCATCATAGCTTTGCTATCTGAGGGCTCCTAGGAGCTGATACTTTACCATACTCCCCTTCCAGTTATGCCAAATTCACGTCACAATGCAATATAACAAAATAACTAGGAGAAACTTCAGCAAGTAAGGGAAGTGAGCTGGATATGACTGAGGAACTACACATTACAAACTGATTGGAAGAGTTTCAAAGCTCTGGACCATAGACAACACTGGTGTTTGCCTTCAGACTTATATCCAAACAGAGCTATTAGAAGTTGCTGAATAACCTTGAAACTGTTAATATTTGAACATATTCCTGTATTTTATTTTCCCTCATCTATCAAATATTTTGGTGTATTTCTCTCTCTCTCTCTCTCTGAAACAGTCAGGATATTTCAGGCTGCAGAACTCACTTTCACATGCCTCAATCATCAGCTTGCACTGGCTTGTCACAAACTTCCCTATCAGCCCCCATGACTGATAAATGGGAAGGAGCAGATGTTCAAGTTTGTATCTATCATGGAAGACAACTCTCTCTGATATTTACCTACATGATAAGCATGACCCTTCCTCCTGCTGGAGAATGCAGTGCTGGAAGGGAAATCCTGGTACTGAACGAGCCATCTCCCTACATCTGCATGCAAAAACTGCACATAAATCCATTGCTGCAGCTGCAAGGAAGTAACTAATTACAGACTGGTGCTACAGCCTGGAACAGCACAGAAAATCTGCCACTGTGATAAAGGATGATGGGTTCTTGTGGAAGGAAATTCAAGTTTCCCTTCCTTTTCAGAAATATTCTACATCTTGTACAGATATTTACATATATTTCAATCTAAATTGAGCAGGAAGTCCCTTGTACTTGTATATAGTTTCCGCAGAACTTTAAACTTTCCAAACCTGAAAATGTACTGTAAATTGATGAGAGATGATAATCAGAAAAAGGGGCAGTAGCAACCATTTACAGGTTGGGGAGAGGAAAGCAAAACCACGAAAATGATATGCTGGAAACAAATATGTTGGATTATCCTTCTATAAGACCTAATGGTTAACTTGCAATGACAATTAACTTGGTAGAAACCAGATTTTGTCCTTTGCTTTTCTGGCTATTCAGGCAGAGCTCAGAAACTTCACTGTTGAAGACAAGATATTCATCTGGTTCTCATTGGCATGCATTAATCTAGTTCTAATAGGGATAAGTCGTCTTGTTCAGCAATGTCTGGAACATATCTTTACTTGACAACAAAAATATTTGCAGGGCTTGTTTTAAGATTCATTAAGCAAGGGAAGGCAACTCCTGCTAATATAAAAACAAGTGACCCAAGTAACTGCTGCCCCCCAATAAGATAAATACTCTTGCATAAATTTTCCTTCAATGCAAATATGTTTTTGGTTGAAAATATTTTTTCTGATTTATTTTAATGGAGATTTTATTCACCTGTTCTCAGAAAAAGTGCACATGTAGAGATGAAAGGTTCAAGGACTAGTCTACAGCTTTCTCTGAGACTCATTTAAACTGATTAAGGAACAAAATTTAAGAGTCTGTTCTTTGACCCAGTAGACGCAGAGATTTGAACTAGGATGTGCTGGTATCTTTTCTAAACCTTTTTATACTGAACTAGACATGCTCTTATGATGCTTTCCCACCTTATGATATCCTTAAGCTAGTCAATACCATCTCCTTTTCAGATTCTCTGTTTTGTTAATAACTATCGGTAAATAGCTGTTAATATAATCCAGTGGTTAAAATGGAGCCTGCTATGTGACTTAAGAAGAAAAAGTTTGGCATTTGGAAATAAACCTGAAAGTTCATTAATTAAATATTTTATCAATTCTGACCCAATATAGGTTAAGATATTGTGTTACAGAAAACATATTTCTAAGCTCATGAATCCTTCTAAAAGTTAAGAGCATGCTGATATGTTTATTTGGGGTTTTTTCGAAGTCAGGAAATGCAGAAGATTATTTTACCCTAATCAGTGTTTAGTGTGTGTAGGGAGGAATTTCAGTTAACTAGAGGAATTGGATAAGGCAAAGACTCAGCTTTGCTTGCTCTGAAACCCTTGACCCTAAATACGGGACAAATCAACCTGTGTAGAAACCCCTTCCATCAGTACTTTAAGTTTGACCTACACAGTGCCATTTTCTCTGCTATACTTTCCCTGTTACTTCTCAGTGCTAAGTCACAATGTTCTGTAGAACCTCTGTGCAGACAGCTCAGCTGTTGCAAGATCTTCAAGCAGACTCAGTGATGGTAGAATCAAGAAGTTTCCTGGCCACATCAGGAGCAGTGAAATGAGCTGAGCAGCAGACCTTCTCATCAGGAAAGGAAAGCATTCATCCAGCTCTAAAAAAGCAATATCCTGCATGTAAACGCCTTAATCCAAGAGCTTAGCAGGACACCTATGATGTATAAGCTGTTGATGAGGTCTGAAAGCAGTAACTGACTTTTTAAAGTGACCTTTCTCAATAAATTGACTTGCTGCTCATTTGGCCAGACACATAATATCTAATTCATTTGGCTTTCAGTCATTTGTTAATGAGCCTGCTCTTCTTTAGAAGTTAAAGTGTAATTCAGAATTAGTCAATAGGCACAATGATATTGCCTTAGTTTGGAAACATTCTAAAGTAGGTGGTCAGTCATTAATTCATGTGGTTTTCACTGCCATTAATCATGATAATTAATTCACTTTACAGTTATATGTGATACGTGCCTTAATTTGCAAGAGTTGCTTGGTAATTTTGCAATTAAAATCCAATTATCTTAAAATGTTACCTAGTTTCTGATATCTATTTTTTTAGACTTTGTTACAATATTTTTTTGCATAAATATAAAGAGATCAGCAACATTCTTAGTTAAAAATGCCTTGTAAGCACAAGCACTTGTGCTAGGGAATGCTAATCAAATTCTAAGAGCAGAGGCCAAGGAAACACTTTTGCAAAGGCAAGTCAATATTCAAGCAAATATAAGAACATTTAAGGAAACTGTTCCACCGATAATGCTGACCCAATGCACCATTAGCATATATTTTCCACCATACAGCTCTCCTATTCTGGGGTGCAAGAGGAAGGTGGGAAAAACATACAGTGCAAGATGTAGCAAAACATTTATTTAAAGATATTTCAGTTAAGATGAAGGTAAATATGAAGCTTTTGATTAGCCTCCATAGCTGTTGAAGTCCTATCTGTATTCATTTTTTACCAACTTAACATTTAATACTTAATAAAAATAAATTATGAACACCACTTAAAACACGATCTAAATTAATGTCCTATATACTACTAGGGTCTGGCTGGGTGATTTTTCTTATTTCCTGCCATAAATTTATATTTCATGAGTCTTACCTCTAGTCACCCAGGTTTACAATCTAAGTAATGGAATTTCAAGTAATAGAATTGTAGAAGTAGTATATAAGCATACAGAAAACTCATATACTAATTCTTCTGCATTGTCTATCTGTGTAAATTGGTTATCTTCATAGCTAAACATAAGAAATTTTTAGAAAAACACAGAACAGAAACTTGACAAGAAGGAATTTTAGCATGATTAATTTCATGACAAGGAAAAAGTATGGTTTTCTGTTTGGTTAGTTTTTTGTTTTGTTTTGCCTTTTTTTTTTAAGTGATGTCAGACTCTGCATCTGGCAACTGAGAAAACATGGAAAGCAAATTGTTCACTGGTGTGATGAGTAAGAGGCTAGGATGAGACATAAGAATAAGACCTGTATTGCTTAATTTCCTGGTTAAAGCTATTGCTGTAAGTGCCACAAGAGACCCCTTTTTTCCAGGTCAATGCCATAAATAGTAGACTCTGGTGCATTGTAGTGTGAATGTCTCTTCCCAAAAATATGTCTCTCTTGTTTTAGGGAAAATGGGAAAGTGGGGTGGTAGTAGAGGAGACCCTGTCTAGATCCAGGATGACCTTTATGGGGAAGGTTTCACTGCAGTTCTTACAAGTCTGCAGAAAAGCCTCAGCTTAACTGAGTGGTTTACATTTAGAAAACAAACAAATGAACAAACAAAAAACCCCAAACCCAAAAACCCAAACAAGCCCCCCCCCCAATATTTCTTGTAGTAACTTGTCAGAGGAAACTTTCCGCAGTGTCTTCTGGGTTAATTACTGTGAGGTGGTATAATCTAAAAAAAATATGATATTAGAACTACAGATTTTGTTATGAAGCAAACTGAGTCTACTCATGCTATCTTTTTTTCAAGTATGTTTCCTGTACAGGTAAAAAGCACTTCTCTGTGAACATGTAATAATATTTAAAAAATCCTTATTTTCTTATGCTGTAAATCCATGCTTAAATATCTAGAGAAAAATGTTTTATTTATAAAACTGTTCTACTCCACAAACATGCAAGAAAGCTGTCTATCAAAATATTTGGCAATTTCCAAATCAACTGCTATACTGAAAATATTCAGTATGTAGCTTGATTGGCAACCCTTATTCCTGCTTCCCAGGATATAGCTCTTTAGCATCTTTAAATATGAGCCCTGCAGAGTTACAGCTCTCAGTACAGAAAAAATATGTTGATCAGCAGTCAATTTTCAGAACAACTAAAGGTCTTAAAGAATGAAAAAAGTCTAAAGCTGCTTCTATCTAAATTAAAATCTGAATCAAATGCAGTCAAATGACACAGTTGGCAGTACAGGTGCATTAAGAAGTTTCACCCAGAATTACTTTGGCAAACATTCATTTTAACATTTATGGATGATCTAATTACAATTATTTTTGTCTAATCACATCAAAATACCTCTCAAAAGTTAAATTTCTCTATTTAACTGCAAAAGCACCCTGCAACATCAACCCAACAGTGGTGTCATTTGGTTTATGAGCAGGGACAAGGCTGTGCGCAGAGGCTGAGCTCTGGGCTCCAGATGTGGCTCAGGGAAGTTTCAAGGAATACAGGGGTTTGTGTGTGGCTGTCCTCACTGCTGGCATAGAGAGGTAGGTCGTATAACTATTCCAAAGAATAAAAGCCACGAAGATGTGCAAAAGGGATTATAGCTCCTGTGTGATTTCAAACACTTCTGATTTTTCCATTTGTATGGTAAAGTGATGCAACACTTGAGAGAGTTTGGTGTAATCAGGTTTATTCATGAACACTCTGAAATCAAAAGTGATTTTGCTGATGAGAATGACTTTGTAAGGCTAAAACATATTTTGTGGGCATAAAAGAAATATTGATCCTCATGTGAATGAGTTTTGTAACCCAGAGATGCCTTCTATTAAAAAAAAAATCTTATTTAAAGAAAACACATCTAGATATGTAGATTTCTACCAAGATGTAGAAAATAAACATTAGCAAGTATCAGCTCTAGATGTACTTTGAAAGAGAAAATTAATTTTCTAGAACAAGTAGCAGATTTTGTGGGGTTTTTTTTAGTTGAAATGATTTGCCAGTCAAATAATGTTATAGACTTTTGCTTTGATTTCTGGGGTTGGTTTGAAAAAATAAGTTTTCAACCTGCCTGACACAGTTTTTTTCATGATTCAGGAAAAGAAAAAGCCTTGCTTGTTGCTAATAATGGGATAAATCCCACTCAATATTCCTAAAACACATCCCGTTAATTAAGGAATAGAAGCAATTATAATTTTTGCAGTAGATTCATAAACATAATTGCATGTAAATAATAAATATCAACAATTAACCTTACTTGTTGCACCTGCCGCAAAAGCAAATAAATCAAAAAAATGAATAAATAAAAAATAATAGCAGGCTTAAGAAAAAAAATCCAGCACTGAGTACTTAGAGTAAAAAAAAAATTATCAAATGTGTCCAATCCTATGCTTATTTAATATGAAACCCTATCGTCAAATTAGAAGTTCCATGAGATCCAGACTTATTCTGTCAGGTGTCTGGAAGTTCAGCTGGGCCATATTTATTCCTAGGAGAGAGCATATGCAACGAGTCTGATGCGTGCGGGATGTATCAGCCCACCTTTAGTTGTGTTTCACAGATGGTCCTGCAATAAACCCAAATGATTCAGTACTTTTGCCTTTCAGGCAGAATGTCCCTTGCAGGGTTTATGTGAATGAAATCTGAATGTTCCCAGATGTGTTGGACTCTGTGAACTCGTGCTGTCATATTTTGTCTTGACAATCCTTTGAGCAGGTAGGGAAAACTAATTCAACAGCAAACTTGACAAAAGCAAATACCACTAAGGCAATAATCTGAAGCAAAGCTAACAAGTAAAGCAAGTAAGATCTATCATAAAAAGAGAAACCAAAAATAAATTATGAGCAGGTTAGAGCATTTGGCCTGCACATCATGATAACATACTGTGTAACTGGTCAAATTTGACAGGCTAAGTAGATGGCCTTGCTTTAGCTTATTTACTTATCTATCTATCTATCTATCTATCTATCATAATGTTCTAAGCATTGTTTAATTTTTTTTTTCCAAGTAACTACAAATTCCTAAAAAGAAATTATTTTGGAGCCATTCTTGATCAGGAAGTTGGACTAAATTATGTCAGAACACTCTTGTGACCTTGTGATTCCATGGGATACTCTGACCAAGATGTGATATTTGAATTCTGCTCTGTGGGAGAAACACTGCTACACAGATCACCTCTCCAACTAGTCTCCTCAGACAGTCTTTGAAACACCCACAACTTAAATATATATATATATATATATGTGTGTCTTGAGTAAATCATCTTGTTGCTTCAGTGAGCTTTAATATTCTTGGAAGGATGCAGTCACTTAAGAAGGAGAATATGGTGCTAAAGAAGGCCCTGATGAGGACAAATCTTCCTCTCTTTGTGAGGAACATGCACAGAGAGCACAGCCCCACTGTGACGTGCTCTTTGTGAACTCTGAACTAGCTAGAACACTTATTTTTGCATGGTGATTTCATTCATAGGTGCTGCATATAATCATACCTACAGGTCACAGAGGTGTGCGTCACTGTGGACAAGTTTAAATCTAATGTGACAAGGTAGAGCACCCTTCCAAGCCCAGTAGAAAACAAGTTCTTTTTGGATCCTTGCCTACTTTAGTGTCCAAAAGCAGCAGTAACTCTCAAAACAGCAGAAGTTCAGTATAATAGCAAGTCTGCCAACTGTCTCTATCATCTAAACACAGATGTGTTCAGTGGAGAATGAAATCTCAACGTTATGAATTTTTAAAAGTGTATCTTTTTGCCCACATCAACCTTCTCTTAAACTGTTAAAAAGTTCATCTTCACTCTCTCCCTGATCTTTCATAAGACCTTGAACGGAGGAGAAAGACTATTTAGTGCAATTTGAGAGAAATATTGAGTGCAGTAACAATAGATGTTTGCCATATACCTTTGGTAGTACTCTCATTCAGCAACATTTCTGGACTTTTCATAAAGAATAAAGAAGGGAGACAGGTCCAGCTGTGAAAGCAAAGTTTTGGAAGAAGTTACTGTGTTTTAATATGACAAAATGTGTTTGGATGAGTCATAGGAACCTCGTAAAACCTTAATATCTCTTTGAGAGCAAAGTATTCCTAAACTTAAAAAGTTTTAAGTGTTACCTATCATCATTCAGCTTTATGTCTCTTGTCCTGGATCCTCTCAATTGCCTGAAACTCATCAAGGAAGGGCAGATAACAACACTATTGAGATGTAGTTAGTGCCTGCCAGCTGTTCAGTTATCTTTTCTAAAGAACATCATTCGGAAATTATATCCCCCTCATTTTCATCACAGATTGAATATTCGCTATTTCATGCCATGCTTTCAGAAATATCCTTTGGTTCCTTTTGCAGCTACCTTCCAGTGATCCATGCAACCCCACACCTTCCTTGAGGATAGCCTTGCTTTATTCCAGTTTCCATTCTGGAAAGATACTAAGGTTTGAGATCTGTGACCATTTGCCCCATTTGCATTCACATCTCTTTCTTAGTCCTCAGGTTCCCAATTTGCCCAGTTTCTCTTTGTTCCACTCTTCTCCAAGCGTGACTGCTCATCTACCCCAGCTCACACATCTCACTCCCCTGCTCTACCCACATACCTCTCACATATTCTTCACCTCCCAGGAGGTCTGAGATGCTGCTTTCCTGCTGACTTCAGTCCAACTTCTCCAAGATGCCACCACAGAAAGGAAAGTGTTGTGGCGTGTTCAGTTTGCCAGCACCCGGCAAGCCACACACCCAGGCGAATTACGTAGATCTGTCCCCGTCTTCCCTCGTTTATGGTTATGTTCTGGAAAGTTCCTAGTCTTTCAATATCCCACTGGCTCCCAGTTATCCTTCCCCACCTACCGTGTACCTCATTGGTTCATTGTATGTTTCCCCGCCTATGTACAACCTCTTTGCCCCGTATTGATTGATCCTTTGCAGTTTACTCCTCCCATTTTGTAGGGGTATTAAACCCCATGTCAAGCCCCTGCTCTTTGCTCTTTGCTCCCTCGTTCCTGGACTTCTGGACCCTCGTACCCCAATAAACCCATCCTGTTCACCTTGCAAAGAGCTCCTCCTGATCTCTTCATCTCCTCCTGCGCCTTTAACATCGGTGGGCTGGGCGAGCCCTTTCGCGGACCACGCCAACCCTCCCGCTTCGCGAACAGCTCCACCAGCTCTCCCGTGCGGAGAGAAGGACCGGCCGCTGACCACCGCAGCTAGCCGAAAAGGTGGTCGCCAAGGCGCGCTGTGTCAGGAAAGGACCAATTTTCAGTTGTAATCTTCCAGCAGCTCCCCACAGTGTATCTTATCGCTTTCCTTGGAAGCCACGTCTGGTTTCCCACACAAAGCACTTGTTTCAGGCCAGCCTCCAGAAGCCAGCAAGGCCTCCTCTGCTTCCAGCTTATGCGGCAAAAAATAGGCCTCTTCACCTAACAATGTTATTCTATAGTTTCCTATACTATCAAAAATAGTAATTTATTTCAGCCTCATGGTAGATGTGATCCAGAAGCCACATGCTAAACAAGCCAGAGTTTCAATACTGTTCATGGGGAAAGATATACTCTGTGGAAATATAGCACACTCAAGTGAAATGAGTTTTCTGAAGGAGAACCTAAGGGAAATAAAAGATCTGTTTATACTTTGGGTGTCAAGGAAAGTTATGACTTGAATTATTTTTCCCTCTTAAAGGAAGGACCATCAGTGATGCTGGAGTGGACTACACAGAGTAGAAAAGGGGAAACAGATTCTTAATACAGCTTTCAAGAATTCTATCTAGTAGCAGCTCGTGAAACAATACTTGATGAATAAGAAAAAAAAAATTACTGTTTCTGAAAAAGAAAATAATCAATCAATTTCCTGTGAAGGCTGGAGGTTTAGCAAGATCAGTTACTGAACTGCATAGTATCAATGGAGCTAAACATATACGCATTTCAGGTCTCTGTTTTTATGACAGTATTTAAAGGGTAAAGAGAAAAAAAAGAGGCAGATTATCCAGCTGAGACAGAAAAATGTCTGTTCTCTCTCATTCTCACCAAATTTCCTTGTCTGTAGTATTCAACATATATTTTGATTGCTCTTTAAAAATAACTCCATGACCTGTCCTGGCTGGAAAAGTCATGGCCAAATACTGCCCTGTTCCTGCTGTGCTACTTTGGGGCCCATCTCTCACTGAGGGACAGAGGAATTCTTTGAAGGTGCTGATTCAGCCCTGGGGGCAGAAGGACAGTAGAACAGTGATAGGTAGCAGTTAATAAAACAAACTTAGCTAAGCTACTTTTTTAAAGCTTAACTTTATAGTCATAATGGGACCTTTGGCAGGCCTACACTTCTTACGTCATAACAAACACAAATGGGTATAAATATTCAACATACAAAGCGTGTTGCAGGGAGAAAGAAAGCATATTTCCCTTGCAAACTTAATAGTTATTTTATGGCATGCACATTTTAAATTTAATGAACAGACTGAAGGATGATGTACAGTGCACCTAAACGGGCCTAGAAATGCCATACAAGTAGCAGATATCACACAGAAGGATTTAAAGTTGTTCTAGAAGCTAGAGTAAAAAGGAAGGACAGAAGAAAAACTTTAAATATTTCTATCAGTTCAGTGTGCTCCTTCCTTGGTGTGTTGACCTTACTCAGCCAAGGGAGGCACTGTGAAGGAAGACAGTGTTTCAATTCCGTCCTCCCTCTTTCCTGCAACCATGAACTTCACCTTTGTAGTGAAAATAGAGGAAAAAGAAAAATCTTTGGAAACCTCACCTTTCCTCACCTCAACCCTTGAATAAGGTTGTTAGCTAAAATTTGTAATCTAGTCCAAGAACACTCTGATAAACACGGGACGTGAACATCATGCCAAGAGCAAAGGGTGTAGTTTCACACAGACAATAAATAATAAGTAAATGATAAACATATATACAAAGCAATTCTGTAAAGAGGTTGATGCAAAATAGTTCCTCATCCACCATTTTTCTCCAGCTTGCCACTTATATCCTGCATTTTCTCCAGCTACCACTTATATGCTCCTTTGACATTTTCATTCCCTACACTTAACCAATGTCTGGATAGTGGTTTATATGGTTGGAACATTTCAGACTGACTGCAGTTCTTGCTCCCAAGTGTGACTGCAGCAACAGGCAAACACTTCTATTCAGTTCACAAAAAGGGATGGGGAAAAAAAGAAAGGGGACAAAAAATGAGTTGCACTCCTCTTCTAGTCCTTGGATATACAGTAGTATGGCTCCTGAGGTTTTGCCCTACCAGTCCTAAAACTTCTGACCTTGATGGACAACAAGAAGAACAGGGAGTTACTAGAGCTCTCTGCTGACTGGCAAAATTGCAGAAGGCCTCTTCTTCTATGGAAAAAGAGGAGGGTGTATTTCCAGCCAGATGTCGGGCTGGGAGAGGTGCAAAGCTGTCTGGAGGGCACATAATGATTGATGTGGGGCTAGGAAGCATATAATTAATTGCTGTTTCTATACTAAGAATGCATAATAAATTGCTGTAAGTCTGGAGGGACACAGATTAATTAATTGGGGCTTAGGGAGAAACTGGTGCTCTTAGTACCACTGAGCAATATTTTATGCAAATATGTGTAATGTTATGCAAATTAAAAATCTACTGGGCTTTTTTGTGCTATAAGATATTGCTAGAGATGTGCCTGCATTGTAAAACAAATTCCCTCTGCAGCTACAGCCTGACTAGAATAGGGGGAAGAAGGTAAATATTATATAATTTCAAATATTATACTGTTCGTAAAATTTCGTATTAAAAATACCTTTTATTTAGATGTATACAAAAGTACCGGGTTTTCCATATATGTTTTTATAAACATTTATTGGGCTAAATAAGTAACTGGAAAAAGTACAGGAATGAAACTTCTCAAATTATTATAAGACCTCTGTGTGGCTGAGCTCTCATCTGGAAAGATGAGCTACTTGGGAAGAGAAATTACAGAATGCCCATGAGGAGAACAGCATTTCAGGGTAATGTGGGAGGATGGTAATTGCTACACCCTGATATAAGAGAAAGAGAAAGAATCATGGCTGCAACTACTGAAATAAGGATCTGAAATATGAGGGCAGTAAAATCTTAATCTTTTCTGAACTGGTGTCAGCCCAGACACACAATAAAGAACCATCAGGGATTAATCATTTGAGGAAGGAATTTCAGAAGTGTTGATGTATTCTCTGCTAAATTTTGCAAGACTTCTCTGAAGAGAAAACATTCAAGAATGTGGTGAATGTGTGATCATCATTTGACATACTACTGTAAAGTAGAACATAACTGCTACAGAAGATGAATGAGGTCACTAATCGAAGTTTCAAGAAGCAGTGATTCTAGCAAGAACAGTGCACTTGCTCCAAACAAATTTGATTGTAG
Organism: Eulacestoma nigropectus; assembly: GCA_013397775.1. Classification (NCBI taxonomy): domain Eukaryota; kingdom Metazoa; phylum Chordata; class Aves; order Passeriformes; genus Eulacestoma; species Eulacestoma nigropectus. The sequence goes on along the minus strand of VZTE01006486.1, from coordinate 395,325 downwards.
CCCTTTGCACCAGTGTTAATTTCATTCCAAGAAAAAAAACCGCTTTAGACATTAAGATGGTATTAAGCTAATAGCATTATTATGTTCTCTGTCTTTTTTTCTTAAGGACAAATAACATTAGGCCTGTGATGGTCAGAAAGGTGGGTGAAAATATATCTCTGCTTGTCTGAAATAAAAAAGTAGGTTACAATAAAAAAGAAGTTACGGACCTGATGGGGAAATCTTTTGCTTCTGTAGCACAGAAGGATAAAATAATACTTATTCATAGGTTCATTTTTTTTTCTTACAGATTATTACCAGTTTTGTTAATATCTAGATAAATGTAAAGAAGACCTTGTAGGAATTACATCTAAAAAAATCCTGTGGTGTAGAAGGTTTTTAAGTCCCATTCCCTTCCTCCTTTATTAAATTGCAAATGTCACTGACAAAAAACCTACTTATTTCTGTTGGCTAAATTAAGCCATGCTTGTCATTAGGTGAGTATTGCTAATCTAATTTCCAAAGGTGCTGACAAAACCAGATCATTTGTGTAATTTCTATAGATCTATTACTAATATCAGACATAAATCTTTAGGGACCTTAATAAAATTGAAAGGCTTTATTTTTTTCTTACTTTATTGTATTTATCTAATAGTCTGTAAATCTCTGTCTTTGGAAGTTTCCACAGCTGGTCCAGAAAAAAAATTCCAGTCTGGGTTGTTATAACACGACCACAGAATTTCCTTGAATAAGTCTGGGCAGAGCTAGAACATATGATAATATCCAAGGCTTACTTTAGAAATTTTGACTGAAACTTTTGGTACACTCTTCCTAATGGCCTCACTGTACAAAATATTCTCTATTTTGAGATTTGCTTTTTCTCACTTAAGCTTCCAGCCTTCAGATTTTGTTACACCTTTTTCTCCCATGCTGAAGAGTTGATTATCAATGTGTTAGATGTTACAGCTAGAGGAGTCAGACTTTGACTCCTATTTCAGTATTTGTTTTCTATTTTGATATCAATGTATTGTTTTATTCCGCATTCCAGCATCTTTGTGCCAGCTACAGAATTTATTTGTGGTTTTTGCTGTCTTTCCAACTGGGTAAAAGTATGATAAAAAACTTATTCTACCAGGAACTGCACAAAAGTCATACACCTGCTGCATGACTGCTTCCCACTTACCAGTCTTTTGAGACTAGTTTTAAATCTATTTGGCATGTACCATAACTATGTCATAAGGCAGTTTCTTAATCGAATTTCCACTTGGAATGAATAAAGTGCCTTGCAGAACTATGTTACATCAGTTCAGCCTTACTATATGGTGTTAAATTATAAAAGACAATACATATTTAATTTCTCAAGCCCTATTTTCTGTAAAGTCATGCTGACATTAGTAACTTTATCCCCATGTTCATTCTTGATTATTGAAGTCCCACACCAGCAATTTCATTATTTTTTCCTGCTATTTAAAATAATTAAGACAGGGCTCTTGTCACACGGCTTGGTCCTTTTAACCATTTTAAATTATTTATGTTCTTTTTTTTTTTCCTAGCAGGTGTGTTCACAGGTTCCACCTGTGAACAAGGCAAAAAGGCCAGGATAACAGCAGCCAACAAGACAAGAGTGAGTGTAAGAATGTGGTTGAGTGGGATGTCCAAACTGCCTGAGATGGCATTTGTTCAAAGCTGATGTAGGTGAAAAGGAAACCAACCATTCACCAAATTAAAGAGTAATTACCAGAATTACCAGAAGACCCTTGGAAAACAAAAAGTCAGCTAAACAGAAACGCGGATGAAACATAGATTTGTTGTGAGTAAGAGAGGACGGGAGCAGGGCACCAGGGTGGCGACCTTTCTAGATGCAGTTGAACGTCCTGGAGGCTCTGCCCTGGCCTGGCAGGAAAGCCTCTCCATGGGCACTCCCAGCTGCTGCATCCAGTTTGTCCAATGCCAGCATGGGGATGTCCCAGGATCTCCACCTCAGGGGGTCTCAATCACCTCCCCTGGCTGTCACCTACTCTTTGAGAATGGAGGTGGGGAAAACATGGGCATGTACCTCCCACAGCAAGGATGTGCTCTATTGAGATTAATTCTAGAGAGGGATTTAAAAATTCTGGAATAATTTCATAAAAACTTGTAAGTACCTAGAATTGAATATGATCTCTTGTTATAGATATGGGTCATGAGTTCCAATTAATTTTGTGTTGTTAATAAATCAATAAACCACTTCAATCTTGATTTGTTTTAAACTATACTAACTAAACAATTTCTCCCTGTAAAAATTCTACTCTTCTGAACGTCTTACTCTAGTTCAAGACTTACTGAAGATAACTCTCCAAATGTTAGCAGCTGAGAGCCTCCCTGGAGAACTCTGCTAGTTCTTCAGAAATTCTGGGATTAAAACCCATTTTAAGTATTTAAAGATAGTTTATTTTGTAGACCTCTAATGAATTCTGGAATGGATACCATGTCATCATCATTCTGTGATCTGAATGTATCTGTCAACTTCCAAATACAGGGGAAAAAAATCTGTACAGATTTATCTATATTGAAACTAAAACAAGAAACATCCCATGTTTCTTCCCAGAAATATGTTGAAACCTTCTTCAAAAATCTCTTTGCTCTTTATACTTAAAATACTCATAAATCTAATCTAATCTAATCCTATTTTTCTATATTTTCTGTTGTTTTAGTTACCTGCATCTTTTGTAGATTATGACTTTTAAGGTGTGTTTTTAAGCAGACCATACTCTTCTCATAATTATTTCTCTTTTTATTGGCAACAATTAAAATATTTTAATCTTTCCTAATCATATTTCTACTTGCCTATCCAACTTTCTGCAAATTGAGCTTGCTCATATCTACTTTCAAAGTTTATCCAGTTGGGCATTATAAGCTGCATGCATATTAAGCAAGAGCAGCTTGTGACCATTTGTACCTAAGCAACCAGTGCATATTTATTCCATAATTGGTTCTTCTCTATCTATCAATACTGATTTCTTCTGCAACAGGTTTTTGAATTAGAAAATCACATTTTGTGAGAGATAGACATTTGGTTTGAGTCCAAATTAGGCACAAGAAGCCTCAGTGAAGTACCTATTTTCTGTCTTTTTACACAGATTTGGTACCCTTTGTCATTAACATATCTACTTTATTTTAAATAATAATCCAAGTTAAATTTCTAGGTTATTGAAGAACACTAGGACATTCCCTTCTTACCAAGATTCAAGAGCATAATGGCATGTAGACTGAAGGAAGTTTTATTGAAGGATAAACTGAAATTGGAATGTCATACTATAGAACCTGCTGTATTTTTTTTCTTTCTGTTCTCATTCTAGATATATTAGGATGGGTGCCAAACAATCATTAGTAAGCACTTTTCATGTCTTTGTATTTCAGAAAATGCTGATTTGATGAAAGGTTGGTGACTAGCCTTCATTTCTATAGACATAAAAAAATCATATGCCAAAATGAGTACAATATATGGTAGCCATCAATTCTTTGGGATTTTCATTGTCTCAGCTCATGAATTTTATACCTTCTTATAAATTCTAAGAACAATTTGACATTTTCTGGTAGTATCACAGAGCTGGAGGATCCCTGTGAATACTGATGAACTTTTACTGGAATAAATATATGATGTACAGTGGTGATGCAGTTCACTGTCAAAGTATCTCACTGTAGATATACTGTATACCATCAAAATTTAAAACAGATGGCTTGGAAGTCTACTGGTAATTTTACATAACCACTAAAAATAAAAGATTACACTTCCTGTGAATCCCTGGATTGCCCTTTCACAGAATTCATGGAGCACATGGACCAGGACAGGGAGAATGCTTACCCCTTGCAGGATTAATGTCTTGCTCCTGAGACTGGGGTTAAATCTGTAAATGCCTGAGACAGCAGGCCAGACCCTGAACCTGTTTCTCTTTCAGGCACTGCTATCAAGGCAGCATACAATTTCAGAGAGAAAAGACACAAAATTACATGAAATTACAATCTTTCGTTTTCCTGTTCTGTGCCCTGTTCCATTTAACTCAATGTGATTCAACGGTGAGACAAACTTCCGTGATTCAGCTTTTTATGGAACATTCCTGTCCAGTAGTTTATGCGCTTTAGTCGTGCTGTCTGAACACAATCGAACAAATCACATTTTTGCATTTGTAAAATGATAGCACTTGTGTCAAAGCTACTCCAAGAAACCTGGATTTAATGAGGTATTTTGCCATGCTTCAAGTAAGCAAGTCAATAATGAACACGCAATCTTTTTGGTCTCTTGCTGAAATGTGCCAAGGTTATCTGTATTAGAGCTTTTGCTATACCTGGTATGACCACGCAGATCGGCACCTCCATCCTTACCAGGATTCTAGTCTCTCACTGGGAAATGAAAGTGCATAGAATTACTAAAGGTTCCCATTAGATTCTGAAGGGAACAGCTCTGAGGAACAAGGCAAGTAGCAAGGTAGCAAGAGCTGTTGGTTTAACAGGTACTTGCTATAAGAAAAAAGGAGAAAATACATTTTTCTTGGAGAGGTAAATAAAAAGTAGAAATAGAAATAGAGGAATTTAATTGAAAGGGTGAAAATATGACTGACTGTATGACGATGAGCTGATACCAGTCTAAGGAAAAAAGAAGTCATTCTCTCTGAGTATGGTAAATGTTAATAATCAGGAGTGTCAGGATGAAGAGCAAAGGAAAAAGAGAAAAAATGATGTAATTGGAACATTTCAAAAATTAGCTTTACTTCTATTAATGTATTTCTGTTCTACTGTTGGTAGAAAAAGGAAGCAGAATTTTGTGGTAAAGCTGGTATGTTACTACTGTCCACTATGTTCTGGTCAATGTGTTCCTCATGGAATTAGTGTCTTTCTTTTTTTCTCTCTTTTTTTTTTTTTTTAATACACAAAGAATTTTTCTAGGACCAAAATATTTTTAAAGTTACATCAGATTATATTGAAATTGCTGCCTCATTTTGCACACTCGACCCAAAAAACCCCAACATAACCATTTTGCTGTTCACAGCTAAAAATTGAGGTTTTTGCTGCCTTTTCTTCCTTGTCTGCCTGTGGATTTAAATGCATCAAAACCAAAATTTAAGACGAGGAAACAAATAAAGCAGCAGTTAAGTGCCAATTAACAAAAAATAAAGACCTCTAAAGTCAGGCTGTAAAAAATCACAACTGCTTTTCCAGATGCTGCAATGCTAGTGTGAGTGTTGATTTTATCTTGTTGTAATTTGGTCATTTACATTTAAATTTTCTCTAAAATTTTCCAACAAAGTCTGGCCAAGAAAAAGATGAAGTCTAAAAAGAAAAACACCCATAGAACAGCAACAACCTTGTTACCCACAAAACTAGCCTGTCTCTCACAAGAGCGTTAGCATGGAATTCTTTCCATAAACTCAGTTTTCACACTCTTAAGACATTATTAGAATTTACTTATTAACTAAGGTCAGAATGGCTGAAGCCTTATCACAGTTCACTTTGGGGTATTCGTAGATGTACATGGACTAGACAGGAAAACTACATTAAGTTGCACTCTTTAGATTTTGTTCACACAATTTTAAAAATAATAATTTTTAGAATAATGGCCTTTTAAGTAAAAAAAAAAAAAAGTAAAAATAGCAACTTTTTGTTTCCAGTTAAAAATACCCCAAAACAACCCAAAATAATTTTATGAACTCTATAACTTTAAGAACTTCCCTAAGACATAGATCTGGTTTTATTTACACAATTATAAAACATCATTCCTGTAAGCCAAGTAACAACTAGATCTTTTCAAACTATGGCAACTGGAATTGCTAGAACTGCAGCAAGATCATTTCGCACCAAACTTGATTTTCAAAGTGGGACAAAGGCAAATAGTAATTTTCACATTAGATATATCAGTTATGAGTGACTCTTTGTAACTGTAGGATGTAAATTTTTCCGAAGCATGCACCGAAGCATATTAGGAAAAACAAAACGAAACTCCAAGAAATGAACAAAAAGCCCAAACAGAAAAAGAGGCCAAAAAGCCTTTTTCTATAGTTCTGAATTTCTAAAACTGCATCTGTTTAAAGTATCCTCTCAATTGCTCAAATCAATACAGTAATTTGGCCTTATAAGATAAAGGAGTTCCAATTAAAAATAAATCTTTCACCTTACATAAATATTTGTTTCTTTCCAAATCCATCTAATTCTCTGTCTAATGATTCTTGTTGCTATAAGATGATGTTTAATTTTTTTTATCCCAGATGTTTCACTAGTGCAGAAAATTAACACCCTACCTATTACCCCTATAGCCCAATTTCATAAGGTTTGAAAGCACCAGCCTGTAAGTTTACACAGATTTTCAAAGCACGACTTCATTGCTCCTTTCATACATGTTCTTCCACCATTTGCAGGAGAACTGCCACCTTTATGGAAACCATCCAGATCAGCTGCTGGAGTAACTATAACCTGCATTTACAAAACAAGAACCTTTTGAAATCAGATCGAAATTCACAATCCTGTTACAAATCTTGAGTAGAAAAAAAAAAAGAAAGCAATATTCTTTTTGTGGAAAAGGGAAACTGCCAAGAAATTTACTGATTTTGTTAAGAATTAATGGGATGTTTGCTTTTCTTTGAATGTTATGCTTTCATGATATACTGAAATATAAATTCTTAGTATTAAAATACATATGAGACTTGACAAGATGCATCCAGGGATGGTAAAAGAGCTGGCTGATATTATTGTGAGGCTGCTCTCTATCACCTTTGTATTGCTGGAGAAATCAGGAGAGCTCCCTGATGACTTGAAAAAGGCAAATGTCACACTCCTCTTCAAAGACCAGAAATAGGCTCTGGGGAATTACAGGCATAATCAGTGTTATCTCACTCAATTGGAAGCGTTTAGGTTTTCATGCAGATGATTAATCCCAGCCTCTGACATCACAAAAAGGTAGCAGCTTGAGTCTGGCAAAACACTACACATTTGAAAAAACAAGGGCAGTGTGGTGTGACAGAAGTCATGAATAAGAGAGACATTTCTGGGACAAGCTCTTATAAATACCAAATAAATTTATAAAGTTAACAAAAACCTGAAAAATAGGCTAGGGGTAGACAGCAGTAGAATATTTTAAGAGGGAAATAATGTGATAAAGGGGCAGAACTTGGAAGAGGCTGAGGAGGGGAAAAAAAAGAAACAAGAAAAAGCAAATCATGTCCTCTAGTTTTTTTGGGAGGTCTCTGTGTATGATCTGTGCATCTGGGAGCAGGACAATGAATCTGTTGCTGACCAACATGTGTGTAAGCCCTGCTTCCGTGATCAGGATGAACTTTAGTGTTGAAGATGGACAACGCCAACAAGACAAACAGGACAAAACAAGCAAATCGCCTTAGGAGCTTTGTCCAGACTCATGAAGGACAAGATAAGGAGGAACAGTCAGTGCACTTACTGAGGCAAACTCTGACCAGCCCAGTGAGCTTTCTATGATGGGATGAATGACTTTGTGAATGGGGGAAGAGGTAGTTTAAGTGATCTTCATCTTTAGCAGGGTCTTTGACAAAATGTCCTATGGTATCCTAGCAGCCAAGACTGGGAAGCAGGGGTTGCATGGGCGACTTGGAAAGTGGTTTGACAAACCTTTTGGACTGTTCACTGCTTTGGATGAGCCTTGCTTTGAGCAGGAAGTTGGACTAGATGAGGTCTCTCCCAGCACAAATTATTCTATAATTAAACAAAAATTATGACAGTATCAAATCAAGGGATAAAGTTTACCTTAAGAAATCATTAAAAAGGAGTATTTTTAAGCTTCTCTTTAAAATTTAAGATGTTGAATTATCATATAGTGTACAGCTGAGAAATGAATCACAGCTTGAAAAGGCTTCAGGTTTTGCCAAGTACAGATTTTCCTGTCATCTGGTGTCTCTTTGTTTGCTATCTACTCTTTGTTTTAAACTCACTATTTTCAGTAATAGATTGTGTTCCCCACCTGAAACACTAATTAAATAGACAAAGATTTCATGAAGTGAGCCCAGAAACCTTACAGTTGTGGAAGAACTAGAAGATATTATACACTTCCCATGTTTGTTTCAAGATCTGAAAGTTAATTCCACACTTCAAACTCATTACATTCTGTTCCTCTCTTTTTCATAATTGTATGAAGCATTAGGAGCAGAATGAAACAAAGCACAGGAGGATTAGAATTTTACATTTAACTGTAAACAGTAGGATAGGTGGGACAGATGTCTACAACAAATTACCACAGCAGTCAATTGAAAATGTTGTTTTTTATGAGATTTTAACAATGTGTAAGAATAAGTGCAATTGTAATAAAAATGTTTGGATATCATCAAATCATTGCACGCTCACCTTGAGGAGACTAGGTAAACAAGCAACAGATCTGAGTAAAAGAAAAAGGTATTAAAATACTGAGACTGCCACAAAGGAAAACAGTGGTCTTTAAGCACATCATGTCACACCTAAGAAAAATTAAAAAAAAAAAAGTTAAAAAAAAATCTCCTTCTCATGGCAACAAAGACATCCAAGCAAAGACATCCAAGACATCTAAGTCCTGTCCAGCTTCAGTCTTTAGCTGTGGAAATGATTGTACTTCTTTCTGGGGCAAGCTAGTATATGTCCACAGCTTTTAGCTACCTGAGTGTTATCATTTACTGGGAGAAAGCTGAGGAACTCACATATCTGAACTTACATGTATGTCAAATACATGTAAGAAATTCCATGCTGAGTTTGAACAGAGACAATGTCTTCTTAAAGATGTATTATAATTTTTTAAGTAATACAAGGTATTCTCTACGGTAAACTGAAACCCAACCTAATTCTTTTTCAATTAACCTTTTGAAAGTTACAAGTCTTGCCATGAAAAAAAGTCTGATTCAGTTTCCACTAATTTTTTAGGAGGTACTGAAGTCTCTTAAAGGGTTATGACAATCAAAGATATGAGCAGTGTTCAGTTCTGAGTCATTAAAATAAGTAGAAAATTACTTTTACTTGAAACTTCATAAGCTTATGGTGGAGCTCATTAATACTAACATTTCTTCTATGGAAGGGACTAGTATAGAATAAGAGCATCTAATTTGTCAAATTTCCCTTTGTTTTCGCGTGTGAATTTCACTTTGCCAGTATGAGTTGCTGAAAAATAACTGAATTATTAATAAGTTATAAACAACTAAGTTTGAGGTTTTTTTTCCCAATATATACGACTTACACAGTTTTGCTGATGAGGCTCTCTGCTGTTGAAAGAATTGTAGGATTAAGTGTGAAACCTGAGAAACCTATATTTTCCTTAGGTGTGAAATGCAAGTAGGCTTAAGACACAAAATCAAACCTGAGACAGCAAATACGCCCTCAAAGCATTTCCTGTCTCAGTTAAGCTAAACAGAAAAAAAACACTCGCATTTTAGCTGAGCTTGCTGTTAAGAAGGGAAAAAAACCAAGGAAGAGTGATCCTAAAACTTCATCATGCTGAAGACCAGCCTCCATGAACTCAGACTATGATTAGGAGAAGATTTTTTAATGCTGTGTTGGTATTCTGGCAGGAGAAATATTTGCTGTATTTTCTCCTCCAAACAGCTGAGTGATGTCTTGGGAGGCAAATCTATTTCATGGCTTTAGCCATCATAGTCCGAAGACAAATAACAGGGCTAGGACTTACCCAGATTCTGCAGTACATTAAAATAGCATTACTCTGTCCTATCACCATTCAGTGCTGAATACCTGTTAAAAACACCCATACTTCAAATTGCAGATTAGAAAGATAAATATTGGCCTGTCAGATATAGACGAGAAATCTTCTGATTCTCTTCTCTTTCCATACGCCCTGTAGCAGATGTGAATTTCTCCATATGCCTTTTGGAACGAGGTCACCAAGTTAAATGTTTTAACAAAAGAATGAGAAAACAAGCAGATATGGCAGGCACACATTAAAAAAAACAGGTGACAAGACATTAACAACTCTAATTCCATCAGTACAAGTGAAAGAGTGAAGTATTGTCAAATGATCAAGAAGAAAATATCAGACTCGTTCTTGACAAGATTCTGTTTGAAGTGAAAGAAGCCAAATGCATGGAAAATAGTCTATCAAATTAACTCAACCTAGGTCAAGCAAAAAAGTGAAGCTGTAGAGTACAAGACCTCCTAGCATACCAAACCAAAAATTGCAGAGCATCCTAGAGATAGTTCTTTTTTTTATACTGTGCATTCCACAAGAGACACTGAGACAAATATTATGAGAGAACCTATCAAAATAACGTTTTTATCACAGCATGATGTTATGACAGTTCAGAATTGAACATTTTAGAATGGCTATACAAATTTTAGTGATCCCAGCAGTCACTAATCAAAGCAAGTATATTTAAGAAAAGGTATAGAATTCTGTCTGACACAAAGGAAAACACTTTATTGTAACTTCTTACTGACCTGCAACAGAAATAAAAGAGCATTATGTTCAAATAAGGACCCACTGGATATGGTTTGCTAAAAAAACCTCACAAACAACATCAAGATATGCACATAATAAAGGCTTAGTACTGAGATTCATCCAAATATTTTGAAAAGCTCTTATAAAATTACTAAGGCTATATCAGACCCATCTTGTAAGAATATTTAAAGTGTTTATGAAACCCAAGGATGAAATGATGAAAAAATTGGCATTTCATGCAGATGAGACCCTGTGCTATATACAGACATGTCAAACAGCAGAGAAGGACATAGAAAGATCCCATAATAACACCTTGTCTATAATTTTAAAGATGAGCTGGCCATGCAGAAGACTAAGTGTATCTTTACATGCATCTCTATAGCCTTGAAGGAAAGTTTTTCTTACAATAACATCTGCTGATGGCAAGCAATCAGGTCATCATTTCTGGCATTACGATGGAGGGAATACTTAACATTTGCACGAGCTGACATCAGGCTGCTGAAAGTACAAAACCTTATACCAGGAAGAACTTTGCAAACTCTTACTTTATGAATATGTAAAGAATTTCACAGGAAGAGACTCCAAGCAACCAATAAGGAAAACTTCACCCCCGTAAGTTCACCTCATAACTAAATTATTTCCATGTTATGTACTTTTCTGAACATGAAAAATAGATTTAAATTGTAGTTTGACTTGGAGTTGACCAAGTCCCACTGAGAGAGAAATAGAAACTTTTGTGAAATACAGGAAGTAAAACTGACTGATTCTTATTCCAGCTATTCTCAATCTAAGGAAACAGGTCATTCCATTAAAATATGGATTTTTCTTTCATGATGAAGCATTCAGCTTGCTCTTCTGAAACATGCATACATCAATTGTGCAACGGTGCCCTGCCCTGAACTGCTGAGGGATGATTGTTAAAAATCACCCTTCCTTCCTTCCTTTATATGAGTTGCTTTACATGCATGGATAGTACATGGAATGGTTCACATCAATGTGACTACAGGATGAGGAAATATTGATTACGGAAATGCACAGAAAACAGGACTGTGGAGTGACAACAAGATTTAATCATGTTTTTGTGTTCAAGAGCATGAAACAACTAGGTTGTAATTTGCTGCTATGGCTGTAGAATCTTACTGCAATAATATAAGGTATAAAAGTATTGGGAGAGAACAAAATGTGTAACAGGAAGGGACATATGAAAATTGTCCACTATTAGAAGACCCTATGAACAACGATGAGTAGTTGTATCCAAGGTTCTCTACAGTGAGACTTGACACTCGTGTTCTGTTGCACAGGCTTCACCAAGACCACAAGGGCATGGGTAGGCAGCAAAAAGGCTGAAACCTGTGAGATAGCTTTAGATGGGATCCCTGTTCCTTCACAGAGTAGGCTGAAACAGTATTACAATGCTTCCCAAATATAGAAACAAATTGTAATGGGATAAAAGAGTCAGTTCTAGTGAGTAAAATTTAGCTCTTCTGAACTAAGCTGTGGAAATATAATTAATGATTTTTTGGAAGTTCTGTAACAGTTTATGCCTGCGGGCTGGATGATGAAGACTTTGCCTAAGATGGGATTTAGTGGGAAAGACTTAATAAAGACAGCACAAGTCTAAGTTGCTATCTCTAGCTTCACTCTAGGTTCCTGTTACATTAGGAGTTACGGACATCATGGCTACAAATGCACTATCCTTGTGCATTTTGTTTCTGTTTTTTTGATTTTGGAAGAAGACCACTTGGTCTTATTGCTTTATCCTTACTTTATGTTTAGTTTAGCATAAAAAAGTGTATCAAATAAATTTTCTCAAAACTTGGCCTGGATGTTGATAGCTATTTTACAAAAAGAAATCGCTATCACTTGTTGAAGTAATTAACAAATAATTATATGAGTTCAGCAAATGCAAAAGTCACCCCCGCAATAAGCCAACACTCATGACATCTCACAAGTTTTATAGGTTTATGGATAAATTTTTTCTACTGATTCAAGTATTTGCTTATTAAACTTTTTTATTCTTAAACTTATATGATAATGATAATTCCCTATACAGCATTTCACAAGTGCGATTTTGCTTTTGCTTAAACATTATTCATAAAAAAGTGGATTATTTTACCAGAAGACTACAATATTCTTTGAAGTACAACATTCGAATGTTGAAAATCATGTGCTATAAAATTATCGTGGTTTATCAGAACTTAAATACTTTGCTTTCTAAGTCTCACTTGGGTAGAAAATTACCTGCCTATTACTGAGTTACAGTTCTCAGGTTATTTACTCCATGGTGCACTGCTGATAAGTACAATATATTAGAATGTGCACCTGCAAAAGTTACTAAGGACCAGAGAATTTTCTATGAAGTGCATTGCTCTTTCTAATCCAATAGCGTGAAAATGCAATATACAATCTCTTAATGTTATATGAATTAAAATACAATTTGAATATATGATAAATAATTATGTGTACATAATTTTTCTATTTTTAATATTTAATTAAAAGAGACATTAAAATATCAAAACATTCCCAATTTTTAATTATATTAATACAATCTCTAGTGTTTCTCTAAGACAGTCATTGTCCTTGCCTGGAATGTTTTGACCCACGTTAAAACTCAAGTCTTCACAGGTGTGTCAGAAGCAAAATAAGAAACCTTTCAGTTGCTGCTCCACGCTAATCTTTAAAACAAGATAACATTGCTTTCCTGATAGATCCTGCCATTATATTAGTGAGAGGTACGTGGGTAAGAGTACCAAGTTTGCTCTAGTAAATCGTGACTTATGTTTGTACAAATAAAAGATTGTTATACTTCCATGCTGCTAACTGAAAACTGATGACAAAGTGGAAACTGAATAACCACAAATTCAGATTTGAATTTCTTTTCCTAGCCTACCATTGGCTTAGGTAAAGTTTAGTCACTCAGAACATTTGGGTAAATCTTTCATTTTTCAAGCCAAAGTGCTTTTTTCACAAATTAGTTCACTAAAACAGCATAAGAATTTATTCCTTTTAAGAGAGAAACTTTCATGACACAATTAATGTTTTCTGTAGTTCAGATTGAGGTGAAAAATTGATTCAGTCTGGAGAGCCCTTGTTCTGCAAATACACATTTAAGTTTCTCAATGTTGTTAGACATTACAAACATAAAATAGAGAAGATATGTTTTGAGCAGTGGCAAGGGAAACAAAAGATAAAGCAGCCCTATTATCACATCAATTCAATTTGTAGCGAAGGTATATGTTGAGCCTCTCTAAAATCTCCCTTTATTACCTGCTATTCTCCTTGGATATTTTCTACTGAGTAGTTATAATTTAGAAATGCCCTTCAGGGCTTTTGTGCTTCTCAAAAGGATGTGCAAAAGTGTATGTCTCCCAAAATAAATATCTGCAACCACCATCTTACCTTGTCAATATACACTCACTTAGTGTTCAGAGAATGCATCTAATTTAGACCTGAAGACAGACACAGGCAAATATTTGCAGCAAAAACCCAGGATTTAAGCTACAGTGGAAGTAATTTATTAGTTAAAAAGGGCATCAGCTGAAGAACTGCAGCATCTTTTATAATCTGGGTACTGTAATCTTTCCTTTTCCTAAGGATCCAAGAATGAAATTCCATGTGTCTTCCATGGAAAAGAACAAAATAACAAGCTTTGTGCCATTTAACTTGTTTTGATAAGATACCTGCGAGATGGCCTGGTTCTTATTCAGGCACAAATGAAGAAAAATTCTCAAGTTAAAGGATTTATGCTGGTATAAAATGAAAACAGAAAAAAATTAGGCATAATAGTCAAGGTATTATAAAATAAAGGTCTATGAAATATAGTCCAAGAAAAATCAAAGTGACTTTATGATTTAGAAGTTGCTGTGATAGCTATACCAGTATTTTAGACAGAAGCTGCTACATATATCTTTATTTTAATATTTTTATTTAGGATTTTGATAAGGGGATTGAGTGCACCCTCAGCAAGTTTGCAGACAACACCAGTTTGGGTGGGAAGCTCTACAGAGGGATCTGGACAGACTGGATCAATGGGCTAAGGCCAACTGTATGAGGTTCAATATGATCAAGTGTCGGGTCCTGCACTTGGGTCACAAGAACCCCATGCAGAGCTACAGACTGGGGAAAGAATGGCTGGAAATCTGACTGGAGGAAAAGAACCTGTCCGTGCTGGTCAATAGCGGCTGAACATGAGCCTGAGTGTGCCCAGGTGGCCAAAGAAGGCCAATGGCATGCTGGCCTGTATCAGAAATAGTGTGGCCAGCAGGACTAGGGCAGTGATCATCCTGTTGCTCTTGGCAGTGATGAGGTTGCACCTTAACTCCTGTGTTCAGGTTTGGGCTCCTCACTATGAGAAAGGTAGCAGCTCTTTTCCTCAGCCCACAGCTGCAATGAGAGACTTGCACCATTTGTTTTGGAGCAAGCGTCTAATACTCATCTCACCAGAGAAGGGTGAAAGCACCCTTGGTAAAGTTCACAGACAGACTCACTATTTCCTCATAATAATTCCTATTCACTCTATCTCTTTGCCCTATTTGGTAAGGAAGTGGATATGCACAAATATTCTGTAACTCATAGGTGTGCTTAAATGGATGAAAAACTTTTGAGAAGAGTTGTTTATGTGGACATTTTCCCACATAGAACATAACTCGCAGTTTTGTCCTAGACCAACTTCAATGTTTTTTCAGCTCCAGCCTGAAGCAATTTACAAAATAATCATTTTGAAGAAGACTCCTGTGCCCTATACTGACCTGTCTCTGTCCTGTGGTCAGGAAAACATGCTATTCCCATGAAGACGTAATATTACTTCAAGGAACTACACCGAACTTCAAAATAAGAGCAATAAATTTCCCAAGCATATTTTTTTGTGTTCCTTTATGATCTCTACCCCACAGCTTTTTAGAGTGTGTTGCGCTTTATGAAACAGAAATCTTGGAAATAATCACACAGCTAATGAAATCCACTTCCGTCAAGTTGCAGTATCCACGTCAGCACCATTACATATCACTGACCACCAAACACATCAGTAGAACCTTCAGAGTTGATAGAGGAGTCCAACAGGCCAATTGTAATGACCCACAGGAAGCTTGCAAGACTGAGAGAAATACCAGTGCTTTAGATTTGTGCTTCTGAGGAATTTACTAAACAAAATGCCTTGTTGTATACCTACTGAACCTAATATTTTGGGACTCTATGTCAGAGGAGACATTTAGGTAGGATACCCAGTGAATTGTGTAGCACTCTAAACAGCTATAAGAAATTACAAGTTCCATTTTTAATTTCAGATACATACATGTGAATGGTTTCTGACTCATGGATAAAGCTGCAGAATCTTGAATGGCATTAGTCTACAAAAGGCAGGAGCTAATGTAAACGGTTCAGTTGGCTATACCACGAAAGAGCCAATGTACATTAATAACGCAGTCTAAATGTAGTTATTCTTTCTTTTGTGAGGTACTGAGTACTAGAGAGTATAGTAGTATCAGGCATATACTGTGGGATAAACTTTTTCAAATATGCCTTTTTTCAAATAGCTTTCCACAAGTGACTGTCATCCAGCCCTCTATATCATTTATATATTCTAATTCAATTTAAAAGAAAATTCAGCTATGTTAACCAAGTTTATTTGTACATTTGTAACAGGGTTTTCTTGTCCCCTGTCCATAACTTGATTGTTGATATAAATTTCTTAATTCTATTTATTTCAGAATGCAAAGCTTTCAGGACAGAGAAAAAAGTAATTTTCATCAAGAAGTTTCACAAAAATGCATTATTTGTGCATAAGCTGTTCTGGGTTATAACCCCGAGTAAATTTTCTCAGTCATCTACTCATTAATATGTGGTGACTGTTAATGTCTAGTGCCAATTAAAAAAATTCGTGAAAACCATTCCTTTAACAAGAAGTACCATTTTTAAAAATTCATTGTTTTTGTCAAACCATACTGATAACAACTCTATTTCATATATAAAAAGAGTAAATTAGGAACCACTAAAAGAAAATTTCACCTTGCTTATTCTTTATATTCCTCGATATATTAGAAAATGAGGCATGGAATTTGCCATCAAGACAGTGTGCAGAAAAGTCGAAGTAAGTTAAAACTTAATATTGAGTAAACCATTTCTGTTATTATTAAAAGATTCAAACAATTCAAGTAATTATTGGTCATTTAATTTCCTTTGCAACAAATTCACTTTCCTGCTACAGAAAGCACAAAAGTACACTGAGTAGTGCAAGGGCATTTCCTTGTTAAAAATCCTTGGCATATTATAGATGCCACAAGAAATACTAAAAGAGACTAGCAACAGTAATCATGGCAATAACACATCTATTGCCTTAGGAAAACACAGTTTAAAAAATCTGGTCAGACCAGTGTGCAAGAAGCTGTAAATAATGCACTGATGGCATTACATGGCCTATCGCTTGGAGAACACCGCTCCAGGAAACATCTTCTAAAAATGCCATCCCACAGACTGACTTTGCTGCCTTGCTTTTATCACTTGAGTTCTTTTATTTCACTCATCTATATGACTTTTCCTAACGAAGTTTGAAAGCAATCTCCCCTTGAATATAATTGAAATTACTTAATTTGTTTTTCTCTTGAACCCAAAAGGTAGGAGTTATAAAACTTAAAATTACCGTTCAACAAATGTGATAAAAGATCAACCCATCTAACACAAATGCTTCAGTTTCTACAAACAATCAGAAAAATAGATTTGCACAGCCTGCAACACTGAAAATGAACAAGCCATATCCATTCTTCACGGCTTGTTACAGCCAAAGCACTGGCCACATTTCACTTTTTCCTGACATACCCATTACACACTTGGGTTTGGATATGAGCAATATGGTTCAGAGGTCTAGTGAAAGACTTCTGAATACTACCAAACATCTTTCTGTACTGCCTATTACTATTGTATATATATGACAAGTCAGGTTAATACTGGACTCCAGAGCTTATCATTGACAGCCTACATACATCATTGCAAATAGTTTTCAGAGGTAAAAGTTGCCATATGAAACAACTAGATCTTACTTAAGCATTCATGACAAAGCACTAGAAGACAAAAATATGACTTTTTTCTTTTGTTTATTTGTAATTCAGACGTACAATGTTTAAAGTATGTGGGAAAACTGCAAACAGTAATAGACTTGTCTAAATGATTAATAGTGTTACAGTTTGATTAGGTATGATTTCAAGGACAAACAAAAACTATTATTTTGCTTCATTGTAACATCTGACACATCATTGGGCTGGGTATCCTTTTAGATTCATTGCATGAAAGATAACCACGTCTATTAGAAACGCCTTGTTATGTTACACTAACTTTACTAACTATAGTCTAAGAAAAGATACTTATTTTTCCTCACAAGAGTAATCATGTTCACTACACTGGAATTACAAAGAGAAATATGAAGCTGTCAGAAGTGATTGTGGAATAAATAAGCAGTTTATAGCGCTAAATATTTTGTAATGCCTAGGTAACATACCATACGTTAAAAATTCTTGTCAGATCTAACATCCTGGAAATATGCTGAGTTGGAACATCGGCTAAACAAACTCGCTAGTCCTGAAGGCATCAGCAGCAGACGATATTTTAAATAGAAAGGAAAGAGATAGCAGTATTTTAATGGTATTAACAAATCCTTACCTAGTGGCTGCCCTGCAATGATCCTGGCATTCTCTCCTGCCACTGCAGCCCTCGCGTGCCTCTCGCTCATGTACTGTACGAACGCATAGCCTTTGTGCACTGAGCAGCCCACTATTTTGCCGTACTTCGCAAAGATTGCTTCGATGTCACCTTTTTTGACAATAGCTGTGTTCAGATTACCGATGAAGACTCTGGAGTTGATGGACTTTGGGTCGTTCTTATTGGTGACATTGCTGGTCTGTGTTTTGCCAGTCATGGTTGGATCACTTGGCTTTAAACCTTAAATAAAGAACAAAGAGAATTATGTTTCTAAGTATACAGTTACCCTGACTTTGGATGATTTTTCCAGCAATAATTCAGTTTTCATTTTTCACTTTAGGTGAATCTCGACTCAAAAGAATCAAACTTTCTAAAACATATTATCAATAAAACCAAAGTAGCAAATTTTAAAATACTGCTCAAAAGTAGAATTTAAACTTCTTATTTTTATAGATATGAAATATACCAATACATCTCTTAATACAATGCTGTGATAGCAGAGCTTTACTGTAATCATATGTGGATTTCTGCTTAGAAATTCAATATTGACTTTTTAAGTACTTAGCCATCTAGAAACTGCAGAGCAAGAGAATGAATCATTATTTACTGTCAAGGAAATGAACATTCAAGGCCATGTAGAGAGCAAACTCTTAAAATGAAAAACAGCTCTGCTTTTGTTTGGTGTCAGTTAGAGCACATTTCTCACCAGTTAAATATTGCTGTGAGGTGTGCAGGGCAGGTAACACACAATTCTTTACTGCAATCAATATGTTTCTATCAGAACAATTTTCCCTGTAAATTCAGTACAAAAAAAGAAAAGAGAAAAGACAGTGGCTTATATTCTGAGAATTAAAAAGTAGGAAAACAAACTACTTTAAGTCTAGGAACACAGATTTTGTTGCTGCTTTGCTCTTATATCTGAGGTCACAAGTCAAAAGGCGTCCTGGTAAATCTCTGATGGGAATAACCATATTATTTCTGGGAAAGATTTGGAAGAAGAAGAAAAAAACCCAATACTTCTTGTGTTCATCAAGCCTTACCCCTCTGAAGTGCATGTGATTTTCATAATTTGTATGCAAATTCCACCTGCCAGCATGTTCCTCTATTTACATCAATTTACTTAGATGGAAATGAAATGAAAGAAATTGTCCCACATCTGCAGTGGGTTTTCTTTAACTTGAGTAGACCACAGAAATGTCAAAAATATGCGTTGCTTTAAGTAGAGAAAACTTGTTTTGTAAGAAGAAGGTCATCTAGGCAGAAGTCAAATATAGGCCATGTCTTACTGCCAAGACCTATGTTACTATTTTTTAACCTATTCATACTTTTGATTAGGTCAGAGTAACAACTCAGGCAAGAAGAGAATCCAGTTAAATGCGTCTCACAGTTAAAGCTCAGTTCATTCCTCAGAATTAAAAGGTGTAGTAACTTCTATTCTGGACGTCTAAATCGGAAGTTTCATATTTTAAATCAGTAGCTACCATACATGAAGCTAGAAAAAGAAACCACCTTCACTGAGCTCTGCAGAATACCTGGTGAACAAAACAGACACAGTTGCAGCCACAAGCACTTTGACTGCCTCCATCCCAGAGGATTCAAACCCCACCTTCCAGACAAGAACACACAATGGAGATGTGTGGGCAGTCCTCTCTAGTCTCAGCAAACTGCTTGCTTTATTAAATAAATGTATGCAGTAGAGCTGCCAGTCAAATAGCTTGCACTTGATTAACAGCTTAGCATGGCAACTTACTTTATATGATGGCATTTAGAGAAAACTGAAGAAAACAAGAAAAAAGGATGTTTTCCTCTAAGTTTATTGATTTTTAAATACATTGTGGAAACATAACATGCTGTATACATGCACAAATTTCATCATGGAAAACCAGAAAAACTGCCTTGAACACAAACCTCTGAGCTTTATAATAAGACAAACTCAATACTGTATATTTGTAGAATGCTGTGCAGATTGTGCATGTTTGAAGTCATGACTGTATCTAGCTAACCTGAATATTGTGGACAAAGTAGTACGTTTGTAATATTTTGAAGGCAAACCATTTACAAAACATAAATATAATGCACACTAAGATCCATATTTCTATAAAGGAGATTGCTGGTGTTTTCTGAGACCTAGGAAGTTTAACTCTATCTTAGATACACCTGTATTACATGGGAGTCAAAATTACAATAGCACAGCCATGTCAGCTTAAAGAAGGTAAAAAAACTGAAGAGGTAACACTCTAGAGACTAACAAGGGTAAAGATAAAAGTTAGTGCAGTTGGGTTGCTGATGAACAGGGAACAACTGGTATCCCCTCTGGTGCCAAGCTGCACAACACTGCAAGCACCACTCTGTTGGAAAAAGCTACCGTGGAGAGTATTGTGTTCATCTTTGTGATGATCCAAGAAAAAAAAAGCTATATCTGTTCTTTCGCAATTCTTAGCATCTTATTGATATTATGTACATTTACCGAGTGTGCAGCTGAACTTATTTTACTAAATTCATAGAGGTGGTTTATCACAAGTAAGATCACTGGTCTAGAAAGCATAGCCTTGACTGGTAGACCTGTCTCTTCCACTAACCTGCTGTATGACTCTCAGTAAGATGCATTTAGTGCCTCTGTCTCCACTTTTTAATCTTCAGACCTGCATTTTTTTGACTAAGGGCTGTGTCTTAATGTATTTTATATAACTTCTAATATGATGACGTGACCTCAGTTGGAATGTTTAAGCATGACCAAGAGACCATTAAAAAAGATGACAAGGAGAAAAAAATCTGCAGAAAATCTGCCAGAAGTCAAGCTTTGCATAAAAATTATGCAACAAAACTCTTTATTTGTTACCACCGAAATTGTTTTCTAAACACCAGAGTACTACACTCCGTATTTCCTCTATTGTTTAGCCATTTAACACGGGATTTGGTGAACTATCCTTTTTATTTCATAAAAATGCTAATTCTTTTTACCCAGTTTTTCTATGTATTAATTTAAATAGACTTTGAATAGTACATTGCATATTTCTCTCTTGTAGGTTTTTTTTGCAATGCAAATTTACAGTATTTTTATAACATAAAGAAAAGTAGTTGTCTGGTGGGTTCTCTCATATTCAAATGAGCAGTTAGGAAAACGTGCTGCAGAAATTCAAAGGCTGAGAATAATACTAACATGAATGATTGAGATTTAATTGCCTTGCTGGTCATAATACTTTTGTGAATATTTCATAAAAATCAAAGATCCATGGGATCTTCATTACATTGTGAAAGAACTTATGGCAACTTCTACACTTCACTTAAAATATGCATCTGTGAATACTGAATTATACCCATATTCTCTGAGCTATCAGTAAAATCACAAACATTGTACCTCAGACAAATGTAGAAATAAATGAAATAGTGAGAGAAACATATCTGAAATAATCTCATTTCCTTGCAGCCTTTAATAAGGTATCTTGCTAATTTCCTTTTATTGAAGCTATCCTTTCTGGTAAAAAATATCTCCTATATGCCAAGCATATCTTTTAAAAAATGCTTTACAAATAACATTTAGCAGTCATGCACTTCATCATATTTATTTATTCAATGCACTTCATTACATACAGCATTGTTCTATGCAGTAGGTGATTTAATTACTCTACCAAGAAGTAACTAGCTTAAGTCTTGGTATACTTACAAAAAAAGTTATAAATTAGACCATTTCTTTTACTACATAGATCTCTAAAGTTTGCAATTCTTCCTTAAACATTAGCATTTCTAACATGTCAAACTGGAATGAAAAATGTAAATTACTAAAATGAGATTCCTATAATCCAGGACACACAAGTGAAAAGTTTAACCCAGCCAATTTGAAGTGCAGAAGAGGGGAGTAGAATTTAAGTCTTGGCTTCCTTCACTTTTCCAGAATTTTCTGACAAAGTTTGGCTAAGCACCAGCATTTGTAGCTGTGATACTCATCTTTTTTCCATAAGATGCATACATGAACCCACAACTCCATTTCACAGATGTTTCTCCTCCGGAGCTTTGCCTAACACCAGAGCAGTGAAGACAACAATCTTTTTACAGCTGTGCCATGGCCCAGTGCAAGGAGAATATAGAACTTGAAACAAAGAGAAAGGGAATTTGTCAAATTCTACATCCGAGTAACTCTCAGGCATTTCTTGTAGGGAGTAGGGTCAAGGCGTGACCATAATAGTCCTATTGGACTTCTGGTCCCTGTGCTGCTTTATCAATGATTCTTCACACAGTAAAATGCAAAATTTGTCTTTGAACAGACAGCAATTTAGTCAAATTGCAAGAAAAATTTAGGATATATAGAAATTTGAGGATCTAACTTAAAGGGATTTTGAAAGCAATTCGCTTCAGCATCTTCCCAGTTGTCAGTTTTAAAATACTGAGTGGAACTCATAAGCTCTAAGTAAAATTGCTACCAAATACTAAAATATTGTCTCTAGAGTTGTCCTTATGCATTTTCCTATGCTGAATTAACCAACGAGGCTAACCTGTAATAACTCTGGTAGAATTAGAAAAATCAGGTAAATCTCTTTAGAAGACTAGGAAATATTTATATTGGTAGCATGGGGTTTCTCTCTATTTTTATTTTTTTAAATTTTTTTTTTCCTAAGATTTATACCTAATTTTGCTTTTAAAAAAAATGTCTTCATTAAGTTTAGTAATACTCTCAGGAGCTTCTACATATTTACGTGCTTTTATCTTGGAGATGTTTCTTTCCTTTCATCAATAAAACCTTTGCTACTTTTAACCAAATAGAAAAAGTCTATATATTTGAATAAACTAAGTATTACTTGCAGTGACTTTAGGAAAAAATAGGGCCTACCGAGGAAAAAACTGAAACAACAAAACTGCAAATCTTTAAGGAATACAAATCCTTTCTGAAAATTAAATAAAACTGTGTTACTTTTATAGAGATTAAATGTCAATTTTTTATATATTTATTTTTATTACAAAGGAAACAGGAAAAAATTAAAACCTCTTTCATTTCCCTTCTCCCACCACTCCCCCCCACAAAAAATTCATTTTGAGATCATGTTTAGAGCTGAGCCAGTAAGTAATCAACAGTCTGTATTAGATTTGTGTGATAGCAAAAGAGTAATTCTGTGGAGAAAGACTTTTAAATATGAAAATTTCCATCACTGACAGGTTACTCTAAGCACCATTAAATTCCAAATCTTAATTTTTGCTGTTTACAATAAGATGCTCGCACACTGAGATTCATAGTGCACATTTGATTATTGCAAATCCTTCTAAAAAAGATAAAGCCCATAACAGACACATGGTTGAACAGTGATGTTTGTTTCCACAATGGAATCCACAGTATTAAGTACAGACCGTGAGAAATTAATTGCTAGAATATTTAGGGGTCAAGCTGAACATGGTCATTCGGGCAAAAATCAAACATCATAGTATTGGTCCTTAGATAGATAAAATGCAGCACTATACCACGTGATCAGTCTCTGGCCCAAAACACGAGGTTTTGCTGTTTTCAGCACCTCCAAGCAATCTCTGCTCTTCTGCTGTCCAGCCTCAGTTAAAAGCTGAGCTTTTGTCAATACCAAGGTTCAACTGTTGCTTTAATAGCTGAGATTTTCTGTGACTTGCTGTCTTTGAGCTTAAAGAATCAATAATTATTAAAATATTTATCACAAAAAAAAAAATTAGGCCATATTTTCTCTACTTTTCAATTACATTTTAGCAACAGTGATAATATTCATTTTTATAGTGCTGCAGACAAATCTAAGATATTTAAGCATTTGAAGTGTCCTTCTGTGCGTGAAATGTCCTGCAACATAGATTTATCTTGCACTGGTACTAATATTTTATGGAGAAAATTCAATATTCATGTTAATTCCTTTAATAAGCAGTCATTAAAGTATTTTATCTCAGTTAAATCAGTACTTGACAAAAACCCTATAAAATTTTTCATATCTGTTGGAAGCATGACTATTGGATATTTCACAATGGCAGGGAGAAATGAAAGGAAGGAAGAGAGAGAAGAGAAAGCTCTCAGATGAAATATATTTTGTCTTGGAGAAATCCTTTCTTCTTTATGTTTTAAATTCATTTTTAATGAATTACTATATCTAGGTCACACAAATAAAGAAAAAATTTATTCATAAGATGTTTAGTTAAGTTCACATCAAAAGATTTTGGGCTTTTCCAGTCATCATTAAAGTTAAAGAATATGCGTCCTCTCTCTCTCTTCAATATATCCTGACTTTTTATTTATTTTTTTATTTTGTTTGTTTGTTTGTTTTATACGGTTTAGCTTTTTGCTTCCTTTCAATTACTTTTAAAAAGGGGTTGACACATCATCTCTGTAACATGGACAATGCTCTCTTCAAGCTGGCATTTCTGGAGTAACATAAATGACAATATGCATCAATACTTGCTATAACACATCTTGTAGGAAACGAAGGACTGAAAGATAAAATTATATAACAGATCTCACTTCATCTTCTGCTGTCACTCTTCTCAAAGAGACAAATACTCTCTCCATGGAAGGTGAATAAAATGTATCTACTTGTTAAAAAAATTAAAATAACTAGAGATTAATGATACTATACAGACAAAAATAACCACTTTGAAGGATACATTATTTCACATTAGTTGTTTAAGCTTTTGGAACAGTAAGGTGAAGATGTGCACTCTGTCCCAGGAGTAGCATCATCCCCAAAGAGTGGGAGGAAAAAGGACGAGGTCTGAGGTCTGTACAGGTAGATAGAGATGCAGATTCTTATTCCCCTACACTAGCTCATGGTGCTGGAACCTTCTCCCACCCAAATGGACAGAAGGAAATGGAACTATCAGCACAGAAAAATTGGGATTTTCCCTCCTATTCACATTTTCTTTGTTCTCAGGATGTAGAAAATAACCCTGTAAAGGTTAGAAAATAACCCTGTGAAGAAACACATTTCTCTAGTACAATATTTGATGAGCCCTCAAATATGGGTCCCTTTCCTCCATCATATTTAAACCCTATAAAATACAAGGATTTCTTTATTTATAGGTTGTAAAATCAAGATGCAACTCTGGTGGCTAATACGAAAAGTAATTGTGATAGCACAGACCAGTATAGTTGTGTAAATAATACAATGAATTCAGGAGAAAAATAAATAAAAAACATAAGACTTATTTAGGATTTTAAGTGGAGTTTCAAATGGAGAAAAGATAGTACGTTATGTAACTGTGTAATTTCTTAAAGAGATACACACTTTGAGGGAATACTCGAGAAATCTGGATATTGAGGTCAGTTAGCAGACTGCAGAATGGGACCTTTTCTATTGTCCTGCAGGTAATACTTCACCTTTCAAAATGTCTCTAGGAGACAGAGCACAATTTGGACATTTTTGATACTAATTATTAAATTAATTACTAATTTTGATTATTGATTAAAATAATGTGTTAACTTTGATACTTTTCTTTAACATGTGTTCTTTGGGATCTATGTGCTGGACAAGTCTATCCAGGAAATGGTAACGGAAACTTTTCATATCGGGCTGTGTTGCTTTTATGTGCTGTCAGATAGGTTCTTGGAGAAGGAAATGAACACGTTTGAGGTCTTTTGTTTGTTTTTTTTAAGTAAAAGGTAAACTTCTCTTCACTTCCAGTATTTTGACCAGACCTATTTGTAGCCAGCTCTCTCATCTCTTCCAAGTCATCATTTATAATTTATGCAGCAAGCTATTTTAATCTTCTCTCATCACTCATTCCTGCTGGCTTTTTAATAATTTTTAAAGCATTTCTGACTTTCTATGATGGTCTAAATCTGTTTTCAGTCTTCAGTTTTGAGTGCAGGGACAGTAAAATCTGCAGGACTGCTGTCTTTCTCTTCACTTGGTGACTTCGTGATACTATGGATTGCCTAAAAAAAATCTTAGCTGTATTTTTGCTGTCATATGACATTTCCAGCTAATCTTGTGTTCAGTAGAAATGCTTGGTGTCATTTGGCGCTGTTCCTCTCTCTGTGTTTGTGCTTTCTCTTCAGCTTCATATCACTGTGAGGATTAAATGAGCCTTGGCAAGTAAGACAGTCTCCGACTATTATTTTTTATATTTCTAACCTTCCTAATAAACTCCACCAGTTTTCTCTGCCCTCAAGGGAATTTAGAGTCCCAAAGTACAACACCTGCTGAAATTTTAATTAATGAATTGTTTTAATGATTTAGAATCTAAAGCTATTATTTAAAACTGGCAGCAACAAGGGTACCTATGTCATGGTTAGATGTTTCCCCGACTCCACAGTTCTTCTTTCAGTCCTTCTCAGTTGCATACTATGCTGCTTTTTCAGACATATGACATAGTAAGGCTGATATGAAGAAATTTTTCAAAATATTTTTAAGGGAAGAAGATTATTTTGGAAAATTTGTCATGCATTTTTAAAGTAAAATCTGATATTTATTGCTTATGGAAATACTATAATCAACTCATGGATAGACTAATTTTATGCTACCAAAATCTCTGACAAAACTTTCGGTAGCATTATTTTGACTAGGATTTTGCTGCCTTGTGTTTCCTATATTATTTTGTAAGAGTCTGAAATTGGATTTGAGGAATGTCATGGTCTAGGCTGTTGAATGCCAAATAAGAAGTCAAGAGCTTCCAAATTGTAATCCTAGCTCTGGTACAAACTTGATTAGAGACGTTATGCAAGTCACTTAATATCTCCACCTTGTCCTCTTTCTTCAGAAACTGACAATAATACTGACAATATTCCAGCTCAGTGGGTTGTTTCATGAACGAAATTTAAAAATGCAAAACACCAGAAAAATGCTGCTGCACTAGTAACTGTAATAGAAAAATACACTGTTTAATTGAAAACATAAGAATTTGTTTTGAAGATTAGTGGCATTCCTGTTTTTCTGTATAATGTCTATTTTTTTTTTGTGTATTTCTAAGTATTTTCTATTAATGAGTATTTTTATGTTTTATCTCCCATGTTAGTTGACCAAAATAATTATTTGATCTTTCATAACGGTGAAAGGTATTTAAGTATACTTGAATTTCATAAACAGAGTCAAATTGGAATCACATTTTCTATTGTATTCACTCCATAATATCCCTCTCACAATCACGTCTTGGGGATTTATGCCAGATGACCACACTGTGCATCTGACTGACAGGAAGACAAGCTATTACTGACAACAAAGTAATTCTGATATCTGACTCTGCCAGTAACTTTCCCAACATTATGCAGTAAAACATGGATATATTGTGCATTTGGCTTCTACATTTCATTCTTTTACCCCATTCATTCAGCCTGGCTAGATTTTTGTAGTGGTCAGGTATGAACTGCATCTTTAAAACAAAAGCACATCTGCAGACAACATGTGGTAGACTGCCATATCCCTGCAAAACCTTGATTTTATCCCTTAGCCTGTACAGCACATCCTGAGTCAGGAACCCAAGGTAATATGTTATCATTCACCACGAAACAGCTGAATGCTTTTTTAGTCTATCTGTAAAGTCTGTTCTTTCTTTTCACACACTGAATCTCATGTGCATATATCAAAGTTTAAGATTACAAAGGTAGTCAAGAAACAAGAAATCTCTCACCACTGAGGATATACAAGAAGACATCTGGTATTTCTTTCCTTGATAAACTTTAGAGTTCATTGTGTGAAATGAATGTGAAAATGTGATTTTGAAATGCAAAATGTGAAAATGGGATTTTCCACATGGGATAATGAGAATTTCCATCATTTTTACATACAATACGCAGAAAGAAAAACTCATAAAAAATATGAATATGTATCTAATGATGATTTTGTTAGAGGTTTAAATCTTGTATTTGGATCTTATTCAGCTTTTTTTTTCACCACAATCATTCAACCATGTGCAAAGTCTTTATAAACTAGATCTATAGACTCTCCTGAGCATTTCATGAAGAGAAATTCAAAGCTATCTGTGAAACATTTTCTCTTCTATCATCTGAACATAAAGGCATCTGAAGTTTAGTTGCACTTTGGTTTCTGAAACTTACAAGCAGCCTAATGCTCTTCAAAAGTGTTTAAAAATTTTCAAGATTTAGTGGCTTGACATATATAGAATGTTTAAGCCTGCTCCAATGCATGCATTAACATGTCTACAGACTATTTCAATAATTTTCCTGTTTTGTGACTATTAAGGACACAATATCCAATTGCAGTACCTTTCTCAGTATTTTAACTGATAGTTCAAGATTTAGGACTTTCTCTGGGACAATAGAAAGTTTCCTTCAATTCAATATTGCTGAAAGTTAGAATTTCCATTCTTGGTCTCCTGAGCCTGTGCCTTGGATCTCTTAGCAATCACTGTAGTATGGCTGCTTCAAGCTCTTAACTCTGTATCTCCCTTCCTAGACTACCTTCAAGAACATTTGACATTACTTTGTAATTAAATCTATGCAAATAGTCATACCAAAGCCTTGGTAGGTACTTTTAATTAAAAAAAATAAAAATTAATATTTGTCTGTTTGTTTGTCAGTTGCATGTTAAGACAAGGAAATTAAATGAAAATTAGCCTAGTAATAATTTCATTGTTCCTGAGAGATCACGAAGCCTGCAGTTCCTACAATATGCCCCATAGCATATAAAAAATCTGCTAGATAGCTTAAGAAATGTGTTAAAAGCAATGTGTTCCAATATTGTGTATCATTGAGAACCCCTGAAATGCTATTCTAATTTTTCTTTCTAAAATAAATTTTATATACACACAAAAAGTCTTATCTGCTCCCTCTTTAACATTTTGCGAAAAGCCGCATAAAAATTGGATGAAAAGCTTTTTCCCAGTATTTCTACAGTTTTGTAGTCTCAGCAATAATTTTCTGCTGCAGCAAATAGATACAAGTAAGATTTTAATTTAGTTTGGGATAATAGCAATTCTTAGTGGAGCTATGATTTTGCTTTAGCAGACATCTGATGCCCAAACACAACAATCACAGTCCCTACTCAGCTAATTATTTTATTTATTTTATGCTCTTTTAGAGACTTGTTTAAGCAAACACCATAGAAGAGGAACATGCCAACAATGGTCCCCTAAAAACATTACCCTAACATCAATCAACTAGATTAAGGTGGACTTTTTCATGCAAACCATACAAACCCAGCTGTCGGTGTAGCTTTTCTAGCAAAATATTTGAGCAAATTTTGATTTTCCGGGACAGTACCTAATTATTTTGTTTCAGCAGGTAATTTGGCCTCTGGGATCCAAATCTGTGTACATTTGAATGTTCTATAGTTTGGTGCTGGCTGCATACTCCTGGGCTTGGTTAACACTTGGCAAAGAGATAGCTCAGAAAATAAATCAATTTCTATTCAGATAAAAGTCTAAAGTGCCATGCTCTTTTCTTGTACTGAAATCTTGTACTATAAATGTCATCACCATACCTCTATAACACCTGTCTCATATATTCTCTGCTTCTTCCCATACTTCAGCCCATTCACACTATTTCTTACTCGAGTCCACTTTATTTTTTCCATGCCACCCAGTCCTTCCTGCAGATTTTCTTCCTCCTTGAACCTGAAGGAACAACACTGGTATGTAGGCTGTCACACTGCTTTTATTTCTGATTTTTCTCTCTTAATGTGCTTCATAAAAAACAACCCTGGGTCTTTCTGCTGCACAGCATTTTTCAAGACTACAAAAGAACTATTCTAGTAACACTGAGCATGCAGGACTTTGGTTTTTTTCTTTCTTTCCACACTGTACATATATATGGGAAGGACCATAAACAAAGAAAACATTTCCACCAAATTTTTGAATTGCAAAGTGGATTATGATTTATTTTTAAGCCAAAAAATGCAAGCCTGGAAAGAAAATTCTAAGAAACCTTGGTAGCAATCATAAAAATCCAAAATGTTTCACATAAATATAACTCATTTTATCTCTCCTGTATCACCTGTATCTCCTGTCTCCTGTATCTCCTGGAGATTGGAAAAACTTGAGTGTAAAGAAACCTCCCTGTGAATCTTAGATTTAAATAATTTTTTTCATTGATTATACTTGATCTCCAACATCATGCTGTAGAGCTGTAAAGTATTTGATAGGAGTGAAGTAAAAGCTGGTTAGGGCAAATAATTTAGAATGAATAATTTATCTCTCAAATTTTCTATCCTGTAAAGATTTTTCTATAGCTCATGCTGTCATAATACCTAATCTCTGGTCTAATGGATTATATTATTAGAAGGATTCACTATCAAAGTAACTCTGCTTCAAACCACAGTATAGCTTTCATTGATTTAATTGGGACAGAAATAGGTATTATTTGAAACAAGAAGTGTTTTACTATTGCTTTTATATTACCTCCTTGAAGTGAATCTGAACAGATGCACATTAAGTTTTGATATTTGACAGCTTGTAATGAGTTAGGAGTTCTTTTTCTTGTAAGTATAGATCAGTTGCAAACAGCTATTTCATAGCACTTGCATCTCAATGTTAAATAATTTAAATATTCTTTAGTTTTATCTAGTTTACATAGATTTAATTTGGTCTAGTATGTTCAATGTTATAATTTGCTTCCAACTGTCACTTAGTGTGTTTCTGCCACCAAATTTGCTCAGGGAGCTCTCAAATAAACATTCAAAAACACTCACACCAATGAAACTTGGCCACTCAAAGCTGAAATATAAAAAGACCAAAGAAGCAGGCAAAGATAATTATAAGTGTGCATGAAATCAATGGAAGAATGTTGCTTGTGTTTTTTCACTAGGCTTAAGTGATCAGCTTTGGCAGCTCAAATTGATTATTTTCAGTCTGTATTATCTTATCATCCCAACTAATTACAAGACATGTGATGCTGCGTGCACTTAACTTGGTCTTGTCAACAAATATTAATTGTTTGACAGAGTTAATTATTTTGGAACTAAAACATACTCAGCAGGGACTACACTTCTCTTTTAACATGCAAGTCTCAGTGCCCCAATCACTTTATATACAACAGTCTCGGATTTCCATTAGTATTGTTAGTTATTCTCCTAATGTGATTATGCATTCTTATCTTCAATTCAGAAAAAAAGCAAAACAGCAACAACAACAAAGTCTTAAAAAGCATTTTATTGCTTTTCAAAAGCATATAACTCCTTTGATAGCAATACAATGTCAATTCCTACATTTCTCATTTGTGCAAGTGATGAGAACTGTCAAACAAGGAAGAGTGAGCTGTAGCTGAGTAACATAACTGTCAACATCTTCGTGCCATTTAAAATATATTTTTCTTATTTTTACCCATGCTTGCCAATTTATGTAAGAATTGCTTCTAAAATTATCTGCATTATCTGTGTATTTACAACAAAAAGGTACTGATTCAATGCTTTTTACTGTTCTATTATTATATTTTTCATTGTAGAAAGGAGTTAGAATCCTTAAGAGAAAGATGTTTGAGGAAATGGCTACTAGTCCCTTCTTCCTTTCACTTTAATCAGTATGTGATTTTCACCCTTATCATTGATATTTACAAAAAGAAAGGGCTATCATCTTCTAGAAAAGAAAAAGTACCTTCACAATGGAAAAGTTTGTCATGATTAGGAGAAAGATCTGGATAAAATTTTGCTACAGAAGTACTTCTCTCTCAAAAGTGATTTCCTTAGATGTTTCTGGTAGTTTTTATTGACCTATTTCTTTTTCTGTCAACTCCTCTAAAGTGTATGATAAAAAAGAGTGTAAAGTGCATTTCAGAAAGAGTGGAAAATTCTAGCCATCTCTATTTTTATATATTGGTAATCTGAAGATAGCAGCTTACTATTTGGTGAATTTTACCCTTTTCTAAATATTTGGAAAGTCCTCCAAACAACCCACCCATTCTGAAAAAGTAAAATTCTTTTGGCAATTGAGATCTTTACTTCTTCTTCAAGATGAATTAGTTTCATGTGCACACATCTTCAGAACAGCAACAAATTACATAAATTTATGTACTAATTCTTTCTTTCCTTGCTGCAGCAGTATACTAGAGATCTGTGAAATGCTTGACTAATTTCAAAGGTAAGGTGTAGACTGTAGCATCTAAGGACAGTAAAGATGTCTGACAGAATAAAAACCTTGTTCTCCTTTTGTTTGTTGCTGTCTGATCTATAAATCCTTAGTCATGTAACCTACATATTTGGACTGCTTGACATGAGTTTGAAGGGGTACATTAATCTAGAGGAAAGTATGAGTAATAGAAGCAGTTTAGTTGCAATAGTGAAAGCAGGTATTTGAAACAACATTTTCATGAGTAACATTTGCTCTGCAAAGCATAAATAGTCAGACAGGTTTCTTCACAGTTCTTTGTCTATCAAGAAAATCCCTTCAAGGAGTTCCTTAGAAAAATGGGAACATACCTAACACAGAGTTGTCAATCTATTCATAATTTTGATGGTGGAATTTGTTATGAAATATATAATGAACTTTTTCATAAAACATCATTGACAGAAGCATGCCATGTATGTAATAAAACTCATCTCCTTGTTCATGGTGCTAGTGCTACCATAAATACTTTCACAGCTTTTGCCTTCATCCTACACTTCAGTAAGCAAAGAATTAAGAAATAGATCCACATAGAGTCATAATTTTTTGTAATTCAAGCTTTGTCCAAAGATAGAAAAACATATTTCCATGCCACCTATCTAAACAACTATCTAGCTAACTTTTCAGAAGGATCTTGAAACTCTGTTTTTTTCCTTCTCTGTGCTAGAAATTCACTAAATCTTTAAGGTTAAGAGCAGAACAATTTTGCTGAGAATCTGAAAATATTAACACTCTCTCAGACAACTCAACTCTAAGGAATATTAAGAAACTGCTACAAGCTCGGTTAATGATCGTCTTAATACAAATATACACCCTTCTTCTCTCTTTATGTTTATAAAACATGTACACGTTAAGAGCATACTATCTAAATGTTGAATGTGGAAGTGTTGTTTTACAAATTTTTTTCCAGCTAAAGAATCTTTAGAAAAAACCAATTTGTAAATGGAGGTACATTTTTAATTAATCTATAATTATAGAATCAACTAAATCACATAAAGGATGCAACAGAATGCCAGTTCCACCTCTTAATAGAATCTGCTCCAGGAAAAAGCTATGGAGGGCAGATTGCTGATTGAATTTAAAAAAGGAAAAGTTTCAGGTCAATTTAAAGCAAAAAAATACTTTCTTACTCTAAAGCTATAGCAAAAACCACAAGGAAATATACTGTTTTGGATAAAAGTTACAAGACACAATAAGATAGGAAGACAGATATTTTAAAACACCAGTATATGGGAGAATTCAATGCTATTTTGGAAGTGTCCTTTTAAAGTGCTTCAAGTTTGTCAGAGACTGAAATATTATAGTTTATGACTTAAACATTTTCATGAAGGACTTTTAGGGCTGTATTGCAAAAGCTGCAGAGAAGACTACCGTACCCT
Organism: Eulacestoma nigropectus; assembly: GCA_013397775.1. NCBI lineage: Eukaryota > Metazoa > Chordata > Aves > Passeriformes > Eulacestoma > Eulacestoma nigropectus. Next base: position 361,887 of record VZTE01006486.1, on the reverse strand, counting down.
GAATGGGGCTCAGAGAGACCCTGGACCGGCTCACTGATGAAGATAAGATAAACAACTCAGGGCTGGGGACATTCACAAAGCATAAGCTTAACTCCTCCAAGGTGGAGACCACAGCCCCAGGGCTATCAGCTACCAGGCCCTCACAGTAAAGGGTGGGGGAGAGAAAGGCTTTGGGTGTGTGCTGGAAAAGCCTCTGGTGAGAGGTGCAGTGACCGCCCATCCTCTGCTGTGCAGAGGAGCCCAGCTGAGGGACCCTTCACCCGGTGGGGGGGAGCTTATCCGCAGCAGAGGGGGTGACATGGCCCATCAAAGGCCCCCCAAAGGGGTCCCCAGACCCAGCACCAGAGCACCAGAGATGATGCAACAGACCCTCAGTGTTGCAAGGGACAGCGTGTCACGCTGGTCCCTGCAAGGAAGGCACGTGGGGGTCCCACCTGCCCAAAGCGTGTATTAATCCACGGCACTCTGTCCTCTCCGGCGTGTGGCCGCGTGTGGCTGCGGCAGAGGGGGACCCTCACCACCAGAAGACCAGATGGAGGGGAGCAACGAGATGTTGTTGGGACCCTGGGATGGGTGATATGCTTCCACCTAACCCCTATCACTCTCTCCCTGTCTCCCCACCCCCCATGCACACTTCTTTCTCTATGTCTTTCTTTCATTCTTTTCTCTTTCCTTCTCTTTGCCTCTTTTACTATTAAATAAAATACATTAATTTTTTGGCACCAGCATCTGACCTCGTTTGGTTTTAATCTCGTTTTTGAGAATATTTTGAACCTTCTAAGTTCTTTCTGGTTTATGCACAGAGACTTAGTTTTCTTTGCTCTTTTCGGTTTAAACCGGATCGCAAAAGACTTTTACTCTCTCTCCATTTTTCATGCTGAAAGAACATGGAATTTCACAGAAAATTAAATTCACCTGCTTGAATTTTTTTGCAGTTTTTCAATGATTGCTCCTCATGTGCCAAGTGACATCACCTCAAAAACATTAACAAATTTTCTTTCGCAATGTCTCCTGATGGGAAAGAGGTTTTCTATCTCAGCATAACAACAAATTAACAAATTTCTTGTCTCAAAATTTCTCTATAAACGCATGGATTCAGCCTTAAGTCCCAATCAACTACTCATATAAATGTGTAATTCCATTTGGAATATAGCCAAAGTGGTTGACAGAAAGATGTTAATGAGAATAGACAATACTAATGACAGTATTCCATTATATCTTCCCACAAATCCTCTCTAAAGAATATTTTGCTTTAGTCTATTTTAATACCTGCTAATATTGCTATCAAGATTTTTTATTATATCTCAAAGAATGTCCACACTGACAGGGCAATTTTAAAAACATGCACACAGTGTCACCCACACTTGGATGAACCTTATTCCATTCTGGCCCTGCTTCTGCAAGTGTCAACAAAAAAAATTATGGAAGAGTCTGTTGAATCTTCCCCAACATTTATATAGTCTGTAGTTGCACAGTATGAGTTGTGGATATTCCCAGATGCTGTGGGTTATATAGCATTTCAAAATAAATACTGCAGGCCCCATACCAATCAGAGACTTACAGATGGCTGATTATGAAAAGCCATTAGAAAGTCTGAGTCCATGTGGCAGCAATTTCTGACTGAAATACTGCAGTGAATTTTACCCATTGCTTTTTTCATTTTGGCTTTTTTTTCCCTTTTAACAGCACTCAGTATAGCAAAACCCCTTTCTGTCCCTGTCACAAACTCTCATGACAGACAAGAGGTAAAAAACTTAAAATGTAAAAATTATATTTACGACTTTCCTCTTTATCCAGCTTCTCCTGAGTTCCAAGTGAATTATTTTCCTGCCAATGTTTCCACTAATGTTTTCAGAGAATGCTTCTGATTGCATGAGGCTGATATCACCAAATATGTCATTTAGTAGAAATAAGAAAGACAAAGTCCTGAAAAAGAGTCCACTAGAGCTTGTACCTACAGTGCAGAAGAAAGCTCTAGCAAAATTGCTGTGTTGTCTCTCACCACCGATATTTTGAGCCGTCATTCCCTCTTTTCTTTTTTCTCAAGAGTGGAGCAGGAGATCTTTGTAACTCCAAAACCACAATGTTGCCCATGGGTATCAAGAGGGAAAAGGTGGATTTTTAAAGTTATGATGGGGCAGTATCCCTACGCCCAAAGCTTATATTGATTTCTGTGAGCACTTAAGATGCTGCCTGGCAAGTATGAAATAATTAAACAGAGACAGAAATAACCATATTTAAAAAAAAATATTTGGTTTAGCAGATTTTCTGGAAGTGAAATAAGATCAAAATTTTGAGCTCCTGTGTCTGTTCTCCCATTGGAATCAGGCAGAAGCTCTTTATCTACAGATGCTTTCTCCCATTTGACTGCCATCCTCAGACCCAAGTAAATGAGACAGTTAACAAGCAAGAGAATTTGCTGCAGCCCAGCAACGATTCTTACTAAATTATAGAAAGATGACATCCATTAAACCATGAAAGCACTCTGAGACTCAGTAGAACTCATCAGAACTACTATGGTTTCCTTTGTATAAGGTTGCCAGAAAAAGCTCTGGACTTCAAACAAGTAACTGCAAAATCACGATATACTGAATCCAAGCTTTGAAATGACAGAGGTCTAATTTTGAATGTAAACAGAGTGCCCAATGCAGGGAAGATCGAAATGGCTAAAAGTACTGCAGAAAAACAAGTTGAATTGGGAAAAAAAAAATTTATGGATAGAGTAATTTTTCTCTCAAGTGTGTGAAAACAGGAAATGACTCTCACAACAAGTTTCTTGGGTGCTCTTTCCCTGGCTAAGAAAAATTTATTTTGATAGACTCCAAAGCTTCACTTTACATTTATGGTGAGAAATAGCACTCACTTGTAAATGTTCCTTATGTACAAACAAAATCCTAAATTAGAAAAGTGGTAAAGAAACACTACTTCATTTACATGAAGAACATTGTATGCATTCATGGTTAAGTGAATGAGTTTAACAAAGAAAATCACTGCTTCTATGGTTTTTATCTTCTTTGCTGGAGACAGCAATGTAAATAAAAGGCTTCAGTATGAGTGTGGACACTAAGATAAAAAAAAATACCAATCCAGAAATTTTTTTTTTCTCCCCTCTTCCAGTTCCATTGTGATGCAAGATCATAGAATCACAGAATCACAGAATATCTGGAGTTGGAAGGTACCCACAAGGATCATTGTGTCCAACTCCTGGCCATGCATAGGAACATGCCCCAGAGTCACACCATAGTTTAATACCTTTCTTATATTGTGGAGACCAAAACTGTGCACAGGACTTGAGGTGAGGCTGCTCCAGTGCAGAGCAGAGCAGGACAATCCCCTCCCTTGCCTGGCTGGCGATGCCGTGCCTCATGCCCCCAGGACATGCTTGGCCCTCCTGGCTGCCAGGGCACTGCTGACCCACATTCAGCTTTCCATTGACCAGGATATCCAGATCCCTTTCCCTGGCACTGCTTTCCATTATCTCATTCCCCAGTCTATCTATACGTCCAGGGTTGCCCCATCCCAGATGCAGAATCCGGTGCTTTTCCTTGATGAAATTCATACGGTTGGTGATTGCCCAGTCCTCTTATTTGTCCAGGTCTCTCTGCAGGACCTCCCTGCCCTCAAGGGAGTCAACAGCTCCTCCCAGTTTTGTGTTGTCTGCAGACTTGCTTAGTATCCCATCAAGTCATCCTGCATTCAAGTCATTCATGGAAATGTTGTAGAGCACAGAGCCTAAGATGGAGCCCTGTGGAACCCCACTAGTGACAGGTCCCCAGTCTGATGTCACCGCATTCCCTGTAACCCATTATGCCTGACCCATGAGCTAGTAGCTCACCCATTACATGATGTGTTTAATCATCTGTATGCTGGATATTTTATCCAGAAGGCTTCTGTGAGAGACAGCATTGAAAACTTTACTGAAATTCAAAGATATTACATTAACTGGCCTCCCTCGATCAGCTCTGCGGGTTACCTTGTCATAAAAGGAAATCAAGTTTGACAAGCAGGATTTTCCTCTCATGACTGCGTTCTCTTTCAGGCATTTTTCAACACCTCCAGAATAATCTTCTCCGTAACTTTACCAGGCACTGAGGTGGGACTGACAGGCCTGTAGTTTCTGGGGTCCTCCTTCTTGCTCTTCTTGAAAATTGAGACAATGCTAGCTTCCAGTCAGCTGGCATCTCTCCAGATTCCCAAGACTGTGGGCAGCGGCGGGGACAGACGGGGAGCGAGGACGGACGGGGAGCTGGAACTGCGCTGAGCTGGGGCTTCCCCTCGGTGCGCAGGCGTGGGGCCAGCAGGGCTCTCTGGTTGGCTCTCCTCGCTTAGCCATGCCCACGCAAACCTCGGAGTGGCCAGAAGCCGCCGGCGCCCCGCCTATGCCGCGGAATATAAAACTGTACCTTTGAATTGTAAAGCGCTCTTTCTGTGCTCGCTTTCGGGCAGATTAAAAGCTGCTTGGAATAGCACAAAAGCAGCCTTCTTGTGCCTTTCTCCGCCTCCCTGAGAAAAGCCGAGCGCCTCCCGCCACGCAGTGAACGGAACACAAAGTTGCCATTCGAGCCACCTCACCCCGGGACCGCCGAAACCCCTGCTGTGCTGCAGCTCCAAGGCATCCCTGTGTTCTCCTCTCCAGGAGGATTGGAGACTGCCTGAATCAGAGCCAAAGAGGGGCTCGGGCCGACAGGAGATATCCCGGGGCAGGCGAGCGATACAAGACCACACAAAAATCATCAAGAGAGGCTTTGCAATGACATCAGGCAGCTCTTTAACGATTCTTGGATGAATCCCATGAGGATCCGTAGATGGAGCAGCAGATCTCGCACAATTTCAATGTACACTGGGAGTTAATAATTCTTGCAGTCATGGTCCTCCAGTTCAGGGCATTGAGACATCCTTGGCCCATCATTCACGTTGAAGACAGAGGCAAAGAATGAATTAAATACCGCCTTATCTCTGTCCCTGTTTGTGAGGTGACCATCCTCACCCTGTACTGGGCCGATATTATTTTTACACTGCCTTTTGCCAATAGCATAAAATTATATAATTTGTAGTACTTAGGCCAAATTTCTATCTGAACGTAATCTCCATTTATCTTCTCATTTCAAATACAGTAAAATTAAGGTTTATACCTATTTACTGGTGAGTTGGTGGACTTTTGTATTGAAGAGTTTTTCCTCCTTGTCTAAGTCAAACACAACACCACTTTTTTGAATGTACAAAACTCTGGATAATATTTTGTACCTAGAAAAATCTAGTCCTGAAGTGCCTCAAATTTTGCCTCAAAATCAGCATATGATTTTGTTCTCTGGTATTTCTGCAACTCTATTTGCTTAGGAAACCTGATTCATATCTCCCCCAGCAGTACAGCATGAGAATTCAGTTAATGTAGCAGCTATTGCCAGGAAAACTCATGAAAAATTTTGTATGAAAAACATGCTTAAAATGCTAAAGAACCACTTTTGAACAAGTAAGAAAACATTATTGATTACTGATAATTAAATGAACTCTGTCATCTATCCTGGGCGGTAAATGAAGAGTGATCCTGTGGAAAAACCACTATATGTAACAGTTTAATCCAAACTCTGCCTGATGAGACACAGCCCAAAGCAGGGAAAATTAAAAATAAAAAGCACAGTGAAAAGTTGTCGTTTTCCTGATGTTGACCTTACATGGTAAGGAAAATCCCAACTCCTCCAAAAAACCCCAAGCAAAAACCCAAGTAAACTTTCATTTGCTAACACACATTAATGAAACAAATCAATCCATGCCCCTGTGCCCTGCGTCCTCTCAAAAAAACCCAAAAACTTTTTATCACCCATATGAATACCCAACAAGTATAAATCCATCACACATGCCAGGAGAAGATTTTGTGCCATGGTCATCTTCTGTGATAGAACTCTGAAGACACAGTTACTTCAAACAATATCACTGAAGCACTCATACCAATTCCTTAGGAAATATTTATGTTCTCAGAACTTCTCACTGATGACTGTAGTTAACAATTTATTCTAGGTGTTTTCTGTAGTTATATATGATTTGTAAGAGTAAAGATTTTTGTCAACATAAAAAGATGTTTTGAATTTTTTCCTAAGACTGAAGTTGGACAGGTTTTCTTAAAAGTGATCGTGTTTAAACCTTTACCTAGATACCACCATCTCTGATACCCAAAGATGAGTAACCTGAACATGTCTGCAGACCCTGAGATTAGCTCAGTTGGTTAGAGCATGGTGCTAATAACACCTAAGGTCATGGGTTTAATCTTCACTTAAGAGTTGGACTTGATGATCCTTGTGGGTTCCTTCCAACTCCAAATACATATGTTCTGATGAATATTTGCCACAAATAACCTCTACAAGAATAATTCTGTACCTCTGAAATCAAAAGAATTATTTTTTTTTGTTTATATGAATGGTTTTGGATAAACTGTTTATTACAACAAGATTTAAAAGCCATGCAAATTGAAAGAATCCAAGTTTTTCTTTTTTGCTGAAAGGAAATTATTTCAATATGAAAAGGTCTTTAAATATTTTAGAATCTCTTGCATGTATTCCCCAAAGTTTGAAACTTTATAATTTGCAATTTAAATATTAGTTGGTTTTGTGGTGGGATTTTGTTAATGTATTTGTTTGTTTTCTCCATAATATGTAGGACTGGGAACATATTAAGGCAAAAAAAATTCAAAAGAAGAAACAATATTTTCACATAGTCATATCATACTGTAAGTTGAAACAAAGGAAAAAAGAGTCTTTAAGAAAATATTATTAAAATTTAGATGAATTTTGTGTTTCTCAGCAAGAGGAGACAAACAGGTAATTAAAGGCAATTAAATCCTTCGTATCTTGGCCTATGTATGCTAATAAAGGCCAAAATGAACCTGAGTAGTTTGAGAAATCTGTATAGTGGACTTTGAACTCTCTCTGGCAATTAGTAAAGCTAAGTAAATTTAGAGTTCACTATAGATGTCAAAAAAAAATCTACAAATTTTATAGTACTTTCACAGAAGACAGAAAAGATATACTGAGGCTAGTTGCAGATTTGGAGAATTAACTTACAAAGTAAAAGAATTTATTTTAATCTTCAATTATCTGCCTAAACATCCTTGAGATTCCTTTCAGAAGCTCAGTCTATAACTCCTTCCATCTTCCTCTTCTACCTCTTTTTCCACAGAGGTATAACAGAACATCTATCCGGCATTTAAAAAGCAGTGTTCATGAAATACTTTTAGTTAATAGTTTTATTTTTAGTTTCTATGTGTGGAAAACTAGTCAGATCTGGAAAGATACATTTCGGAGATTGTATATCAGTATATTGGGGAGAAGAATGTATTCATGAAATATCAGTGTATTGGGGAGAAAAATATATTCATGAAAGCATCGGACAAATTTTCACCATACAAGTTTTACAAACACCTAAATATAGATCTTAATAAATTCCATTAGATCTTGATATTACTCAAAATTCTTTTCTCCTGCCAAAAAGTGTCCTTGATATTTTTTCTAGACTCCAACTTCTATAAGTTGCATCATTATTAAAAGCTGCTCAAAAAACACATCTACTTCTAGAGTTTAGTCTTCTAAAATGGCCAACAAAAGCAAAGCACAATCAGACGATACTCTGCAATATGCCTTCTACATATGTGGCCTCATTGATCATCAAACAGCTTCTAACATATTCAAAATTCTGAATAAAGTTGAATTCAGAGGACATTCAAGGCTAAAATGAGTGACTGTGTTTAAATGTACATAGCAGAATGAAATATCCCTTGTTGATCTGCATCTCTTTGAAAAGGTAAGTGAAAAAATTAAAAATTCCTCCTTCATAATTATCCCTATTATTGATTAATTTACCCTGCAAGCAAGGGAAAGTGGAAGTTAAGAAAGAATAAAGAACACAATCTCTAAAGCCTTTTTAAGAGCTACTAATCTGTAATTGTAGTTTGGCCTCCGAAAATTTACTTATATATACACCTTGATGATAAAACCAAGACTGCTTAGGTATTCCTCAAAATTACAGAAGTCATAATGGAAAGTACTTTGTGTTTCATCTGTCCCAATTTTATACTTCAAAAGGAAAAAAACTAAATTCCCCTCTCCCAGTCTCATTGTTTATGTCGGAAAAATAGGAATAATTTGGTTTTTAGAGTGTCAAAGAAATGAAATAATGAACACACACATATATTTGTGGTAAACAGTATGGTGCCTGCAAATTTGTAGAAGAGCTATTGGAATGCTTTTATAAAAAACAAATGAAGTCAAAGCTACAAAAGCATAGCTGTGCCATTGCAAACAAATAATCACCTAGACCTACCAGTAGTGCCTGCTCTGGAGCAATGGGTGCCTGCCTCATGCTCCGATCACAGGGAACCAACAGTGGGACGATGATTGAAACCAGCTGATGTGATATTGCTGATGCCTCCATTTCTTTGAATAACAGGGTATGGATTATGGCTCTCTTCCAAGAGACCCAGTTTATAGTCTCTCCTCAGCCTGTGGACGAGAATAGTTGCACAGTACCCTAACAAATTATCTTGGGTGATGGACATGCTACCCTCTCCTGCTTTAAACCGTCTCAGGTTAAGCGTCACAAATGGATATGCAAATACCAAATTCTACCTGCAAGTAGCAAGAGGTAATAATAACTTCTATAGGCTACCACTAAATCCAGTGCATCCATAGATGAATTTGTCTTTGTTAGAAAAACTAGGAGATAAATTCTGCTAACTTCAGCTGAGCTGAATGAAAGCTTACTGCACCAGTAATCCCTGTAATTTCAATGGGACCATGGAGTATGACAGTACTTTAAAGTGCAAGCTGTGGGATCTAGCTAAATTACGTAAGTCTAAGAACTAGGGCTGGGTAATGGAGCAAAAAGGTGAAATAATTTTTTAATTAAAACATACAAGTTCCTGTGTTGCTATGCAGAGGTATGGTACCAGAAAATATAGAATAGCCATAACATAATGACAATTAATCCAGTTGTTCTTTCATGAAGATATATTAGTATTATTTTGCTTTTTCAAAACCTGTTGAAAAACTGTTCTCTTTTTGTGATCACCATCCACAAAAAACTTTCATAAATATGTGTATGAATGTGTACTGGTCTGAAGATATGCGCTGGTGCTCTGCTCAGATATTGCTCAGGGAACTGGGAGATAGCATCAAACGCAACATGATGTGACTACAGTAGCCAATTGAAAAAGCAAACAGTCAGTTACAAACAGCAGACTCGAAGTTGCATTTGCAAACTGCAATACAAAATTTGAACAGTTCTGTATCATACATAAACACGGAGATCACAGCAAAAAGCCAAAGATACTTTTGACATGGATAACTTTAGAGATAAATACAGAGATGGAATCATCACATTCATTCTACTGACATTATTCAAGTAATGGTATTGTAACTATAAATATAAAAATAAAAACTTCAAATCCAAAGCAATATGTTATTTGTAGCAAATGGGATACCTAGTCAGGACATGTAGTTTAGACATGGAGCTGAAAAGAACTGGCAAAGTGGTATAACATTCTGTTCTGCGCTGCTTTTATTAGAAGGAGCCTTCTGTTGCTTACTTTTAAACAGACATTTAAATCACATTTAATCATAATCATACTAGTAGTCCTAATTATTCTGGATAACGTGTTTTAACTCATATTGCATAAGCCGCTCAAATCTTTGGTTGCTGGCTCTCACAAAGATTGGAGAAAAATAGCCCACATATTCCCATAAAAAGCAGAAAAACCAATATGTTTGAGCAGAAGAAAGACCAACTTGTTTCAGCTATGTCTACCTGTAAAAACATAAATACTATGTCACTATAATAGAAATAATTCAAAATATCATCTCAAAATCAAAGATCTGGCTAATATATTGAATTAACATATTTTAAGTTTCCCATAGTGTCAATTAAATTGTTATTGGATTACTATATTAAAGAAAACTAAAATAGAGTAACATATCTGAGGCAGTTTATGAATTATCATCTGATACATAGTAAGATGATACCACATAGAAGGGCATTTGAGTCCCACAGTTTAGCATCGCCCTGGGTACAGTTTCTGGTTTTGGATTTTATTTTTCTGTAAGCAGTAATGACTGTATGCAAGTTGGCACAGCCACACAAACAAAAATATTCGAGACATGGTGTGGTCTGTACAACTGCTTTATGTTTGGCTGGCCAAATTCTTAACAGCCAGTGTCGAAGATATTTCACATATTATTCCTGTTTTCTGATTTGTTCTGTCAATCGCATAACTATTCTAATGCTTATTTGTAAGTCCTACTCAAAACACTTCACTTTCAGCTTCATTTTTACAATCCAGACATGGGGTCTTTCTATTCATAAACTTAATCCCCAGAAAACCTCACTCAGTTTTCTTTATACTATACTATGCTATGCTATACTATGCTATACTATACTGTACTATACTATACTATACTATACTATACCTTCATTATTTTCCTACTATTAAAATATTTTAATAAAATGTATAGTTCTAATGCTAGAGCTACTGGTGCAGCTTGCTGCACCGCCCTCCAACCTATGTTTCAGATATCATCTTAAAATGAACATGTTCTCAATAAATCAGCATCCAAAATATTGTATGACTTCCAAAACTGCAACAAATAAAGCATTCACAAAAAATACAGATAATTTTTTTCACTCTGACACTTCCTCTAGCACCATACAGTTCATCTTTCCATGCTTCAGCAATCCCAGATATGTGCACAATCAAGCCAAGGAACGCATGGGCCATGGCTACAGGCAGTTCTCTCACAGAGATCCATTTCTGCTTCCTAATTATGCCATCATTAGAATATAACCAGTAGCATGTCTTCCAGAGGGGTAACCATTCATTAATGCAGACAGATCAGATTGTGGTCCATTGAAAGTAATGAAGTGGAAACATCCACATTAGTTCTAAAGCCCTTGAGACCATTCCTGTGACATCCTCTGTAGTCCACAAAGCACTGTCAGGCACCTTCTACTGTAACTGTGCAAGTGAAGCAACTATCCACACAGTTTGCGTTTCTGTTCTTTTCTGGGTCAGAAGGAAAATCTCAGCATCTCATCTGGTGTCTTTACACTGCCTAGCCCTGACTTCTCTAACTCTCAGGTTTTGATTTTGGCTTTTTTTTTTTTTTTTTAAAGCAACATGACGTTTTTGTTTGCGATCTTCACTTAATTCATAGTCAAGTGAAAACCAACAAGTGGGAAGATGGCCAGACTTCAAATACATAAAAGGTTTCTGCTATAAAAGGAAATAATGTACTCTCCATATCCCTGATGGAAACAAAAAAAACGCTGACTTAAACTACAGAAGGTAATGCAGGTAAAAAACTGTAGCAAAATATGTATAGTAAATACAATATAAATGTACACTAAAAATCCTAAATGTGTGTGTCTTATGAGGTTGTGGGACCTCCACTGCTGGTGCTCTTTAAGGTTGGACATATATCAATATCATTCTTGACAGATATATTTAAACATTGTTTCAGAGCAGGGAACAGATTATATAGTCTTAAAATGCCTTCTGGATCTGTTTTTCATACTTCAGTGATTATTTGATATGTTATGGCATGATCAGAAAACACCATTAAAGTTCAGCAAGCCAAAGTGCTAATTGCTGTACAAGTCCTGTTTTAAAAGACAAATCCTTCCTTGGAGAATTTATGATCTCATTTCAGATAAGACACAAGGAGATGTTATAACAATCAAATGAATGGCAGATGGCAGAATAGTGACAGAAAATAACTTTAGAGTTTGTTATTTTCAAAGTGCAATTTTTGCTTTCAATCATGTAAAAGATCTTAAAAAAAGATTGTTTCATGAAATAGACAGCCAACAGGTCTGCCAACTATGCACCTCTGAGTGATGGGTTACTCTGGGAGAAGCATCTATTCAGGCAAATAGACACATTAGCTTGAGGAGTATGGTGAACCAGGAGGGGACAATTTCCATTGCTGTAAAATCACAGCACTCAGAATGTGCCTTCTCTTCCCACACATCTGCACCTTGCATATCTCATTGATCTCCCTAAGCTCCTTCCCTAGTCCTGAGGGCAGCTTGGATCACAAGCTCAATTTTAATGCTCTGAATTGCTCTCTGAAGGGGACTCCCTCTCCATAGAATCGTAAAACATTTTAGGATGGAAAAGACCTTTAAGATTATAGTCCAACCAATATCATAAAAGCTAAGTGTTATAGAATGGATAAACTAAGAGAATCACAATAAGACTTTCAACATTTATTAAAGTTCAACTTCTAGAATTTTGTTCTTTTCTGTGTTATAACTAAAATCAAGTGAACTTTGCATTTTGTTAATAAGTGTATTTTTACCTTTATCTATTAAAGGCCCCTTCCTTTAAAAAGTTATGTAAGACTTGCCGTCACGACTCACAACACTCGTGTAGAAAGGATTCTGCAGCAAATACTGTATTAAAGGAGCCCAATTTCAGAAAGCTTGGTCTAAACATATTCTACTACCTAAACATCCACATCAAAACATATAATTTGGGAGCAGTCTGCCTTCTTTTGCTAAGGTTTGAGTTTTGTTTCTGTAAAGTTAAATCTAATAATTTTATCTGGTTGGAGAAATCTTTTCCACAGATGTTCCCAAATCAGGATTAAAAAGAGCCTTTTGCATGTTTATAGATAATGATTTTCAACAATTCGGTATAACTTACCTTTTCCTCCTTTGATATCTTCACTTTCCTGACTCTAAAGATACAAGTAGTGTTAGCTTTCTTTTCCCAGCTGATTTAACCTTTCCTGCTGAAATTATCTTTGGCTAGGAACCCACTTTACTGCAAAATCTCCACTCCAATTCTTTTAATTATCTTTGTGGTTGCACTGGTAGAATGGGCAATAATCCAATTAGCCATGAAGCAAAATAGAACATTCCTTCATGCTGCCAAGAACACCCACAATAAAACATTTTGATGATGTAACCCATAACATCAGAACCTTTAATTTCCCAAAATAGGTTAGTCCCTTGAGATGACAGTAACAAGAATTTCTTGTGACAAGATCCAATTCTTTTCTCATGCTTCCTAACAACAAGCCTTTTTAAATTTTTCTTAATATAAAAAACCTGAAAACTTTCCTGAGAAAGGAACTGGTTTGCATAATATGCAGATTATTTCAGTTGCTTGATCACTGTAATAAATGCCAGAGAAGATAAACAAGCACTTCTTGCAAATGAAGCATTGCATGCAAATATCATTTTTATTGGAATGACACTTGGTGACCTATTCTGGAACCTTAAATTGATGAGATTTTCCTACCCAGGCATGGTTTCTAATATTAAGTTAATGAATATAAAAAGGAAAAACCTCCATAATTTTGTTTAAAAAATACATACATAAGAAACCTCATTAAAAACTTGGGATGTAGAATATCACGTTGAAAATGCTTGAATAGTCAGAGATTATTACAAAGCACAGAAGAGCAACATTTCATGAATAAATCAAAAAGTATTAAGATTAAACAAACATGTAAAGTTTGAAAATTAAAGGAGGTCAATTAATGAAAGCAACAAATTAATTCAATTTTCATTCAAGCACTTGACATTAAACTTGCTGCTGTAAAAATAAACTCAATTTCCAGGTGTTTGACGCAGAAAAGCATTTTGCAAGAAGGTCAGAATTTGTCTCAAAGCTTCAATTCCCTGATTGCTGAGGTAAGACAAGTTATACATTTGCCACAAGTGCTATAAGTGTGTTGGATTAAAGTAATATTTTATTCAAATCACACCTCATTTCAAATCAAAGAAGTCAAGTTGAACATTGAGCACAACAAAGAAATGATGTGTTTATTTGCAAGTGGACAAGCTGCAATATATGACGTAGTATATTCTCTTTAGACAACAATGAGGGTACTACACCTTATTTGAACTGGAATGAAGGTATACTTCTGATGAATGATATAAAGATCTGAAGGCATATTGGCCCTGGGAATCAAGAGAAGGATGTTTATATGCATTGTACTGTGCCACTGTATTGAGACAAAAGATCCTGACCCACATATATTAAATGGCTGGATGTGGATTTCATTAGTGAGATCCCTATGAAAACTTTTTAACCTTTTCCACTGCCACTGAAGAATTATTTGATATAGAACCAGGAACCACAGCTCCTCACAGTAAATGTGATTTTTGCTGCACACATAATTCTTCAGAACAAAAAGACAGTAAGCTTTTGTGTCTATGTAACAAACCTGAATAAATACACAGTCGCAGAGCTGGCAAGTATTTCTTCCAGTGTTTGTCCATGCAAACTTCTTTATGGGCAACTCACATTTAAATCTTAAAGATGTAAGAGAAATGGAAGATGGCCTCTAATCTTGAAATCTTTGCAAAGAAATTATTTAGATAGGTATTTATAAAATACTTTAATTAAAACATGGTAAAGAATTTCATTGATATTAATATGAATTTCATTGATATTAATATAAATTTCATTAGTATTTTGAAGCATGGCTAATAACACAGAAAAACTGCTTTGAAAATACAATTTACCTTAGGCTTCACTGCTTTTTGTGCTAAGTAAATTATGTCTCTGACATTTTGAGTGCTAAAGGAGCTAATCATGAGAATTAAAATTTCTCCCATTCTTGCTGCAGAGATGCCACCTACTAGAACACGTGTCTGGTCAATGGCAAAAAGATACATCTAGCTCTAGATACTGGTTCAAATCTTCTCTCCCTATTCAAACAAAACAGTAGTCTTCAGGAAGCATACACAAAAGATTCAGGTGGTAGAAGGAAATTGAGCATGGGAAGAGACTAGTTACCTCTTATCAAACTATGTGTCTAAAGGAATACAGGAATTATCCTTTTTTTTTTTTAATTTCTGATTTTATAAGCCAATATTTCATCATGGAATGGAACTTAGGTAGGAAAAAACCAACAGCCTTGGTATAAGGTAAGGAGAAAAGCCTTGTTCATTTCACAAACAAAACATCTAATATGTGGCTGAGCCTTTGGGTAGGATTGTGTTCCTCGGTGAAGCCTACCTGGCTCACAGCACCCTGGGAGGTCTAAAGTGAAAATGCTCCCGCGCTCTGGCAGCACTGGAACACCCACATCCAGACCTCTGAGCTTTTAACTTGGTGCATACTAATGAAAAGTCATGCACAGTTAGTTTCAGTTAAATAATATCTCCTTCCACTGAGAACTGTTTTTTTTTCTCTACTCCCCAGTTTATCTAAAACAATAGATTTTTTTTCGAAACAGCAACTCAATTTCCAAAGGTATCTTCTGTATAAAGCATTTTTGATCTCTATTTTACTGATAGGGAAGCTTTTGAAAGGAGATAGGGTGACAGACAAGCACATACTGAATCTGCAGAAGCAAAAACTTTAGTCAGTCTTCCGTCTTTTGCCCACAACACTGTACCCTTGCCTTTTAAAGAATCCTTTTCTACGGTGTAAGAATTAAACTTTTCTAGGTGTAGTTATTTTAAACCTTTTCAAAACACATGTTTTTGAAGAAATACAGTCTTTTATGAAGTGGATTGTCGTATTGCATCAAGCATTTAATAATTATTATTAAAAATCCTTGCTTGAGGCCTTGGAACTGATGATATGATTTGTTCTACTCCTAGATGTACAGTATTTGAGCTTTTGTGTCAGTAGCACTGGAAAAATTAGTTACCTATTTATTTCATGGGTTGCTGAAAATCACCAGACCTTAGAATTCTCATGGCATCATGGGACCCTCTCGATTACCATTACTGATCAAGCTTACCAATGTTTTCTTAAGTCAAAAATGCACAGATTTTAAACTACTTTCTAGTTTTTAATTAAGATTACTTCCTATTTATATTGGAGGTTTTAATTCATAGAGCTTCTTTTTGTATTCATTCTGTGTTGTATGGTTGAATTTTTCATTTTGAGTCAAAAAAAATTATGCATTTTTATTTGCATGAGATGCTACAGCTGTACAGTATTTCTGTGTTCCTCCTTAGTGTTTGAGTATCAAATCCAGCAGATACCGTTCAGCATCACGGAAGAAAAGCAGAACCTAAAAGCATAACAAAGTCCTCTCTGGGACCATGAGTTGGGTAGCTTGAAATGCTAACAACATGCCATCTGTGTTTCAGTGAGGGTTAGCTACTGTTTAAATGATTGTGATTAACAGTCAGAGCTTTATACACTAACAAGCCAAGTTTGATTGTAATTCTTTGGAGAGTAATCATCCCTCCACCCTGTAATTATACACAATGACTGTTGAATTAGAAGCAAAGAAAAAGAACATGAAATAACTTTCAGACTTGGAAAAGCAGGCTGTTGAACACAAATCAGAGGTGAGATGATTGGTGAGAACTGTGATTCAATGTAATATTGCTGGTATAAAATAAAAAGATCTAAAGAAACAATGATTTCTAGAGTTACTGGGAAAAAATAAGGAACATGTAAAGAACATACATCAAATGGGCAGAAAAGCAGCATACAACTTCAGAAAAAAAAAAAAATCCCAACCCCATAAACACTGGATTTTGCAACAGAATTGTGAACTGTAGAAAAATTTTGACTTTCCTTCATGCCTTATTTTTTTTTGCTGACAGCTAAGTGCTGAAACAACACTTTCACTTGTGTCCACTCACAAGAGATGTGCTCTTGCCTTTACTTTCAACTTGACCTAAAATTGTAAAAAGCAAGGTTTACAAACTATATAAAGTTCCATCGGGGTCTTTGAGTCAAGTTTAATTTTGTTGAGAAAGGAGGAAGACTACTAGTGTCCAAGAGCAGAGTTTCAGCCAGAAATGAGTCTTATTTACAATGAAGACACAAGAGGATGTTTTTAAAAGGTGAGAGGCAGCAAAAAGATTAATTATTAAATTAATGCACTTGATTAAAGCACGTTTTAGTAACAGATGTCAGTATCTTAAAATTGTTAATAATTTCTATTCCTTTGTGACAAGCAGTCTGTAGCTGATGTTACACCACAGAGAAACTAGAAACCATACGTGTAACTCCTGGAGGTGATATGGAATCATGAAAGGATTAGTAAAATATGTTTATCAATTCCCTTCCAAAATCTGAAAGCAAACAGTGCAGTCAAACTTGCATTTGGAGGATTTAGGGAAAGAGTGGAACATTTAGATTAGGAGAGTGAAAATGTTTCCCTGACATGATGTCTTGTTCTCAGTCCCAAAGTAGGGCTACTGGGCATTTGACAAAGATTCCGCCTTGAGTCTTACAGCTCCCTTTTCAACCCTTTACTAATCTGTATCTTACACCAAGCTGGTTTTCCCCCTCGTCTTTTGATTCTGTATTTTGCTGCCTCAGGGACAGACCTTGCTGCCGGTGGACTGACAAAGAAAAGAATATGAATATGAAGTAAGACAGGAAAGAACGGTGCGAGACGTGGAGTCTGCTTTGCTACACCCACTGTTAGCATAGTAGGTGGGACAGGAGAGAATCTCCCTCCCAGATTTGCAACCTCCTCCATATTTCCTGCCTCTGAGGGAGAAAACTGTCACCAGTCTGCCTCTGATGATTCTGCTTCAGGCAAGCCAGACAGCTTGGCCAGAGTGGCTGCTTTTTTGCAGAGTGCTACCCAAAGCAACTCCCTGCTCCTCATAGGTCTGGAACATTCCACATCTTCACTCCTGCCAGCACCACACAGCTCCCCTCCCTCCCCCAGCTCTTCTGTGTTCACACTATTGTGACTTGCTCTCTAATCCAGTGCACCTACAGTTTTGCTGCTTTTTGTCATACAGGAGGGTTAAAGAAGTTGCCATTTATAGGCCACATCTGCTCTCTAGCCGCCTTCTCCAGCAACAAAAGCATCTTCTGCCTAGGTCCTAATCATCTATAATCTTCTCCTTGTCTGATTAGCTTCTATTTTGCCAATTTGATGCTTTTCTTGAGTACCCACTCCATCACTCCCTGCTTCTCTAAAAGTCTGTGGAGAAAGAAATGCTTCTCCATTTACTTTTTAATTTCTTTATTTCCCTGCTTTATTCTATCTTGCTAGCTCAACACTCTCCTCTTCACACTTGTCACCCAAAAATTCGCATTCTTATTTAGGTGTTTATTCACTTCAGGAAAGGAAGTTAAACCTCTGAGCTTTTTTGGGTTTGCTTTTTTTCAAAAAAAATTTGCAAAAATATCGACTCTAAAACAGTAGAGTTTCCCAGTACCACTGCATATAGAGATATACACACACATCAAAAGCAAAAAATATTCCAGATTCATCTGAGATAAATATATCAGATCATCAAACGTCCATTATCTTGGAATAACTACCTATCCAATTCTGCTGATACTTATCTCCAAGGATAGCACAGAGATTTTGCAACACTCTTGTCTTAAGGGCACATAGTATTAACTAGAATTTAAATGTGGCAACTGTAATGAAGGTTGATTTTGAAATGCAAAGCAAAAAAATCAACTAATTTTACATATCTGTCAGCTAACAAATTTTTTAAAGTCCAAATCTTTGCTCAGTTGATAAGTTTAGTTCATTTACAGAATGAGCATATCGGAACTGAAAGGTTATCTTTATCTCATTGCATCCATAGGTATGAATATAAAATTTTTCTTACCATATGAAAGATACTTGCTTTTTCACTGCCTTTTTCAAAATCTCTCTGGTAGCTGACATGATGGTATCTCAGCAACTCTGATCCCTATAGAGACTCTGAGGTGTCTGAGATGCATTGTTCATCTTCAGCAGGCTTTACTACGCATTCTTTCTATTTAGGATTATTCTCTGCAAGGTTCATATGCAATACTCCAGAACTACCATCATACAAAAGCACATAAGAAAATCGGAAGGTTATCTACTCTTTCATAAACAGGGATGAAACCTTTTTTTTTATTTTTTTGATGAATGTTTTCTCTAGTAACGCTCACATTTATTGCATGGCCACAGCAGTTCTGACTCTGAACTATGGACTAAGCTCTCATCGATTTCTGCACATTTGGCAGAAAAACTAGGGAGCACCAGTGAGCCATGAAACATTCCTCGGTACCCTAGACAGTCCTGTCAGAGGACTTATGTTAGAAAGGTATTACCCCTGTCACTAGACTGGACATAGAAATGTCTTCCAAAGTGGCCACATGTTGACGCACACACTCAAAAAATGCCTGGATAAAAATGAAAACCAGTAGAAGATAACTCAGATTGTCCCAGCAGACAGGAAAACTCAGCAGAAAAATGCCTTTCTTTGAGCATAAGAAAAATGATGATCCCATGGTTTTCCAGTTAATTCACCTGATTTGCTTAGAGAAATCACAGAGAAGGTGCCAAGAGGAGAGAACCATGAACTTGTGGCAAAGAAGGAAAAGTATTTTGCCTATTAACATCTTAGTCTGCCTTAAGTACAGCTGTATAGTGGAGCGTCACCAGGGTAACCAGACCAAGTGGGTAGAGACAGTCATTCCATCCTATTTCCATAGAAAAATATGAGAAAGATTTGATTTGTATTTAATTGTGGAGCCTGGATTATGAGGTTTTTAGAGCTGCCCTGCTAAAAGATCAGCCTTTTTTCAAGGTGTTTTCCAAAAAAAAACTTTCCTGAATTACTGCAACTAAAAACTATAACCAATGGAGTTTGATTATATATATATGCATAATATATATACACCACATATATATATATGAAGTATATACATTTGGTTATACACATGTATATACACACTAAAATGCCATAACCATAAAATATTTTGCAACTTGTGTTTGCCAGATTCTTTGACTGTTAGTCCTCTTCTACATAAAACATATTTTCTATAGACTGGTATAATTTCAGGTATAGATATATTAGGTTTACTATTTCAATCGAATGATCTAATTATTCTCAAGTTCCAAGAAAGAAGGCCACACCACCCAGCAGCTAAGAACACAATTATTTTTAAGCCTAGAAAGTATAAATTGTAGGATGGATCTATGTCTTTGATACATGTAATTTATAAATGTAGACTATTTAGATTTCCATTCTAAGATAATTGGGTTTGTTTGGCCCAGAATAGAAAAAAGAGATTCATCAGTTCAAAGTAGAAATGTATAAATGTATGAATAAACTGTGAAATTAATCTGAAAATAAAAATTATAGCAATTGGTATTAAAAGCTTTACTTTCAGACAGAGTTTTTCATAATCTATTTAGACCAAAGACAACACATGTTCATTTTCCAATTAAGGGTACAGAGTGCACTGCACATAATTTTTCTTTAATTCAGTCAGAATACACATATAGTCAGCAGAATAAATTCTTTTTCCAGTGTAGAAAAGGGAGAAAACATTACAGATCTGTATCTCTGAAGTATAAAGCAATTCATCAGGAGGTATATTAGAAAATTAGAAAATCTTGCTTTTCGGATATATAAACTGAAATTGTTAGTTTGACTCTGATAAAGTCTGAAATAGTTTTGATTTAGTATCCAAAGAATTGTATCCAAAAGAAATAAGAAGGGTAAATTCTGCCTGAAATTCTGCATTAAGACAAAACCACAGAGTTAGAACTATTTCTTAAAGCTCCCTTCTGGGGAGAGGTGATGTAGGTTAAGAACTCTCAAATACCAGCTATAACTCCACTAGAAATAATCAATTGACATTTTATTCCGTGTATCTATTTTCGTACTGTGTTTATCTTAAAGCCATCAGTTAGATCCCAGACAGGCTTAGGTTTACATTGTAAACATCCCATTGTTATTGGCTTAGAAAAAGGCAGTTGAAGTGCAGTAATCAATGTCTGAAATAGAGCCTTGCTACAAATAATATCGCGTCTGTATTTTTCAGATACTTTTGTATCAATATTTTGAGATTAATAAAAGTGTGCAGATTTTTCTAATAAGAAAGCTGTCTTCATGTCTTTGCTCTGAGAATATATCTGCAGAAATGAAACTCTGCTCTTTCGTGAGCTTCAGAAATAAAATATGCATAAAATTAAATGCACCAATACAGGCAAAATTCTGCATTCTCGCACAGAGACATTTGATAAGTGAATCCATTTTCTGTATGTCACCTTTGAAGACGACATCATTTTCTTTTATTGTGTGAATGAAAGAATAAAGCATGTAAAAACTTTCCCAGGCAGATTCCACCCTTGTACTTTGCATCGTTAGTTGGATGCTAGTGGGAAGAAGTAGCCATTCAAACTCCTTGCCTGAAGATACTAGAGAGATATTAGCACTTAAAATCTAATTATGGTCTCAGAGCAATCTTCAGTCCTGTTTCAGAACCTTATGCCAATGGAAATTAGATCAGAGAAACACTGACCATCAACCAGTTAAGATGAAAAAAAATTTCCATTCAAAGTAGTCTTCAGACATTAAATTATTTTGCTGATGATGAAATAGAAAGTCTCTAATAACAATGTCTTAACATATTTCACAATGAAAATCCACTAGACTTGAAGTTGGCAAGAGAAACTGTCCAGCTTTGGCCTGCTTATCTTCATACAAGTTGAAGTGAAGGGCATTGCTGGTATCCATGGTTCAGTATGTTGGCTTCTTCTGTACGGATCAGTAAATCACAGAAAAAGAACCCTTTACTGCATAACATACATTTTAAGTGTTTCCACATAGGGTCATCAAATCCTCCCAAAATGACAGAATGGGCACTGTGATTATTGTATAGAGAGAAACTTAAAGCTAAGGTGGTACAGACCTTGCTTTTAAGAATCACCACATTTAGAGTTGCAGCCATTGACACAGTTAAGGCGAGCATCCAGGGCGTAGGATCCCACCCAGCACAGACATATCCACAGCAATGCTGTGAAACCTGCACCCTGGATACTCCCAGTACTTGACAGAAGGACTCACATTACTGCAGCTGGGATCACACCCTCCGCTTGGGCTTTAGAGGACAGGAATTTTAAATGTGTAAACTCTCTAGTTTTGTCTAGGTTTTCTCCATGTGACTGGCAACCAGACTAGATAATCTTTAACTTCTGATTTAAGTTTCTGTATATTAGTGTTTTCTTATAGAACCTTTGCAATGAAATAAAACAAAGAGTTTTCCATTTCTTTCCAGTTCTCCCCTTTTGCTTCCATTTCTGATGTAGATGAAAAAGGAACAAACAGCTTTAATTCCCAAAATCAAATGTCAGACCAAAATGTGCTTCCAGATGAATTCACCCTAATTCTTAGTAATTAAAAATAATTCCAGTTTAGTTAAATTCCAAATAATTTCTTCCTTTTTGTGCTTTTTATAATGTATTAAACAAAATGTCACTGCACAGTAGTATCTCTCTCTCACATGCACACATACAGACCCACATAAATATCACTGGCTATAAACTGTGTACAATAAAGACGTAATAAAAATAAATACAGATTCTTTTTCGATGGTACCCTTTCTTTTTCCAAAAGATTGGTCTGCTGGCAGACTGACTTACTAAGAGATTTTATTTGAAATCATAAATAACCTCCATCCACTGATCTAAATTAAATTAATATTGTAGAGATAGTGCTACAATTAAATGTATAATGAAGAATAGTGCAGATTGAACAAAAGAAAGTTTGAAATATTCATCATATAAAGGAATTATCATTCTATTTTACATTCTAAGAGTAATTGACATTGTAACACAAACGTCCTTAAGAGTTGTGCTTAGAAAATAAATATTTGAAACGATGATAAACCATCTTTCTTATCACTCAGCGATTACATGATATGCAGAAAGTGTATTTTGTTATGGATGTAAGAACAACATCAATTAATTTCACCTGTTATTTTTGTTCTTTTCACAAGATGCTGAAACAGTCACAAAACCAGACCTGTCTGATTCCTAAGAAGATCTGAGACAGCAGATTATACCCTTACCCACTGGTGAATCCAAAAATGCCTCAATAGTCCTGATCTCAGAAGCTCTGCATATTGTCAGCTCTTTCCAACTCTTTCCAGCATACTGTGGAACAAAGATACTGCAAATGCAAAGAGTCTTTTGAAATCATGTAAAGAGAAATTTAGATGAAGAAAGAGAATGTATACATTAATTTAATTTTTGAAGAGGTGTATGTGGACATCTTAGATTCACCTCTGAGGCTGAAGCCTCCCTGTTCAGCAGGTTATGCAGAACACCGACATTTTTTCTTACATCTGTCTTTTATCTTTATCTCCTTCCTCTTCAGGCCCTCATCCTTCAGCCTGATTGGTTTTCCCAATTCCCAATTAGCCACAGGGATGAGAAATTCCCCATGTGCAGAGCAGAACCACAGGAGCAGCCCTGGTGCCATTGGGCACTCGTCACAGAGAGGGAAGCAGCACAAGTTTCCAAGCCTCAATCCTTTGAGAGCACCGTCCTCAGGGCTTGTTTATTATGCATAAAGCAACAGCAAGTCAACCACAAAACACATGGCAATGGTCCCCAGAGGCTGTCCAAGGTCCAGTCACTCAGGACAGAAGGTCACACTCTCCCCTTGGATTACAGTCTTGTTTTTCCCTCTTGCTCCAGCAGCTATATGACCAGCCAGGATGACTTAAATGCCTTAGTGGCTATGTTTACCTCTCACTACAATGTTTGCATCTAAACTAAACAGAGAGGAATTAAAATTCAGTGGAATTTCTGAATGTGAAAAAAAATTCTCAGCCCTAAATGTTCATGGCAAACATTTTAATGGTCATAAAATTAGGGCTTTTGTTCCTGCAGCTAAAAGGCAATAGAATATAAATACAAAGGGTTTTCCTAAGGCAATAACCAAAACATTTTCAATCCAGGTATTCTCTATGTCAGCTGACTTATTAGGGTACTTTTGTCAATCCCCAGCAATATTTATCTGATTGGGACACTGCCCAATCGTGAAACAATTTGGAATTCAGAGCTCAGAACCACCTGTTTTGCTTTCTGTTACTATGCAACCTTCTACTATAAGCACGGCAAAAGAAATAATAACAAGTTTTAAAGCCTGTCTGCTTCACAGTACTTTTTTTCCCCATCTCTAATTTGCATTTTTCTTTAAAAGTAGTAACAAATTGAGGACCACCCTTTGGATCTGGACCAGAGTCAAATGACTTAGAAAACAGGATGTAGAATTGACATATGAGTTTCAATACAAAGCTGCAGTAGAAAAATCCCATCTTGCATTTTAAAAACGTTCTCTCTTTGGCTTAAAAGGCTATTGCCCATATTAGCCCAGAAACACAGTCTTGAGAGAGCTTTTTTACTTGTGACTTTTCTAGAGTAACATAAGCAGACAGAAAAACCAATTCGTTGATGCTGCAGTGCCCCTATGGTACCCCATCAGAAGGCACTGAGAGCACATGGGAAAGTGAGTGCTTAGCTGAAGAGAAAGAGTAGGTGGTGCTTATTTCTACACCAGCCTAGCTGTGATCCAGAGTTCACACAAATCTGGCACCATGAGGCAAGCCCACGCTGAGAGGTGTATGGAAGGCAAGTGTAACAGTGAAGACATAGTCAGTCATGCATCCAGATTATCTATAAACCTCAAGGGCAGCATATTAAACCATACAATCATGTAATTTGTAATCTGTAGGCTGCAGAAATATCTTGCGGAGTAATAATAAATTCTTGCAATGATACAAATACAGGTAAATCAAAGACTTGTTATTAGTCCAGTTACAGAGACTTCTAATCTAATTATTACAGTTTATTCCTCATAATGACAGAACTGAAGCTGATACGCACAGTTATCCATTTCTCTGGTGTTTAGCTCTGGCTTTCTGTGTGTTGGTATGGTGACTCATCATCTCCTAAGTCACTTTATGACTCAAAGTGTGGTGGTTGTCTGTGAAGTTTTGCCTTTGAAGCGCGTCAAGAGCTGCCTCTGCCCGTGTAGCTAAGTCCCTCAGCTCCAGTGGGTCGGGAGCAGAGCTATCAAATCAGCTGGAGGACCAGTAGGACCAATAATCTCACACTAACATCCTAAAATCCAGATTAGAGCTTTTAATTAATTACATTACAACACAGCTGAAATGAAGCTTAACCACCTGGCTATATGCCACCATTACAGTGCAGGGAGTATCCAAGTTCATGAGCCATTGTAGGGATTGTTCTTCAAATATGAAATATCAAGAATGTTTCTTAGCTGACGTACCACCAAACAAGCACTTTACTATCATAATAGAGTTACCAACTGTATAGACACAACCAAAAATGAAGACTGTAGTCCTAGAAATCAAGGTTCACTATTTTCTCTGCTTTCTTTTTTGTGGAAAAACCTCATTTTTATTATGTTTTTGCAGCAATGATTCAACAATGTCCTAAAGTATGAGTCAGGAGTACGGAAGAATCTTTTAATGTTTTAGCATTTTATTACTTTAGATTTGCTCTGCACCACCTTGACTTTACTTTCACTGTTGCTCTAAATTTCATTGCTCCTCAGAGGTACTACACTACTGGGAAGGAGTATCCATGTAGAATCATAGAATCACAGAATTCTGTAGATTGGAAGGGACCTTGAAAGACCACCTAGTCCAACCACCCCTACCACACACAGGGTCATCTACCACTATATCAGGTTTCTCAAAACCCCATCCAACCTGGTCTTGAACAATTCCAATGATGTGGCATCCTGTTCCAGTGTCTCACTACACACATAGTAAAAAATATCTTCTGTATGTTCAATCTAATCTGTATCATGTTTTCCAGCCTGCTCTTGCCCATGGCATCCTCAGAGCACAAAACTGGCCCTAGCTGCTTTATCTTCTCCCTCCATGTTGCAGAAACTAAGCAGCGGATGTAGTCTTGCAACCAGCTATTTGTGTGCTTTTATCTGGTAATGTGGTACACAGCAAGGAAAATTCTGATTGGAATACTGGTGTATACATTTATTCTCATGCAATATTCATGGCCAGAAGCAGATAGCTAAGAGAAAGAACAGAAGGATAGACTGTCATGACTGTGGAAGTGGAAATCTCTGCCACGTAAATAAACTTAAAGCATTGCTCTAAACAAAGCTGGAAAGGTAAGGCTAATGCTGAGACAGCTTGCTTTGCAGGCAACAGCCCCTTCTTTATGTAACTGGTATTAGAGAAGAGTAACTACATTCAGTCTGTAGGAAATCACTTATCAAATAGGTCAGAGAATACATATTTCAGAAGTTAGACCATTGTCTATAATGGGAGTAGTTTCATCTTATAATAAACATGAGCCTGATGTTCACAGAAATGCTGTCAGAGTTGCCCTTTAGAACATCGATCCAGTGCTGGTAAACACCAGAAAGACTACAGAAAGCTTGCTGCAAGTACAAGCCATGGATATTGTCATCAAATTGCAGTGAAAAAAAATAACAGGAATAAAACAATTTTGATGAACTCATATTGCCAAATATTTTTCTCAGTAATATAGCACCTGCAAACAATATGCATTGCTGCTCATAAGGAAAAACTCATTTTGATAATCTAAATATTTGCCTACTAGTCCCAACTGATTTGTCAGTAACAGTGCTAATGTGCTAGGAATGGTAATGCAATGATTTTGAACAAAGTTTTATGCTTCCTTTGATATTCCAAGCATCTCAGTTGCTGTCCCTGAACAAGAAAATCACATAATTACTTCTGCAAAGAGACTTGTCATAATCTAATGTTTAGTATGGACCTCTTCTTTCTTTAGAATGTGAACTCTGAAATGTTAAACTCAATAGGAAACAGCCAAAAAATGCACACATTTTCAATAAAACTGGTCTTGTGCTGCTAAAATCATAGCCTGCTAGTGGTCCTCTTATGTAGATAAATGTAAATGCAAAAGCTGAACAGTGCAACTTTCCTATGGAGCTTTTCATTTGCATGGGTTACCTCAAGTTTTCCATTCAAATTATTTTTTTTCTTATGTGAAATCAAGAAACATGTACTGCCCCATTTCTCAGCACTAATTTTCAGTTGCTTCTCTGCTTTCTCCTTCCAAGCTATTCACCTCCCCCAAACTACTGAGCCTCAGAAGACCAAAATGTGATACAGAAAGTGAACTTTCCTGTTATAAAGAAAAGGATTCACATAGCAGATAAAATCCAGACAATAGAGAGTTTGAGATAGGATTCATTTCTTTATAATACCAAATTTTGCCCATGATTCAGCAGCTAGCAATAAGATGAAACAAGACACAAAACAGCACAGCTTCATGGAACACATGGGATATGGTAAAGCAGGAGTGAGAAGCCAAAACTGAAAGGGAACAAGAATCCCAAAATATACAAGGAATACATTCTGTTCACAAAAACATCAAAAATTCATCAACAAATCTTGCAGAGGCAGATGTTTTTGCCAGCTTTATCTCACGTTTCAAGAATTCCTTGTTAGAGCTATATTAAAATTACAATTTGGCAAGGCTCACATTCAGACCTTGGAGGTGAGGGACACAGCACAACTCTCATTCCTCTAGCTTAACTCCCTCATTCCCTCCTTCCTTCCTTGATTCAAACCATCCCTGCCTTGTGCTGCCTGCAAGCTGCACCCAGGGATGAGGTGCAGGTGGACATGAGATGCAGCACTGCAGGGAATGTGCCATTGACTAAGGATTCTTGACTCTTTTGTGCCTATGCTTGAGACTTGGGCGTTGTGGGAAAAAAGCCTTCAAAAGGCTGTGCTGTCTTGGAGAAGTAGGAACTTTCAAGTCAAGTTCAAGGATGTCTTTGCCAAACTGTCTTTCCCTCTGAAGGAGAGTGCTCTGTACAGAAAGCTATTCCTCTAAAGAAGAGAGATGGCATTGACATCTGCCTCTGAAGGATGACAAAATGCCATTGAAATATAACATCACTGGAGACAATAAAACCTCTACTGAGACCAGGAGAAGCATAGAAATTGTTGTGCTGTTTGAAAAGAGATATATCCTACACAGCCATCTTTCATTTCTCTATCCAACCATTCCTTAGCTAGCACAGAGATTAGTAGTAAATTTAGAAGCAAACTTGCTTGGTTCAATCTGGTTCTCCTGGTAGAGACAGAAAAATTATCACTGTGAAAAGAGGGATGTACAGGAGAAAAGTGGAGCAGCAGCAGTTTACTTAAACCTAAGGTGACTGCAATAGAAGAGGGAGCAACAGCAATCAAAACTTTCTGAGATCTCTGAAAACAGAAGAGATTTCAGCCATGAAAATTAATATGTGGTTTGGGTAGATTTTCTTTGCTCTCCTGGTTGAATGTTTACTCCCTCCCTCCTTTTACTCTACATTCCCTATTGCCCACACAACCTTTCCTGCTGCTGTGTAGCATCCAGTCAGACAAGTTAAACAGGTTACTGTGACTCAGTTCCTGCCCCTTTTACACATGAAAATAAATCTCATACTTATCTAGTGCATTTAGATCAAAAGTCTCTTGGGCAAAATGTCATTTTATGAGCTACTCCAAACAGGCAGCCTCATTTTAGCTCATCCCTAGGCACTGCCAGAGTATGCCTCCCCAAAGTCAGAACGAAAACCAGTATAGAAATGTAAAAAAAATTAACCTATTGAAAGTAAGTGATGGTGTGAATCAAACTCACAGGTCTGTCCATAAGAAGGGAGGAAACAGTCACATGAATCACACACAAAATCACTAAATGACAAAATACAAGAATTTTGCTTAAATCAGCAAAGTGAGATTAAGGTTAAAAGCATTTTACAAATAATTAAAACCTGACCTTGATCTTCAGTAGTACTCAGATATTCGTCTTTTGTTGGCACTCTAAATTACCATGTAGTAGCTTTGTTAGAAAAACAACACAGTTCACAAATTGCTAAACATATATCTCTGAATACCTTTTAGAATTAGCTTTCATGCTTGAGCAAACTAAATAGTAGTTGATTTTTTTAAGAAATATGAATATTCATGAAAAGTGATGATTATTTTAAATCCCACCAACCAATACACTACAAGCAGCACTCTAAATGTCACCAGTTGCAGTCTGCACCTTCCTTGTGTAGAAGAATCAATGCCTGTAAGCAGAATAATCAGAGAGTGCAGAACTATCTGTACAATTACAAAAAAAAAGGAAAAAATAGAGTTACTTCATCCCAAGGGTCTAATCCTAGTGACAGTCATACACAGGACTTTATTCTGAATAGAGACAATGAATAACTTTACTACAGCAAATATTCCTAGGCAAGTGTTTCAAGGATTAATTCCCAAATCTATAAAGAAACCATGTTAAAAGCTCAGGTAGAGTTGTTTTCTACATTTATATAGTTTACATTTGAATACAATTACATAAAAATAAGCAATTTACCATTAAAGCTATGCTGGAAAATTGAAAGAATTGCTTGGGTTTTTTTTCCTCCATCAGTTACCAAAAAAAGCAATTTGAAATTGAGTAAAAAGGGAGATATTATCTGAACTGTAGGTGTTGTGAAAACTGTTCAGCAAAAATTAAAATACTAGTTTGTGCTGCAGCCATAAATTACTTAACTAATTATCTAGTAGCAGGCATAACCGAATCATTCAAAGGGGTAATTAGCAATCAGACATAATGAGTACTGCTACTATTTCTTGTCATACCGTATTTAGCTTCTGTGCAGCCTAGAGGAACTGAATTATTTCCTACCCTTCTCCGAGGGCATTACTGCTATATTGAGTGCATCAGCCCATATTATTACTCCCAGTAGTTTAATTCTTCACTGGACTGCACAATTCTGATTTCTCCTGTCAAAGCTTTGCCTGATCTCCTGGGTCCTTTTAAGCGGGTATCATCTTCACAGGTTCTTCCTTGGCCTTGGTATACATGTAGACTGCAACACAATCAAATTACATGGCTCTTTTATAATTTTTATTGCATTGCTGTCCATGAACATATGCTGCATCTTATAGATCATGTTTTCTATAGTGTTTGGACTTTATACACAGTGTAAAATGGAGGACTTTCATAAAAACTACATATTCAGAGACTGCTGAGAGAAGTTAAACTGATAATGACTCTTAAGATAAGAAGATGACCTAAGGTACTTTAGGAGAACCTCCTTTTTTTTTTTGGTGAGTTCAACACCCACACTTCACAACGAGGAATAAAAACCTCAGAAAACAAGTAAGTGTTGCTTTTATTTGGAAAAAAAATAGCACTGAGAATCAAGATTCCTCAGTTAATACATTCTGTTTGGGGTCTGTTTTAACTTTGTCTTGGAATATGAAAGTTTATTTTCAGCCAGAGAATCACAGAATCATACTATATGCTGAGCTTGAAGGAACCCATTGGGATCACCAAGTCCAAATCCTGGCAGGAAACCCCGAGAATCACACCATGTGCCTGAGCGTGGTGTCTAAACACCTCTTGAACTCTGTCAGGTTTGGTGCTGTGACCACTGCCCTGGGGAGCCTGTTACAGTGCTCAACCACCCTCTGGCTGTAAAACTTTCTCCTGATATCCAACTTAAACCTCCCCTGACTCAGCTTCATGCCAGTTCCTTGAGCCCTGTCACTGGCTAAGAAAGTGAAGAGATACGTACTTGCTCCTCCACTTCCCCTTGTGAGGATGTTGAAGAACAAAATGAGGGCTCCCTTCAGTCTCTTCTCTTGGCTGAACAAACCAAGTGATCTCATGTCTTATTGCCACAAGCTCCACATTACTGTTGGCCTCTAATTTTGTTCAGTTTTTATACATGCATATATGCAAGAATATATCACAGGGTTCAATAGGACATCTCCTTATGAAAGTCCTTTTTGCAGGATAAGTCAAGGACCATCTAGTATTATGTATCACTGGAGGTGCTGACCTCTTAAGAGGTTCTGGTGGAAGCAGAATTCTGTAGTGAAGGAAGTATTACTCTGATATGAAAACTCCGGATCTTCAAGTATCATAATTTAACATATTATGTTAATATCAGATATAATGATAAATAATATAAGTAAATAATAAGTGATTAATTATCAGTGATAAAGTTTTCTGTCATCATCTGAAGCTACAGGCAAAATATTATGAAGCCCTGCAACAACTATCAAGAGTTCTACCTGGTTTTAAAGCTTTTACAGAGTGACCAAGTCCTTACTTGTAGGTATCTTGTCTAATACCAAGCTGCCAAGACTGAATTCCTTGCTATGAGTAGAAAAGATGGCAACAATGCAGAAATCACCGGAACTATTTTCAAGAATATACTTCCACACTAAATATAGTATATCTCACGTATCAGCGTGAGTAGACCCCACTTCCTTATACAACTTTTTTTTTTTTTTTTTTTTTTTAATTTTTTTTCTTTTTTGGGGGTGAACAANATACACTTTTTTTTTTTTTTTTTTTTTTTGAAGCTTGTTTGCTGCTGTGGTGGAAGCAAATGGAGAATTCTGCGGCAGGGTTATTGACCAGCCTGACTGTGGATGGGCTCTTCATCACATCATTTGCTTTACTTTTGTGCTTCTACAAAGGCCAGTATTTGGCACATAATCATTTTGTCCACATTCACACAAACAGATTAACATAATTTAGTGCCAAATTAGCATTCTTGGCAGAGCAAAAACTGACTGCAACACTAGGTCTGCTCCATTTAAAAAAACAGACCAGAGATTTTATGAATTGCATCTACTTTTTAATCAGTATTCACGTGGCACTAGTACCCCTTCTTAATAAAGTGTTTACTTGAACCGAATTTGAATTTGTTCCATTAGTTTCCAGAATATGTTACCTTTATTTAAAAATAATCCCATTCTTGAGAAACTACTCAGCCTGAAACATCTACATATCCTGGTAAATTGAAAAGAGTTTATTGTATTTTCTTTTTGGTCAAGAACTCCTGCAGATGCATTGTATTTGACCTAACCTCTTCAGGTGTAATGACTGCAGCTTCTTTGCACCATAACTACAGGTTACATGGCTATAGACTGTAGATTTACACTGGTCTTTACATTTAAATAGCATCTAAGTTCCTAATGCCCCAGTCCTGAAAACATTCATTGGTGCTATGAAGATGCATATATAGAGTTCAAAATAAATCGGACTATTAGTTATCCTTATGAAACAATTACATTGCATTTCAGAAAACACATAGTTTGAATTAGATTGTTATTAACCATAGAAAGAAGGAACTTTGAATTCACATAATTTTTCTTCAGTCAATTCAGTAAAATAATGTGGTTTTTAATAGGTTACTGAAATTTCTCTTTAGCAAGATGTTACAATAGATAAACTAGCTGTAGAATTGTAAATGAATAAATTTTTATTTAGAATAATTATGAGTTCTATATTGCCATGCACATCTTCAAGGAACATTATGAATTCAACCTCACTTGTATTTTTTTGTTGCATTTCCCAAGCACCCACGTTTTGCTCGCTGTTTAAAAAATACAGCGATAAGGTAGAATTAGTAAATGATTAGGTTAAGGCTGATGTCTAGAAAGAAGTTTTAAATGGATCACAGTTGAAATTTGTGATCACACCTTACTAATTTTCCTCATGGGACAATTTTTTGAATTTTTCAGCCATGTAAGTCAAGCCTTTAATATCACCTCAATTTTACTTTATGTAATTCTTCTGTGGAATAATTTATAGCATTCTTTTTTAAAGTCAAATGGTCACTACAAGAACTAATATTCTTTCAAGAAATTTAAAGCTCTCTGTTTTCTATTTTATTCATCTACTCACTTCATCCTGCCTTCTCTTTTTGTTATCAAAAGAGGAATTAGGGTATTTTTATTCAAAATGAACATCACACAGATAGGTTAAAGCTTTTCCACTTTGATCTTATAAAAACCTCTGCATCTTCTTGATCAAAGAACTCCTTCCTAAGATCTGAGTTGTGCACTCATGGGCTGTTTCACTGAAATTGGTGAGAATAGGACTGTTCCCAGGAGCATATCTTGCAAGGCTGGCCTTGAACAAATGGAGGTAGGGTACTAATGTTCACTAACTGCATTCATATTTCCCCTTTCCTGGCAGTGGTTCCTCATTATCAAGCTTTCCATATCTCTGGCAACTGATGTTTCTACTATGTAATATCTACATGTCTTCACATTCTGCAAATATGAAGATTTAATCAGTCTTTATTTTAATTTATTCTCCACATTTGCTATTAAAGTTAGTTTCATTTCAATCAAGTGATAGTAGATTTCATACCTGACAGGTATGCCACAACATATTTCTAATCAATAAATATTTTCCCCCACTTTAACTTATTTATTTACAAAAGTCAGTCTTAGATGCATTAAGAAGAAACATTACTTGCAATATAAATTTGGACAAATAGTATCCTGAAGAAAGTTTAAAAAGATATCATAAGTACTTTTTTTTACAAAACGTGTACACACAAAAATCCACAAAAGTTAAGATTTTTTTTTATGTTCTAACTATTTTAGCAGAAGCAATTTAAATATAGAAATAATCAAGAATTTGAAAATGTATGAGTTTTAATTCTGGTTCTACCTTTGTGATTTCAACAGTGCTGTGTTAGGCTTGACCTACGCCTCTGTATCCAGTCTGGTCCTGCTGGGGAGATATTGTCCCTTAATTGTTCTGTTGCCTGTGGCATCTCTTAATCCAGGAAATCATCAAATTACTATGGTTTATTGCACTCTGGATATATCTTTGTATAAAGCAACCAGAGAGGGCATAAATGGAAGTAAATGTTTCTTCTTGAGTATTGTTGCTAAGTGTGAACTTCATTTTGTACACTATCATTTAAAGCATAGCCATAACGTTTATTCAAATATCAAATTGAACTTTGAGATTCATTAAGGCTGAACAAGATAAATGTTTCTTCTTTTCCTTTCCACAGTGCCAGCCCAGCAGTTGTTGGTTCTAACCTGACATGGATCCAGGCTAAATTTCGTGCTAAAACCACAGGACCTTTTTCCACATTCTATGCCACCACAATTACAGCAAAATATCACTGTAATAAAACCATCTGTCTCCATTTCCAAGGTTAATGTCTAATGAGTCTTTAAATTCCAACCACTGACCACACGGATCAGTTGGTAACCATTTTCTCATGCCTTTCCATGCATTTAACTGTGTTTTACATAAATGTGTAAAACTCAGGTGGTAAGGTGCTCAGCCTTTCATTGAGAACAAATCTCATCTTCTTGCATGTTTCAACACCTAAGGGGTTTGGGTACATGAAACCTGTGATTACATTGCTCCAAGAGCAGCATACCAAAACTTACGGGAGCAATCTTGGAAGCGTAATTCCTACTAAGTGAATTTCCCACTGGACACCCCTGTGAGGCAAAAAAAGAAGGCATAATTGGTGCTTTTGTAATGCAACTAGTTCTGTCATTACTTTCTGGGAGCAGGAAGGGGAGTGGTAGAAAATCACACTCTGAGGGAATGGAAATGTTTTGGAAACCTTGTGCTATCCTGTACTGAGTCTTGAAATCATACATTACACACAGTTACAAAGGAAATGTTTTATAGAACAGAAGTCAGATAAAAGGACCACAAAATTGACTTTTTGAGATTTAAATAACTGATGTAAAATGATGTTGTTTCGGAAAAGTAACTTGAATACTTTGATGGAAGATTTTAAAATGCATTTTCAGAGTTTTAAAGTTTCTGTAGAAATCTTTTCTAAATGCCATCAGGTTTTATTCTTTATCTAAATCTACAGGTCACATCTAATGTATCTTTCAGCAAAGCAAGATAATGAAAGGAACAACAGAAGGCGCCTTTAGAAACAAACTTTTAAAAAGCATCTGGTCCCCTCCTGGACTAAATTCAGCCATATGGTTGCAACTGAAAGCAGAATTCCTCTCAGGTTTTAGATGTGTGGTTCTACTGACAAATACTGAAGGAGGAAATTATGACCTCAGATACGCTTCAGCAGCTGGAGTCCACTACATGTTTGAAGACAGAATTTGCCGTTAAGAAGTGAAATAAAGGACAATCTCATAACATTCAAGGGGGACATCCACCTAAGTATTACACCAAGAGAGCACAGTACCAAAACTGTATCTACTAGACTAGAATCCAGATTGTTAAAGTGAAACATTTTTAGCATAAATATATATTGCATATTACGTAAAATCCAACAAAAGCTTTTCTCCAGTTGTCTAGATAAAGCCGAAAAATTTTCTTTTCCTGTTTTGGAACTAACTGATACTTACTTTTGCTATTCTGCAGTGCTTATATTTTGAGTTAGTAAAGACAGATTATCACTGAATTTTTCAGCTATGAAGCATAGTAGCTTTTGAATCTATAGTTAACCATTGCTCTTTCTGTTATTTTTACTCTGTAAAAGGATAAACAGCTTAAAATAAAATTCTTTTTTCCACAGTATTTTTTTTTGAAAAAAATTCTCACTATGGAGGTCTAGAAATTACCTCCATACCATCAAGCATTCATGCTGTCAGCAACAGAATACTATGCTTGTAATGCAAAAACTCTGAAGTTTCTAACTTTGCATCCCTCCAAGCATTGTAAACGTATTACAGTGTAAGTGCACAGTGTAAGTGTATTCTTTTCTAGGTTGCTTTAAAAATCTTAATAGATTGAAATCTATTGTATTTAGAAATGAAGATTCATACATATTCCATATAAAACCCTATTTCATTTTATTTCAAGGGCTGAATAAACAAAAATGCATCAATTTATCTGATATTTATATTTTAATTGGCAGAAAGAAACAGAAAAGCTTGCATGAAGAGTTCAGTTACTGTCATTTCACGATTTTATGACACTGCATTTGCTTTAGAACACATCTAAGTCCAACTCCAAATGCAACTATTGCTATTATTTAAAACATCATGATGACAGCATGGTGTCAAAGATTGACATCTACTTTTGCTCATTTGGCTGAATGAAAATGTTGTAATGTATTCAGTTTCTCCTAACAGTATGTAGATGTAGCAGACACTGTGGGAAAGCTCAGTATACTTCATTAAAATATTGTCTTTCAGCACCATTTCCAACTACAAAATACTTCAAAAAAAAACGTTTTTGTGTAACTTTTCTATTTCAAAATGGATGATCACAATAAAAAAATAAACACAAGTTCTTTAATCTCTTAAACTCTGATTATAGTCTGATTTCACAGCACTCTTCAGGTTTTAAAAAGTAAATATTCACTTCATATATATTTCTACTAAATACAAAGACAGAAATTGTTAGTAAGGCTTCTAAATATAAATATGGTACCCTCATTAATTAAAACCTCAAATTCCCACTGTGCTAGCAAAAATATTATAAGGAAAACAATATGGTAATACCTAGAAAAAGTAAGGGGGTTTTTTTGTTGTTTGGGGCATTTTTTGTTTATTCCATAAACAAGACGGTGGAATTCCAGTTAAAGTCTTAGCATGTAAAAAAAGCACACATCCCTAAAGGGAGAACTGTTCTCTGTTAACTACACTGGTAGTTTTCTCTTACAAACAGGACCGGAACTATCAAGGTTCCTGTGCTAAGGAGTTTTGATAAAAATCTTATTTCAAAGAATTAGACAAAATCAGAACAACGTTCACAGAAAGAACATTGAATAGCTTTGAGCTACTGACATGTACATCAATTTAGCAGTTCTTGCTCTAGCTACGCATTCCAGTGGCTGCCTCTGTAGGATCTGTGACTTCCCTGCTTAGGTTTAGCAAAAACTCATCAGAAATTTGCAACATCTACATAACCATTATACAGCTTCTTACCATATCTCTGCCGTCTTTTTATACTGAGAGCATTTCAGAGGGGATCAAGCTGCACAAGTAAGCTATTTTCAGGGAAGTCAGTTCGGCATAAATCAAGGAAGCTGTCTCCAAGACAGTAAGGCTTGCTGGCAGAGATAGCAGCCTTGTATCTAATACAACATGTCTAGCATGAGCAAACATCATGGTGTGAAAGCTTCTGGAGACAAGTGTTATAATAGCTGTCTGCAGCACTGTCTGCAGCACTCGCTGCTGACAGAAAAAAAAAAATAATACAAAAGGAAAAAAAATCCAAATATTTTTCTAACTAAATAATCAAAGTCAAAGATGAACAGAGGGTTATTATGCTTATGGAGTTAGATTATCCTAAAAACACCAAACAACATCTCTCTTGGAAAACTATATTGCTAGTTCAATTCTTACAAGAGAAAATATGTTGTTTTCTTCCCCAAAGGAAAAAAGCATTTGTATACAATTTGACCTACCAGAAGTTTTGAAAATCATGGATTGTCTACTTGTCCTTGACCATAACTTCAGAATCCTGTCTCCAGTTGACACTTCAAAGCTCGTAATAATAGCTCTTAGAGTAGATTTAGAAGAGAATAGTTAGAATTGCTATTATTAGAACATGAGTTTAATTTTGCAGAAAGTTCAAGTATTGGATACATTAACTTGAAACATTAACCTGAAGAAGATGCTACATTACAAAGCCCGGATCATTGCCCCTGGCACTTCTAGAATAAAAAAATCTTTCTTAAAAAAATGATGTATCAATGAGATTTTGGTTTATAAGAACTGAGGAATCAGTGAAAACTTCATATATCTATGAACTCTAATTACAGAACTGGGAATTGATATGTATAAAAGATAGACACATTTGCAGGACTTTTTTCCTGAGAAATATTCATTTGCACTCCATCCACACATAAACAAACAAGCAAACAAACATACCTGTGTATGAACTTAATACTGCAGCCTTCTAAAAGGTTTCATTTTGGGGGATTTGTTGTTGCTTTTTTTTTAATTTTAATTTCTATTTACTTTTTATAACTAACTGTAATAGGGGTGGGAAATTTCAAAGGAATAAATAACATAATTAAGGCTGAGAATCTACTGAAAAATTTACCTCAAAATTGACTACTTTAATTTTCCATCTCTGAACAAATCACTCTCGTTTAATTGAAATA
Source organism: Eulacestoma nigropectus (assembly GCA_013397775.1). Lineage (NCBI taxonomy): Eukaryota > Metazoa > Chordata > Aves > Passeriformes > Eulacestoma > Eulacestoma nigropectus. The sequence continues at coordinate 324,273 of VZTE01006486.1, read as the reverse complement.
GATGGAAAGATAGAAATAGGAGTAATATCTATAAAAAATAATGCACTAACCACAATTTTCAGAAGTTTGTTACTCAAAAATATTCAAATCACAGAATATTAGATATGCACAGTTTATTAGAAAATTATTACATTTGAATTACTGAAATTTTTCTGCTTTCATGAACCATTGACAATCACAATTTTTTTTACTGCAAATCTCACTGATTTTTTAGGTCTCATGGCTGAAAGTAAATATTTGAAAGTTGAAACTTTGGAAAAAGTAGCAGTTGAAAGTTTCACAGTTTGAAAATACATAGTATTTTGAGTGTTGAAATGTTGAAAACAGCAGGCAAAGCTGCAGTTTTCCCTCACACTGATTGATTTTTCTAGTTACATATTCGATAGAGCACACACATCATCCATGAATATGGGGAACATTCAAGGTCTGAATCCTGTTTGGGATGACCTACAGGGATTTTCTTACTCCTTGATCTGTTTTATTCATAATTTTACACAAAACATAGAAGATTCACCTCTCGTCATCTAAAATTTCCAGCCATATGCTAAAACAAGCAGAAAGCATTGCGGCACTAGATAATATTCAATTTACAGTCTGTTGCTGTTTCTAACTACTAGGAGGGTTCATCTGTTACTTTGAAAGGAAAACCCCACCAAGTTATATTTCTGATGCAGGTTTCATGTGACCTCTGTTTCTTACAGGTTTTCCTCCAAGGCAACACTAGCAGGATGGCAATGAATGCTGCATAAGGAACTTCAGCAATCTGAACTCCAAGGGATTGCTTATAGCTGAACAAAAAGTATACCTAAATTTTCAAGCACTGAGCTAATTAGAACACAAAGCGGTTGAGAAACACCGCATGCCAACTATAAAGCACAATTTTGAAGAGTACTTATTATTACTAAAATTATTGATAATAACATTAATATTAACATTAACGTTAACGTTAATATTAGTATTGAATTAAATCAATAAAAAAGCATGTAGGTCAGCATCACAGAGTAAAAACTACCACAATCTTTGAAGAAGTCAATCTGTTTACAAAGGGGTCAACCCTGAAATCAGGTGTCACAGGCATCACTGAGGGCACACAATGGGTTTCTCCGCTCAGAGTATGCACAATATTTTGAGAAATGAAAAATGGGTGTTTTGGGAAGGGTAAAGTGTCACTCATTTAATACTTACAGAATACCAAAGTAAGCAGGGAAGTGTAAATATTACAGAATAAGTTTCAAGTTTGTTACCTTTTAAACTGTTCTAACAATGATCATTACTCCCAGGTTATTTAAGGAGTTGAAATAGCTGCAGTCTTTCAGAAACATTTCAGTGAGTTAAATTTACCATTAAATAATAGACCAAGAATGTACAAAAAGTTCATTGCATTATTTCAACTGATTCTCTTTTATGTAAAGGCAGCTCTCCTACCCCAGCAGACTAAATACCAAATTGTCAGAACAGTAAAAATTCACAGTCTCCAGCCTCAGTCCACACACGTATTGGTTTATACAGCTACTAATTAATTTAGAGTGCAATAGCTCATTTGTAATTGATACAGTAGCTTGCTCTTCTAGAAAATTTATGCAACCATGATACATGCTGTCAGGTACTCACATGAGCCAGCCATGTACCAGTGAGAATTGCAGAAAAGTTGTTACAATTATTAGAGGATTAATATCAACCACAATTCCTAATGCCTGTAAGTAGATGGACTGACTCTCCCTTTTTCTTCTCTTCTCAGCTCCAGATAGCATAAGCCACTACTTAATATTGAGCATAGAGTATCAGACTATCAGAATATCAGAATATTTGTTACTTGTATACATTAACATTTATTTCTTAATTTAAACATTTTTTAATTGTTACACAAATGTGGTTTTTTTTAGGGATTTATTAGAGAGAGGGAGGGACAAGCTGAGTAAAGCACACTAATGAGGATCCACAGAGCATTATTTTGGCATTATGCCCTAAATCTCTATACTGAAAGAAATAAAGACAATGAAGTAATGGTCTGAAAGCTTTGCTCCCTTGAGATCAGAACAAAAACCTCAGCTGAGACAGAAATGAATATTCAATAAAGAAGCAAGTACTGAAATCTTAACTGCTGAAACTAATTATTAGGAAGTTTTTGCTATAGCTTATGACAGTTGGAACCCATTATAGAAGCATTAAAATACTCAATATTAAAAAAAACTAAACAATATTTTTTCCAAGTTATAACCTTAGAAATTAGACTCTGATTATCTCATGTCCTCTTCATGTCAGAAATAGGTTGATGTAAAACATATAAAGACCAGAATAGGACCCACTGAAATGAAATAAATCTGTAAACATAAAATGACACAAATGAATGCCTGTGTTCTCCATAAATTAGGGTTTGAAAAGAATTTCTGAAAATGTGCAGAAGTGTCAAGTATTTAAAAGTTTCAAGGGCTTTGTGTTTGGGTTTTAATTTTAGAAAAAGCAAATTTCTTATAAATATGAAAAACCATTTATGAAGATATAAAACAGCTGTAGGAATGTTTCAGTACTGAATAAATGGAACAGAGTAAGATTTCTGGATGCATTTTCTCATTTCTATTAAAAATTTACTTCAAGTACATTTTTACATAACCAGAAATTTAAGGTGTTTTTATATTTATGGATTTGAAGGCACGTGAAACAACTTAGTAACACAATTCATTGGGCTGAATTGAACCAAGTTTCCAGAAGTGTAGTCTTAGAAACCCATTAATTTCAAAGTATCCAAAGTTTTCTAAATCCCTGATGAAACATTACACATTAAGTCATATTTGCACAGTTGCCTAAGTAAATAAAGGCAAAACAAGAAACATCTGTGGAATCATGCTAATTAAACAACTGAGTGTCAAAGTCTTTTAAAAAGACTTCTTTGAAGTTATTAACAATCTGTAATTGTCCTGATTTATGAAATCAGGAGCCAAGGCCAAGTTCAGTGAGTATCAGAAGGGTTGGCTTAAAAATTCAGACAACTCCCCCTTCCTCAGAGGTTCCCTTACCTCCCAGGAAAAAAAAAAAGAAAACAATATTTACAATCAAAATATTTTCCAGTGAATTTTAGCAGATTTTTATAACACTTTGAAAAAGTTATTGCTTATTTCTAATAATTCCATTTCATGAAAGAAACATTGCCTATAATTTATAGGTGAGGTTTTTATTCAAGTTTTCCACCTTTCTGTACTTCTTGACATCAAGTCAACAAACACTATTTTCAAGTCTGAGAAACTATTACAACAGTATTAGTTTCCCTACTGTACTTCAGATACTCCAAAACTGTTTAGGGTAATGACCTGCTATACACTGCCCCTTGTTGATGCATATCTGTTTCATCCTTTTACAGGACATGCAACAGAAAGAGTTTAAACACTGTGGTGAACCATTCTTGTTCGGACTTACAATGCTTTTCCCCATCCCGCAGTCCCTGAGCTGCAGGCCCAGACTTTGACCACCTGCTCACAAGAACATAGAGAACTTTGAAACAATAGTTTGTCAGGTTGTGATGGAGATAGATTTACTTTCCCTTAATTTACCGAAACTGAGTAGGTACATTAAACATTCCCATTGAACAAAGCAAACCCTGACCAATCAAGGAATTTCAACAGGGAGATTACGTTCTAATTATCAATATTCTTTGAACTGAAGTAACTGAAACATTCTCAGAAAGAATGTACTTCATTATCATAATTATGACTTGTAGAAAAAAAATGCAGTGGCACAACTGAGCTGATACTTAAAAAAAATTTATTAGCACCAAGGCAATCAGCAACTAAACAAAGAAAACAAATATTTGAAACCAACAGAATTACCTAGGTGCATGATTTCACAGAATTCTAAAACATGAGTCATAAACACGAAGAATTTACATAACAGGCACTTGTATTCTGGACAGCTGGTTGCTCCCATAACCCATCAGGAGTACTTGCTACTTCATGCATTTCATCTGCTCATGCAGGAAAGGAAGCGTCAGGCTCCAAAAACCAACTAAATAATGGAGTTCTGCTGAAAACAGAGCAAATGCATGCTAAGGTATAAGTCTGCTCTTTTTTAAGTATTACAATTTGAGAAGGAAAAAAAATATGTGTCAAGAAGCTAGTCCAGCATCCCAAGGATACTGAGAATGTTCCAATTCATATTGTATCTGAGATATGAGCATACTATCCCCTGGTGCTATATTCCTGATCTTAAATACCCCACATGCTAACCCTCTTTAAAACTTAACTGTTCATTTATTGATGTTATTTTTCACTTATTCAAGTCAACCTAAGATGCTACACTACAGTTGAAGCACAGCTGACCTTCAGACCTCCTCTGCAGATGCTAAACTTGACCACCTCACTGTTCATAATTGCAGCAGATGGTTATAGTCTTAATATGCACATATGACCCTTACAAGGTCTGTTCTCTGCTCCAAAGCAAAGGAATGAAAATTTATCAAGGTCACTGAAGACTTTCCCTTGCTCTCCAATGTAAGGAGGTGTGGGGAGGTGAAGGCACCAGCACTAGAGGGCACAAGGATGAGAGAAAAGCTGGAAGCAGAATAAGAAAACACATCCTTGACATGGTGGCCCAGTCCTTCTGTAGTGCTGAGTCTGCATTGGTAGTTAATGGAAACTGAGACATGACATTGGTTCCAGTACTTTGTCTCTAATTTATTTATTTTTAAAGTTACTCCACCTCTACTTCTATGATAAGCAGGTTCTTAATTTCATCATAACAATTTAATAATCAGTAGTGATGGATAGCGCTGCAGATAATTGGCATAGTTTAACCCTAGACAGCAATTGCGTACGACACAGATGCTCACTCACTGACCTCGTGCTGCAGTGGTATGGGGAGGAGAATCAGGGAAAAAACGAAAGGCTCATGTGTAGAGATAAGATCAATTTAATGATTGAAACAAAGTAGAATATATTAATAATACTGCTAACATTAATGATGATGATATAATAATGATGATGATAATGATGATGATGGTGATGATAAAAATAATAATAATAATAATAATAGTGGTAGTAGTAGTAGTAGTAGTAGTAGTAGTAGTAGTAGTAGTAGTAGTAGTAGTAGTAGTAGTAGTAGTAGTAGTAGTAGTAGTAGTAGTAGTAGTAGTAGTAGTAGTAGTAGTAGTAGTAGTAGTAGTAGTAGTAGTAGTAATGAATAAGAGAGAGATGGCTGATGCCCAGACAATCCCCACACACTGATTGGCCCTTGCTGGACAACCAACTGCCCCCTGTCTATTTACTGAACATGACATTCATTGGTATAGAATTCTTTGGTTAGTTCAGCTCAGCTGTCCTGGCTGTGCTCCCTCCCAGCTTCTTGTGCCCCTACTCACTGGCAGAGCACAGGAAACTGAAAAGTCCTTGATTTAGGGTAAGCACTGCTCAGCAAAACCTAAAACATCAGTGTGTCATCAACATTATTCTTAGCCTAAATTCAAAACACAGCATTGTACCACCTACTAAGAAGAAAATTAACTCTATCTCAGCTGAAACCAGGATAATAGTCATCATCAATAACTGTCTCCATTTCTACTAAATGAAAAGTCCCTTTAATTTAGCATATGTAATGTAGCAGCTTTGTCTCAAACAGCTAAAACAAATTTTAAAATTCATGCTATCTTCCCTCAAGTAGTTTTTATTTCTTACCTAACCTCTTCTGAATATATTTTTTATTTTCTTTTGTACATTAACTTTTCTAGCTCATGGAGATATTGGAATATGAACCGGTGATTATATTAATGAATACAAATCACTCTCTACACTGGATAATGAGCATTATACTGACTACTGTAGTATGTATCATCATTATAACAAATAATTAAATACCCATTTACTGTCAGTGTAAATGTTTCTTGATTTTCTTCTCTATTGCAGACTTATGTCAAGAGAAATCTGGCTTGTGCATACTAGCATCTGGCAAATCTGAGAAGTCAGAAGACAAATTTAAAGCAGGTGGTAATTATCTTTAAAACACTTGTGTAAATGGAGGCCTGTACAACAGTGAAATACATTGGAATAAGCACAAGAAGAAGAGTCATGGAGAAGGACAGTAGCGATGTTGACTGTATCAGTGGTGTATGAAGTGTGGTTATCATCTTTCCAACATTAGCTAATTTAAGATACTTCCAAGCAAGTTGTGAACTGCTGTATGAGTTTTATGGATAAAACTCCACTTAGGAGTGTCACTTAGGTAAGTGTATTCCTAATCCTTCAGAGTCACCAAATGCCTGGAAGGATGAAAGCTTTTTCCATCATACATTGATATTTGCAGTGCAACTCCTAGGCAACCAGAAACAAAAGAGGAAATAAGGGAGGAATAGCTTTGGAAGTTAAGTCCGAGAGAAAACACAAATGTGAGCAAAATAATCCCACTGTTTACTCGTCTTTGATCGTTGATGAAATCTGCCTCATAACTCCACCTTTGGTGATGAACCAAGTTAACATATCTGATCCAAAGAATAAAAATTTTCCCATCATAGAACCATTAAAGGTGTGAAAGGCCTTGTTGGGGTTTTAGGAGGTCTCTTTTTGTTTTCTTTTTCTCTCAAAGAATTTTTTCCCCATACAAGCTGCCAAAGAGACAAAAGACCTGGCCACAGGGGGAGGGGTCTAGCTGGCCAGCCTCTTTCACCTGAGGTTTTTTCGTGTGGGGCAGAGAGGTCGCGAGATTTGAACTGGGTAAAAGGGGTTGGGTGGGGTCCCTCGCTCTCTTGTCCGGCCGGTATTAGAGGGGGAGAGGAGCTGCTGTCGTTGTGGAGAGAGTTCGCCACTACTACAGACTTCTGCCTTCTGCTGCCTTCCTTCTACCCATCTGCTCGAATGCTTCAGGGGGGACCGGGATCCCAAGCCCGCCTTTCCCTGCCCTGCTGGGAGCCGGGCCACGGCTGCCGTTCCTTTGCCGCTGCTCCGAGCCTTCACTGCACTGTAGCCCCGCACCCCCCGCCTGCCGAGACCTCCCGGGGCTCCCGCTGCAGCTCCGGAGTTTGATACATCTCGCCTACCACCCGGGATTCTGTGTGTTCGTCCCTGCTGTTCCGGGATCGGCTGCCCCGGGGGTTTGTGAGGCGAGCTCCTTGTCCGCCATTACCGCGTGCTCCCCGAGCTCGCTCCGGAGCGCCCCCTGCAGCCGCGAGGGAACCATCGCACCCTCCCCAAACAGCCGAGGGAAGGCGGGCACTGAGTTCCTGGTTCTGTTTGTTATTGCTGCCGTGGTTAGTGTTGTTTGTTTGCCTCTCTCTCTCTCTCTATATATATATATTAGTAAAGAACTGTTATTCCTATTCCCTATATCTGTGCCTGAGAGCCCCTTAATTTCAAAAATTATAATCATTTGGCGGGAAGGGGGTTGCATTTTCCATTCCAAGGGAGGCTCCTGCCTTCCTTAACAGACACCTGTCTTTCAAACCAAGACAGGCCTCCAAGATCAAAGTCCAGCCTTTGACCAAACACCACATTGTCAATTAAAACATAGCACTAAGTGTCACATCCAGTCATTTCTTGAACACCTCCAGGGATGTTGACTCACCACTCCTCTGAGCAGACCATTCCAATGCTTAACCACCCTTTCAATGAACAGTTTTTTCCTAATATCGAGTCCAAACCCTCCCTGGTGCCACATGAGGCCATCTCCTCTCATCCTGTCTCTAGTTGCCTGGTAGAAGAGACCACCCCCACACCTGGCTACAGCCTCCTTTCAGATAGTTGTAGACAGTGACAAGATCCCCCCTGAGCCTCCTTTTCTTTAGGTTAAACAAGCAGATGCCCCTCAGCCATTCCTCATGAGACTTACTGTCTACACCCTCTCTAGACGTGACAGCTTGTCGGGTGAAAATAAGAAAAGAATGATGACAGAAGAGAGAAAATAAAAGAACCCACTCGCCCAAATGTAAACAAAAACCTCTGAGAAGCCAATTCCACAATTCAACTATTTATTTTGATCCTCTATCTGGTAGACAGACAGCAGTGATCGATACACTTTGCACCCTTGAGTGAGAGTTCCAATGTTATTGTGAAGTATTCTCAATTGCATGGGCAGATGGTCTTAGCAGCTACAGCCTTCAGCTCTGAGCACTGCAGAATTCTTTACACAAGAGTATGTTTAGAACTAGACTATGCTTGAACCATAGATGAGACTATGCTCATCATTTCTAGGAGGATTTTTCTTGCTTAAATATTAAACCATGTAGTGAATACATTGCATCAACCATCGCATCTCTGTGGAAGCTGCCAGCAACAACCCTCACAGACCTTCAGATTTAAGTTTTCTTGGAACTCTATTGTCCCTCAAGTTCTGCTGCTCCCCTCAGCTGTTTTCAAGGACTGATGTACACTGACAATGTCCATTAGACTGTCATGGCTATTAGGACATCAGCTTCTAGCTGATAGTATGAACAGCTCTCACGTTTAGGTTAATTTCTATCCCCCTCTGCCACAGCCAATGATTTATGCAGAACTTCCACTCTTCCTATGCTGAACGTAGCAGTAATCAGTTTTGAGATAGTGGGAAAGGAAAGGAATTTTAGGTTTGTCTTTCAGGAGTAATGCAAACATTTCCCTCTTGGCACTCCAGAACTTAAACGCATACTTACTTTTTCTTAGGTTGCTGCACAGACCTAAGATGAAGGATGATGGTGGAGTAGATGACATTTTAGGTTGGACTAGGCTAGTCATCTAATTGGGATGGAAGTCAAACTCTATTTCAAAAGCCTTTCATAGTTCTAGTACCTTGGCAAAAGTAAGAAGCTTGATGGCTTCATTAAACATTAAATTTAAATGACCCATCATCCTAAATCAAAGTGGAGTGTTTCTGGAATGCTATTTTAGGATTTTTTTATTATTTTACTGCAAATAATTTTCAATTATTCTAGTTATCATTTTTTGAAGCAATATTTTGTTTAAGTGGCAAGTTTTTGGTTGTGAGAGTGGGCTTCCAGGGTGGCTTCTGTGAGAAGGCACCAGAAGCTTTCACCATGCTGGACAGACTCAGGGGCAGCTACTAATTCACAGCCTGAATACCAGGCAAAGCAGCAACATATGACCTCATAAAAGAGCTTTGGTCATCTTCGCATTAGTATTTAACAGATTACTGAAGAATCAAGAACAAAGTTGTCTGGAAACAGTTACATTAGAGAATGAAGGCAAGGATGCAAAAATGTTTCAGATGGTTGATAAATGCTTTGAGTAAAAAAAAAAAAAAAAAGAAGCAAAACAAAAAAAAATTAAAAAACAAAACAAACCCAAACCAAACCAAATAAACAAAAAAAACCCAAAACCCCCCCAAAAAAACAACGAAAAAAACCACAAAAAATCCCCAAAGAACAAAAACAAAAACAAAAACAAAACCACAAAAAACCCACACTTCTTGTGTGCATGTTCCTGAACAGGTGAACCCTAGACGAACTTCCTATAAAGTTGGAATTCTGGCAGTGGTTATATATTGGAAACGTGTCTGGGGGATGGAGGGGTGGAAATCAGTGCTGGATGACTTGGACTGATGGGACATGGGGTTATGAGACCATGAAATAGCAACAAAGATATTACTAGTGAGGTTTTACAGTGCTTAAGGCAGAATATACTGGGAGAATCACAGCACCCTCTCCCCAAATGTGCTTTCTTATCCCTTCCCTTGTGAAAGTCCTGATACTCATGTGGAATACAAGGAAATTTCAGAAGATAATTCAAGATTTCACTCTTTGGGGATTTGAGCTTTCGATCACATCTTTCCGAAACAGTTCATTGCTTGGTGGTGCGAAGCTGCTGTCTGTAAAGGAAAAGCTAGAAAAGTCTGAGACCAGTAGAAAGCATAGGACTATAGCAGCTCCTGCTTTGACGAATTTGTGCTGATGGATAACCATACCTCATACTCTGCATTTCACACAGACCAAGGCAGTGAAAAAGTATTTGCCACTACTTTTTTTGTCGTACAAAGTAAGTTTAAGTGACTTAACCAGTCTGGACTAGATACCATAATTTGGTGTCTGGGTGAAAATTGCTCATCATTAGTGACACTGTGTGCCTGGATATTTCATAATTGAACTATGTTATAAGCAGGGTGAGATTTCTCCACAGTGTTGTCACTAATAGCTGTGACTCTCAGTGATATTTTTTAAAGTCCTCAAGTGATATAGCTCCAATCAATTTAGAGACTTCATTTTTCATGAAGCCTAGCATCTTAGCACTTCAACAGGCCATAAAATATCTTTATGAAGTTTGGCAACAGTGTTATGCACAAACTGAAATCTAGAGAGTTTCACTTTGTCAGATCCAGTGATGTGGCAGATTTATGGATGGAAGGGAAAAAGGGAGAGCTGCTAGCTTCCTCTCCATGTAACACTGTTTATTAAACAATATAAATATGTGCATAAAGTCCCCTCAATAACCAGCTTGCACTGTCCTGTGACTCAGAGGAAAAATAAAATCTAAGTATATGCACTTTTCATCCCCACAAGAATATCTTGATTCATTCCATATCTTCTTGCTCCTTTGTCATACACAACAAAAGCTGGTAATTTAAGCAGGATATACTTTTATGAGTTCTACCCCCCTCCAATATACTTGGTTTATTCCACTGTCATCTTTAAAACCTTTAAATAAGCATCTCTGTGCTATAACTTACCACAGTCAAGAGATAGGGAAGACATTAAATACATGCAAAAAGTAACCTAATCTGAAGCACATCAGCTCTCACCTTGCTCCTATAATGCAAGGTCCTAATAAAATTGCTTTACTGATTTATGCCACTGGCTTGTCTATTCCAGTGGCCAAGATTAGCTAATAGCAGAGGTTTCTGAAAAAAATTGAAGTCCATCCTTATATTAGGCTACTCATATTTCCATTGAATCAATTCACTTCAGAAAATAGGTTAGTTGGACATACTTTTAGTGTGTCCAAATGTGTGCCATGTCTTTAGTCTGAAATACTTTTTGATCAGACCCTTATTTTGTAAAGAAAAAATTCTGTTTAAAAAAATTACTACATAAATGAAAATTATGGATCTCATTTTCTGCCCCTCACTTCTAAACAGAAAGTCAGAGAACGGTCGAGTGTGGAAGGGACCTTTGGAGGTCATCTTGTCCAAGACCTTAATATCAGTGAAATAAGAGGATTTTTTTCTTCCCTGTATGAGCTTTCTTTCTGCTTTATATCTTTTCCCCTATATATTTTCTTCCTCATCTCTCTTTCATCCTCTGAAGAGAAAAAACACTCAAAAAATAATAACAACATTTCTTACCCTGTCTTAGATAAAGTGAAATACTTCCTCTAATAAATACCATGACGTCATGACAATTTAAGACCATGGCCTTCTCTTGTTCCTCCTCTTGTGCAAGTGATATTCATATTTCTCATGACTGTTTCAGTAACCTCCATGCTGACTATGAATTATTAGTGAAAATATGAGATTGGTCCAAGAATGCCTTTCTAAATCCCTTGATTATTTCTGCTTAATAGAATTCATCCTCCAAGTGTACTGAGCTTATTTAGGATCAATAAAATGAAGATAAAAATGTAAGAACTGGATTTGATATTAATTTCTGTCCCCTTGCTCTAGCTGGCTAGTCCTAGGAATGGGAAATAAACAAAAATGCCTAAGGCCTTAGTTACAATCACTCTGTGGAAATTAAGTCATTTGTTAAGACCATTTTATTGCATTGGTTTCTCTCTACTCTGTACTGCAGAACACTGCTGAGAATAGTCAAGGTTTTTTTATTCCTTTAGATGAATAAAAATAGAACATATATACTTATATGATTAAACTTGTTGCATGGATAAGACTACACAACTTTATGTAAATATTTTAAGATCAGATTTTTATTCTACAGTACTTTCTTGTTTAGTTTAAGATTTGAAGATAGAAGTGCAAAAGATCTGGGAAAAATAAATAATTCCCTGTATCTATGATCCAGACATTATGCAGAAGGCATGCAAGACAGACTTATGCTAAAATTTATCCTCTCTCTCATCACACTCAGACATCCGACTGTTCACTTTTTTTAGGTTTTTTTGTTTGTTTGTTTGTTCTGTTTTGTTGGTTTTTTTTTTTTTTCTATCCAAAAAGACTTGGACCCATGAATTAAGAAACAATTTCCTAGAAATACTTTTGGGTAATAGATTTTCTCAATTATGCTTGATGAAGAGGAAGATGTTTCTTTTTAAATACAAAGCATTAAATTTTCAAGCAATTAGTCATTGCAATGGGGTAATTGATTTTCTTTATTCTAGCTGAAAAGTTTGCTAATTTTCTTTTCCATCAAGGGTCTGTGACAATACATAAACTTTGTTTTAAGTTATGAGAAACTATATCTTTCCATATTCTGACAGTACAGATTATAACACTACAAAAGAGTAAAGTTTTTACTTTGCCACAGGCAAGTGTTGCTCTACCAGTGATTTTAACTTCTCACTAGTTGTAGGTTTCAGTCTTCTGTAGTTTACGCACAACCTTATTAGGCCGGTCTAGTTTAATAGGCTTTAACATTTTCAAGGTTGCTTTTCCCTCATTAATGAATATGAGTTCAGCAAGGTCAAGTCAAAGACTTAAGAGAGGTCAATAAGGACATTTATGTGTTTCTCAGCATTTTTCATGGAAGAGTTGGAATTTTTTTATTAGTATAAAGGAATAAAAATGCATCAATAACTACAGGTATTTAGAATTGCTTTATTAGCACACTTGGAAAGTAAATCTCTAATTCAAATGTTCAACAATGTCTATTCATTTGGAGGAAGAAATGATTACATTGACTTGCTTTGTAAGCTATATAATATGTTCAAGACTCTCGAGCCAACAAGCAGAACAGCAGACGTAGCTGCTTGTTCTTCAGCCTATATTGTATTTTTTGATAATCATCATGATTATTGGTTTTGCACTGCATCATAATTCTAAGAAAATAGTTTGAGAACTGATTATAGAGGTACAAGCTTCCTAAAATGTCTATTTTTGAAATACACATTCACATAGAAGATAGCTGGGTGGTTAAGGTACTAAAGTCTAGAGGAAGAAAAACCAGAACATCAGAAAAAGCAATTATTTCTAGTTTAACAGAATATCATGATCTAAAAATGCACAAACATGAGCTGTCACAAGGACAAATAGAGAAATCAATAGCGGCTACCAGTCAATACACAACAAAATATCAGTCACAGTTTACTTCCTGACCCAGTTTGAAAGGTAAACATATCAAAGCATGGATGATGTCCTTCACAAGGATATTTAAACAAATATTGCATTTTCAGCCATATAGAAATAGGACCATGCCCTGGGCTAACTTCCTTACACCTGCTCTGAAGGACTGCTTTGTCACTGCAGACACTGATTCTGGCAGGCAGCAAGGCTGAGGATCCCCTGCCTGGGAAAAATGTTCTGCTCTCATGCTGGCCTGCACAGTCCTGCACATACACTAGGACATTTGTGCTACTGACATCCAAATAACAGTATGAGCAATTCTTTACCATCTGCAGCCTCCTAGACACTCATTCTGCCTAAAAATCTGTGACTAATAGGTGAATAATTAAGTTCTGTTTTCCTTATGATTATATGCTCAGGTTATGGCTTGATCAATCATGGTAGAACAGCCTGGGAGAGTTCATCCAAAAAAGTGGCCACCAGTATTGCATTGGTTAAAATGTCATTAACCAGCAATATCTTGTACAAATGTGTAAGAATGTTATCTCATCTCATCTATCCTTTGTGGCTTCCAAAGCTTGCAGGATTTATGGAGCAACGCTCATGTCATACTTGATCAATTACTTCAGAACAAGCCATGAAGGTATAGTGTGTGACATTTCCTAGAATAACTCAAAATATCACTATTATAAAAAACACCAAATCTACTATTCAGGTGTATTTGCTCATTTTATTGGACTGTCTTACTTAAAAACTACTTTCCAGCTTCTCTAGATCAGAAGATTTACTTCACTGAAATGATGAGCAGTCTGGGGGAAGCAATTTTGTGTCCAGAGTAGCCTGTTTCTGGAAGCTTGTGTTGTGACATAGGGAAAATTTGTTCACATAGAACTAAAAAGGTCTGTTTCTGTATAAGGAAGACCCTATAATACAGATCAAGTATGACCTCATGGAGAAGCACTTGTTCTCCTGCTGAAAAAATATGCCTGCAGGCCTAGAGGTTTGCCGTGTAGCTGCAGCACTTCAGTCAGCTTTTATAGCAGACAGAATATCTCCAAATCCCTTGTTTGAGAGCTCTCAGAAGTCATGAAGACCAAGTGGATTCCAGGTAGCAGAAAGAGATTTCTGCTAACAAATTCAGCTTAATTCATGCGTGGTTGTTATAAAAGCATAACAAGAAGCTTATAGAACCAGAAAAGCCTCGGGTACGTGTGACAGTATTCCCCAGTTATCATTTTACCCCCCAAAGTTGTTTGAATTAGTTGCTCTATACTGGCTAGGTACCCAGCTGTAAGGAATATCTGGGATCGTTTATTAGCATCAAATTGATAGTTTATACCAATACTGACTACTGCTATTTGTGGAGAGTTCTCTAAAAAAACATACTGTGAGTGGAGAAGAAAAAAGATGATAAAAAACTCAGAACCAGGTTATGTACGTGGACTTTTATATTTTGGGTTGAAGAAAGTCTGTAATTAATTTTTAAAGCTCATATCTGCACAACTGAAACATAGAGTCAAAGAAAGTCACACTGAGCAAAGTGGAATATCATCAATGCTGAAAGTTCTGAGAAAGTCACTGTACAAGTCAAAAGACTATTCATTTCAACAGCTTACAGTTTGATAGTCCAAGGTCATCTGACCTAAAATGAGAAATAGATATAAGTAGCTTTAAAAACAAGCAGGAAAATTATGACATACTGGAAGAAATAACCTACAGCTAGAAGACCTTGGACTGTCACCTCATTAGATTTCAAAGTGTCAGAGGCAGCCAGGATCAATACCTGAGTGACAGACCAACATGGAAAATTATTTGAATGTTCCAGAAGTGTGATGGAGTTTCAACCAGCAGTTTAGAGTCTTGAGAATAAGATTTTAAAACAACAGATTCTAAAGCAGAAAATACCATGATTTAAAAATTTATTCTCATATTTAGCCCTCCTCAATAAGTGACTGCACCACCTTCTTCCATTCCAAAGTTCATTAGCATAAACAGCTTCCTTTAGATGGATTGAAAATCCTATTTTATACTTAAACCTCAAATACTAACAGAATTCAGATATGATGCTTCAATAAGACTGAAATAACTTAATTCCTTTGGTATGGGAAGGTTTAGTTTTCCAGTAGAAGTAACTTCGGTTTCAACTTTCCAAAGAACAATCAGTATTTAAAAAATCACGTAGTGGAATATTCTTAAATTAAAGACAATAATTTAGAAAATTTGCTTAGACTTAAGGTCTTGTTTTAATTTCCAGAAGCTTGAACTTACTTACAGAGTGTTGATTGTGCTAGCAAGCCCATAGGGACAGAAAATATGCTATTTCTTCCACTTTTTAAATTTTGGCATCTAAATACAGGATAATAAAGGAAAACAGATTACTAATAAAAAACTTTCAGCCTTAAACAACAGCTTATGCTAAAGCAGGTGCAACTGCCACCTAATAGGGGCCAGATTACTTGACTACAGCAGCTTATGATTCTCAAAGATTTATTAAAAATCATAAAGAAGTAAATTTATTGTTTGCCTTGGGGCAATTAAAATTGTGTGCTTAACTCCATGAATGTAAGGCAAAGAAATGTATCTCACTATCAATATATATGTAGGTTATTACACACAAAATATAAGATGCGAGTTTTGCACACTTTTCCAGGAATGAATAACTTTTAGTTTAATAAGGTTTGAGCCAGAGACAACTCTTATCTAAGGTACAGAGTTTTGAATCCCTGGTTAAAACTTCATAAACACTGTTAAAATTCATTCTGCAGAATGATGAAGAATGGCCATTACCTTGAAACGACCTTGCAACCTTCTCCTGTTTGTGTCCAGAAGTAATTGTGAAATGCAAGGGTCACAACATGCCACAAGTATTTGAATTTCCATATAAACCTGAGTAGTCACCTTCAGTGGTGATTTCACTGTCTACATCCAAGACTGCAGGAACAGGCATGTGATAATCAAGGTTAGCTCAGAAAGAAATACACAGGAGAAAGCTACAAGTTATTGAACTTTTGTCATCTTTACTTTTGTATGACACTTACTTATTCTTCTTAGTTTTAGCTTGATAATGAATAACATATGCTAGGCCTTTTTCTGTACAACATTGATCTGTTAAACCTCCATTGCATTACACATATTTGCATACTCACATCTACCATAAAATTTTGTTGATATATCTGCCAGCTAAAAAGCATCAAAGTTGCCACTGGCTTGAACACAATTCATTAATTTCATTGTTCTACCAAACAACAGTAAGGAAGTAAATCAGATGCTTTGAGGTAACATAGCAGTGCCACTTAACATGACAGTACTGCAGTTTCTTATAAACAACATGATATAGCGTAATACAAGAAGACAGAAAACACAAATGATAAAAAACCAATTACTTGCTGATAAAAATATGTAAATATTTTCTTCATGCTGAAAGTCCATAAAACTGCCTTGTAGCTAACAACAAGATGAAGCTTAGGTCTCAGACATTTGATATATGACAAAATTTCTTAAATTCTTTTGATCTGAGCCCCATAATGATCCCCTCAAGGTTGCAGGCTTTATACCTGACAGATCATTGCTTTAGAGTTTAATACATTTTCTTCCAACAAAGCAGTGCATAAACAAGTGCTTTAGCAATTAAACAAATGTTGCAGGGGCATGTAATGGTACCCATACCTCATTTCTATGAGCATGGTTATCTATATAATAGAGTTAATTGCTCCCACAGTGAGGGACAGCATGGACTTCTGCCAGCCCTATTTAAAGGAGCCTTCTATGGTGTGTGACCAGCATGAAAAACAAACAAATTCGCTGTGTAGCTACAGAAACTCTCAGAAGTGCTCTGTCCCCTAGAAAGGGTGAAATAATAGCAGTAGCACATCTGGCCCCTCACAACAAGTGCAGAGAGTAATTAAGTTTATGAAAGGCAGGGACCTCTGAGTAAAATCTATGGGGTTTGTGACAAATTCATTGGACTAAGATGGCCTCTTAAGCTCCTGCAGACATTTTTCTCTTTTGTGAAGCAGAAACTAGCTGTAAACAGGAACAACTCCAAAAGACAGTATACATGGAAAAGGGAAGCTTAATCTGGAAACCTGAATAAATTAAAACTCCTTGAGCAACAGACATATTGATTTTAACAGCTTTATTAACTGGCTAAGAGAGTTATAACGGCAGTAAGGAACTAGACTGTCATTCCAGAAATCCTTCCATTTTGGTGTTTCTAAGGTGTCAAATACAGCAGAAAATATTTTGATAATAAACTAAGAAAAGAAAAAAGAAAAATCAAATAATCTAAGGTAAACTTCAAGCAAAAAATGGAACTGAGACCAGTATCAGGTACCTCTGTTCTACAGCATCAGGCAAGGGGAACCCTTTGTAGATTTATGTGGGGATTTCTGAGGAATTTCATGAGGTTGATAAAGAAAATGAGGGGGATGTTAGTATGTAAACAAAGAGGGTTACTTGAAACAGAAACACAATGAGAATTTTCTATCCTTCCAGTGAAGAGAAATATCATTATTTCTAAGATATGAAATCCTTTTAACCATATACTTCAGGAAATTGGGAAAATTAACATTTAAACTCAATTACAGCATATTGGAGTACAAGTTCTTAGATTTAAATGCTTCAGTAACAGAAGATAAAGAAGGCTGTAGAAAAAAAGAGGAGTTTCTAAAGAAATGAGTGAATAGCAATATTAAACTGCTTCAGAAGAAGTCATTAGTGAACAGGCAGTTATCAAGGCATCTATCTTTAGCTTAAGTTTATATTATATGATACAGAGCTGGCAATATAAAGCATCAGTGATTTCTTGAGTTTCAGTAAGGATACAGCAGTAGTTTGTGCAATGGCAAACTCCTCTTCTGCCTTACTCTGGGTAGTGCAACAGCGACTTTTTTGATTCTCAGAAAACTTGTTCAGAAACTGCAGTCCACTAGCTACCACTCTACAGTGAGAAAGCAGCCACAGGCTTCCAGTCAAATGGAAACTAGACTGCTGAACATAAATTAAAAGGTACAAATAATATATAAATATCTGTTTATGTGTGAACAGATGCATTTCTTTATGCAAATATATACACATACATACATTTCAGAGAGTATGTTAACATGCTGTTCCCTAATCTGGGTACATAATCAAAGAGAAATAATTTGAGGCTGAAATTTTCTGTTCTGAGCTTGTACCATGTGGATAAGCCTGTTGATTGAAATGAGTGTGGCCTGAGCATCTTAGAGAAGGCTGGAGGGCTGCACTGGTGCAGTAGTGTGATGCTTACATAAAACATTTTTTCATTATACCAATCAACTTTTATTACTGAAGAAAATCAGTTCCGTTGCAAAAAGCATTTAGTGTGTCAGCAAAATAATTTTCTGTTCAGCCTTTAAGTTTTTCAAAGAAAGGGCAGTCAACTTGTTTCTTGCCAGCAAATCAAAATGAAAAGCCATTACAATTTTGTAGCAGTTTCAAAGGCAAACTGCCGTAAAAGATTTTAAGCAAAGTTTCTGAAATCTGTTTTTGTGTTGTTAAAACCGGCTAATATAATTTGAGAAGTATGAGCTTAGTAAACAGCAATATTCTTGTAGACTACAGAACACTGAGGACTCCAAATGTATTGGTATATAAAGTCTACCAGCAACCTTTACACACATAAGTGGTTAATTCTAAAGATTGTTATGTGACAACAAAATTAAAACCTTTGATCCTTATTTCCAGTAGCAACACACCATCAAGAAAAAAAAAGTAACCTCTTTTAACTTGTAGCAGTCTAAAGGTTGTAGGAAGGAGAACAATAGAGATAAGGTTTGTGAACCTCTTCATTAATGTCGTTCTGCCGTAGACTGGAAAAAGGTATAGCAGTGCTTTGCAAACTGCTGAGAAGCAGCATAGGCAGCACACATGCCGTGTGCCAAAACGCAAGTCAGCACAGGATTAGTCCATAATGTGTACTAAGGGACGGTGCAGAGCAGCCCAATGATGATAGGTGTGGGAGAGTCTCTGGGGAGCCATCCCTTCTTGTGCAGTGATACTCGCAACCAGAACAGAACAGCAGCCTTAGGACCATCCACAGCCGAATTAAGGGATGATTTCGACTGGTAGAAGTTCTCTGTAGAACTTGGGCATGGTGTCGTGCTGAGGAAGAAACAGTGCTTAACTTGGGAGGTGTATCAACTGATGCTGGTCAACCCTGCACTCCACTGCAGGAAGTTCAATTTCTGATGATTTTTCCAATTGGCCTTATTTGAGCTTTCTTCTTTTGAACACCAACTGCCAACAGAAAGCTACTTCAACAATGGCTGATGTAATTGCTCAATATAGAAAAAAGAAATTTTCAGGCAGGATGACTCTGTGTACAACACTGAGACAACGGTCTGTACTGCATCCAGTTTTTACACTTAAAAAATGGAAAAATTTAAATAGGTTATCATTGGCTTGCCATGCATAAGGACTTGCTCTTGATGTGACAAAAATTCAAGTGATATAAGTATGGCACACAGTAGTACATAGAAAAGTGCTGTGTAAAACTAGAAAATACAATTTTTCTTATGTCTAAGAAACAGCTGTGAAAGTCATGAGTAGGAGTTGGACTCCCAGCTGAACACTCGATAAACATTTAATCAATGATGGTTAAAGGATATGGAAAACTCCATTGCAAGATGTATTGTTTCCTGTAAATTGATCTAGGATACCTTTTAATCAGAGCTTACTCAGCTGTATAGAGGGATGACTGAGGAAGTAATTCTGTGAGCTGTTATATAGGGATGTACCAGAAACATTAATAGTCCCTCTGACATTCAGGTCCATGAATTTCTGGAATAGATCTTAAAATGTGAGAGTGGCATGCTCATTTTTCTTTTCCATAGAGACAGGTTGTCCTGGCCATGAAATCCACATAGTTTTGCTGCACTAGGAGCAGGGTTTATAATCCTCACAGGGGAGGTAATGTTGGTAACAAGAATTGAAAGCACTGCATGGGATGAGATACGGCTGAAGAGACAAAGCTCAGAAGAATGCAGGCTGACAGAAAGGAGCCAAGAGGAAAAATAGGATTTGATGAGGCTGATGTGGCACAAGGGAAACACAAGCAGCCAGGAAAGCCTTGTGGACCAAGTGAAATTATTTTCACCAAGCTAGCCTAGGTGCATAGCTCTCAGTGTGCTGTATGGGGCCCAAAAGATAAAATGAAAAGGATGGGCGTAGGAAAATGAAAAACGGAGTAGGAAAAGCAGCCTTTGCATAAGTAGAATAATTTTAGAAGTAAAATCACACACAGAAAATATAATAAGAGAAAAGCGAATCTGCCTGTTTTTAGGCAATTCACACGATCCACAATACAGATGAGAAAATTTCTGTCTCTGGACCACTGTAGTTATTCTCCAAGGCAGTAAAAGATTCAGTATCACTTGTGTGTTTCTCCAAAGAGCTAGTCTGTGCACAGGCAGGGATTTGAATAATTTACAGTAGAATGTCATTAATCCTGCCACTCCAGTACCTTATCAAAGTACAGATTAATGAGAGGTCATATAACTTCAACGTGCAACTGCTAGCACAAGCAATAACTCTGCCACTGAACTATTATACCTCCTTACTGAGCATGACATTTTAATGAAAATAAAAACTTTAGGTGGCTGTACAAGAAAACAAGGTTTTTAGCAGAGATCACAGCGACTTAACTTTTGGGGTTAGCTGATTTAGACTGATGAGATCTGGAATATTTCCACCCTATGAAAGTTAAGAAGCAGAGATAAATAAATAGATAAATCTGACAACATTGTCCTCAGTTATGTCCTGCCTTTTAAGGATTCTCTGTTCCACAGACTAAAGAATCAAAAGTATGGCCTGCATTTCTCTAAAGTTAGTGCTAACACCTTGATCTGAGAGAGTCTTTTCCCTTCACTCCAGCTGTCTTTCATGGCAGAGATTTCCTGGCACACAGCACCAGAGGGGAGATTTGTGCCTAGCACAGCACCAGCACGTGCAGCTGAGCCTGGGTTGCTGTCAGTTCACGGGCAGTAAGTGCCTGTTCCATAGCACCGACTCCATCGCTGCGCCTCAGCAAGTGACACATCGGCCAGTGCGCACAGACTCTGCTGCCTGGCAGGAGAAGAACGTGATTTTAATGGACTTCATTAATGCTAACAACTCCACCTGTAAAAGCACTGTATATTCAACTGACTGCCCAATTGTACTCTCTGACTAAAGTCTATATAATACTATATATAGCAATATTCAATCAGCAAAATGGTTGCTGATGGTTAAAATGTTTACTCAGCCACTGGAAGAACAGAAACAGATTCAATGAACTGACAACCTACAGTACATATGGTTTCTGAACTGACCTTTTGTATGTACACTAGCTTCCGAGACAAAAGATAATCAGCATTTAAAAGAGTTTGCTTTGCTGTGCCGAGCTAATATTGACTACTGGACTGCAGACATATAGTAAAAACAGCCACAGGGAAACAGCTACTCTTTCATTTCAGCTCTGTCCATGAGGTAACACTGATATGATACTAGACAGAAGTGAGTGACAGGGACAAAGTACAGAGAGCGTACTTTGGTGTAGCATCCAAATAATGCTGACCTGCTAGTAGGACAAGGCAGTATTCCTCTTTACATGAGCAGAATTAATAATATTAATTTTGCTGGAACTTCATCTCTACTTAAAGCTTTAGTTAAAACTAAAGCTCATCTCAGTGACATCACCACAACTTTGAAGCAAAACATTAAGAATTGTATTTGAGGAGGTACATAAAATTCTAGAAAATAATGATGATTAATAACAAGATGACAGGGTTAACTAAAAAGGGAAACTTTAAAGATTGTAAAACCAAAAATGTTCTGTTAAGTCAGAAGTGGATTAGAGTGTTCAAAGTGCTTCAGGACTCGACACCATGTAAAGGCTGATTTATACTCCAGGCATCATAATGCCTACCTACTTCAGAATGACAAATAGCACCGTGCTGAGATCTCAACGGCAGCCCCAGAGCACTAACAGCAAATGTCTTCCATCTTAATGGCTGAGCCTCTGCAATTCTCCTCACTTAAAATTCTGAGCATTTAACTCTTCTTGTTGCATCCAAATCCAGATACAAAAACCTTCAAATCAAACTATTTACCTCAAGTGAAATCTACCCTGAATAATTTATAAGCAGCAAGGAGTCTGAAAGAGAATGAGTTGAAGAGTGTGTTAATGAAGTCTAGAGTTTAAAACATAATGGTATAAAAGCTATTATGGATCTTTTCTAACCTTATAAGAAAGAGTATTGGTCTCTATAACAATGAAAGATCCCAATGAACAGGGAAAGAAACACAGTTCAGGTGTCGTCTTGTCAGTGACTGATGCTGCTAACAGAATCACACAGATTACTACAGAAAAAGAGCTGCTGTTTGAAGCAATTCCTGATGAAGGAGCTGAAGTGTTCAGATTGATTCTTATTCATACTGCCTCTGTGAAGAAGTATTGATCCTTAAAATAGCTATAAGAAGCTGCAATTCAATTAGAATAAAGTCCGAAAGTCAAGAAAATGCACAGAAATGCAGGACATGTTATGATGACACTTACCTAACAAGAATTTTTGACTCTTGAAGACCAGGCAAAAAATCACTTATTATGTCATTTCACTGTGAGGATCAAGGATTTGTATTTTCCTATTTCAGCAAATCCTCTTTATAAGATGATACTACTAAAATGCATGGTTGATTTGTCTGGGATATCGGTGACAAGCCAGCACTGTCATCAAATGGAATCTGCCTTCTAAGCTGGTTGCTGACTTATTTTGAATTTAGCTCATCTTAACCACTTATCCACAAGTGTGAATAGGAGACGGGTAGAGAGGTTCTGAACTAAAAAGCCAGCAATAACTTTACCTGCCACAAATTTAGGGACATTGGTGACTTCAGCCAAATTCTTACGCATTGTTGGTAAATAATGAGTTCATTTTTCTGTGTTACTGATTAGCAACATAAGTGCACAGATAGTCTGATTACTTTGAACTAATGGGAGTAAGTAATTCAATTTCTTTTTGGTGTAGGATCAGATCATATACTTCAAATGGTATTTTCAGCAATTTTCTTTTTTTTACACAATGGAAAAATAGCATTCTTTCATAAAATTGGCTGCTGAATAAAAGTACATTTCTACCTCAGTAATGAGAGTATAAATCTTACTTTTGGAGAACAGTACACTTGTGATAAAAGTCTCTCAGAAACAGGCATTTTCCTAAACAACTGTAGTGAACGTGTAGATATATAGCACTGTTTACTGTAAAGGCAAACCGAAGAAGAATTTTTGAGTTTCGAAGTACTTATTATCTGAGTTTGATTCAAATGTAGTAAAGCAAAGTAGTTAACACTTTTGTATATATTTAGAATATTAACATATGCAAATTGTTCGCTGATTAGTGTATTTTCAAGATGAGGTACATGCAGAAGTATGCTTAATTATGGAGAAAGAGGATGGGCTTCTGCATAAGGTTTGGGACATATAAATTAGGTTTTCAGATCAAAGACTTTCAAAAGGCAAGTCACTTAATTTTTTCAGGTCTTATTTCCCCACTCTTGTGTATATGTCTTGGGATCCTGAAAGGATAAAGAACCTTTCTATATATCTGTTAACAGGGTCTAGAGATACATATAAGAAAAATTTAAATAGAATTCATTGTAAATAATGCTGTTCAGAGACAAACATTTTAAATACAGAAATACTATGAAATTATTCAGGATCAGATACAAATCACAATCATTTGACAAAACAGTCCTCTTTAACATCATGGTGATCTTTTGTGATAAATCTTACTAGACCTGTCTATGGATTAATATATTTATTTTAACTGAACTTTTAGCTCCAACTTTTGAGACGTTTGGGTAGAATTATCATTACATACATAAAATTGAAATGTGCCTCTTCTCCCTCTGCTTAGATAGTAGAAATTAAATGGCAGTGCTAGGAGCAAAGGCAAAGAGGGCTACTCTTTCTCAGGACTCCAGTGCAGAAAATGTAGTTGAATTTGTCTTGACTGAGGAATAAATACATAATGGGGATTCACTGAAAATGCGTCCATCCCCACACCTGTCTAAATCTTCAAGTCTCACGCCTTTATATGCCAATGTAGAAAAATCACATGTTGAAAGACTAAGGTCCAAAAAACCCCCTCATTTATTTACAGCAAAGGCTTCATCCATGTTGTTGCAGGTCAAGGAAAATGAATATCAATGCTGATGGCAAGAAGCTGCATTTGAGAATTTGGCCTGTGCTTTGAAATTTATGAAATGGAGAACTAAATGCATTTCTGTGAGCTGGAAATAAATTGGGCTGCTGAGGAAGGACTGCTTCTCAAGTTTGTTTAGTCTACTATCCTGAAGGAGTCAACATTTCCACCCTCCACAATTAACTCATGAGATAAAGGGATTCCTAGCAGCAACCAAACCCAATGCAGAAAATGGTCTGAATAACATGAAGAGTACAGAGGATGAATGACATCATCCTTGGACTTTTTATGGGAGAAAAGGGAGGAAAAGGAAACACCGTCTAACTTCTGGTAATTCTAATTTGACATGCTCACCTCTTCTCCTCCAACACACACCACTTTTCTCCTTTTAAATAAAAATACAGTCACTCAAATCATCCAGCCTGTGTTGGCAACTTCTGTCTCATATCAGAGACATATGAGGCTGGCAAAGGGATGCATTTGTCAATCTACCTTGCATTCTGCTAGGACATGCTCAGTAATGTACCCTTGATAGGTCAGTTCAGAGAATGATCTGCTTACTGCTACTTTGTACTCCTTTCTGTCCTATTTGTGGTATGGCAAGTCTCTCACTGGACTGAACTGTTGCAAAGGGAGTCTCCTGCCATGTGTGGGTAGAGGGGCAAGCATAACTGACCAAGTAGCTGTGCTTTAAGGGCCAAGTGCCCCAAGTTATCTAAACAGAATGTTCAAAATGCTGCTAAACGACATAAAATGTCTTCAGAGAACAATCAGAACAAGCCTAGGTGAACAAAAGAAGAAAAATGGTGCCAGCCACCCTCCATTCATAGCTCTTTTCCTTCTGAGAAACTGCAGCATAAAAAAAAAAGAAAAAAAAAGGTTTTTCCTACCACCATCTGTGTTTATCTTGCAGTTTAGCATGAGTTACTTTGAAAGCAAAAGAAAGTTTCAAAACTTTTCTTAGCCATGTTTTATCAAAGTAGGAGCCTTTCCCAATGAAAGGTAAATAATCTTTCTGATTGTTAGCTTTCACAGTTTACTGGTTTTTTATGCTATTGCTTGTGCTGGATATAACAGCATTAAAGATTACTTGGTAGTCATAGCTCACCTTCACTAGTAATGTTCTAAGTAACCATTGAAATGTATTTCAAGATTTGGCTTCTGCATCTCCATGTTATTAAACAAATGAACAAAATGGACGAGAAATAACTTTAGAAAGTTTCAATTAAGTACCATCATAAAAGAACTGATAGTCTCAGATAATCTATGCAATAGGTACAAAATCCACTCTCCCACCGAATTACTGCATACTTTTCACATCACTAGCAAAAATAACAGTTACGCTTTTGTGGACATCTTGTTTATCATCTTGCTTTGCCTGGAATCAGTGTGAATAAGCCAAGGAGATAGTTTTACAAACTTTACACCCTTTGTTTATGGAAACTTGTTCTCAAAACTGCTCTTCTACATGGTGACACTTTTGCAACTGCAGCCACATTTTAAGCAAACTACAGAAGGCATCTGCTGAGCTTCACAGGAATATGCAAGGAACAGTATGGCAGGATAACACTAGTTTCATGCCAAGTTACTGACACAGACTGTTTTAATGGCTAGAAAAATCAAAAAAGCATGCAAAAATCCTATTTAAAGTTCAATAAGGCAAAGCAAACATCACCACCTGAAAGGATTAGAATACCAAATGAAATTACCTTAGAAACAAAGACCTCTTTCAAGCGGATAACCGTATAATCCCTTTATGAAAGTGCTTCTACACAAAGTACTTTCTCCTTCTGAAACATTGCTTCTTCTCCCCCTCAAAGCTTCACATGAATGACTCATGTGCTGTAAAACCCTTCAGGCCAGAAATCTTCCATCTATACACATAGGTAAGTAATTCAAAGCAAGAGATGTTAACTTATTTGCTCTGATTTCCTGCAAATCTCTGAGGATTTAAAACAGAACAAGGCCTGAACTCCCTCTCTCTTGATCTCAGGCCTGCCATTGTGAAATAAATTCCAGTAGTGACAGTGATATTATACCTCTGCATTCAAGTTTTATAATGATTTTACTTAACTTTATTTCTAGAGTTTCTAAAAATTATTTCATCTTTTATTGATCCACAGTAAAACATAATGCTTAAATATTACACTTGCTGCATATTTAGTGTTTTAGAAGATTTAAACCTATATACATATTAAAAAGTTAAGTCTTACTAACTATCATTTCAGAAGATCCAGAACTATATTTCCAATCATGTATTGGGAAAATGGTGATACTCTGGGAAATCACTGATTTTGTGATGCACACAAGTTTTGTGATTCTGTGAACTGATAATTCTTCTAATATAAATCTGTAAATTTTACCCTCTTAGATTTTATTATTCACTAAGAACTTAAATAAATTATGTATAATTTATGCAATAACTCTTAAATTCAGTTTCACTGAAAATCTGAGTTTACAGGTGTTACCAATTGCATCATTTTCAGGGTAATCTGCCTCATGCATTATACTTGTTCACCTGCATGCATGATGTTTGGGATTTGGCAAATTAAAAGCTTTAGATATGATAAACTGTGAAACAGAAGACCTTTATAATCATGGAAATGTTGTCAGAAGATGTTGTGAACATTCCTACTGTTTCAAAGTTTACCTAATACATGTCTTCCATAACAGCTTTATACGTAATTTGTGTAAAGAAAAATTAGATAATTTTTGGTTTATGTATTATTCAGTGCTATTGAAAATTAAAATCTAATATACCAGGCTTAAAAAAAAGAATTCAAGTATTTGGAAAGTCTATGTTTCATTGATCTTGCTGCTTAGTTATACTTTGGATCAGTACAAAAAAAATCCCATCTGTTTTTCAGTCCATTGACTATAAAATCTTTAAAGATTTTTTATCCCTTGTAATGATTTTTTTCCTTTTAAGTTCAGAGTGTACCCTATTTTTTTTTAAAAAGTGCTCCTTAGTCATGGATAGTCTCTTCAATCAACCTTAGTGACATAGAAATTTAGGAGTTTCCTACCTGGTGATTAGTAGGCATCATTTTTGGAGAAAATAGTGTTCAGTGGGTGTGGAGGAGTTAGGATGAAATGCTGGACAGACAAGAAATACAAAAGTTCCCATTCATTTTTCTGCAGAATACATTATGTTTCCCAATTAAAATATGAGTATTGTTATCGCAATTATAGTGTTATGGTTGTGTAAAGAAGACTTGTATATCCATTTTTATTTTTGCCATCTTGTGTTTGCTCATTTATTGGTCTTTCCAATCTTTTATATCATGTTTCAAATTATGAATTAAACAGGTTGCATCTAGAACTGCTAATACTGTTGATTCAATAACTTCCATTGAATTCTTTAAATGACTATCAGGGACTTCTTTCTTAA
Source organism: Eulacestoma nigropectus (assembly GCA_013397775.1). Lineage (NCBI taxonomy): Eukaryota > Metazoa > Chordata > Aves > Passeriformes > Eulacestoma > Eulacestoma nigropectus. Next base: position 296,547 of record VZTE01006486.1, on the reverse strand, counting down.
TCCTAAAGTTTAAATAATTTATGCAATTTTAATATTAAATATTAAGTGATATTAATAATTTTATTATATATTATACAAATAAGCTCCTAAGTTTAATAGTTAAAAAAAAAAATTGCGAGTTTAAGTAAATATCATCTTTCCTCTTGTGTACAAAAGATGTACATATTTTGTAAGGCTGTCTTTGCTTGCCAAATGGCTTCAGAGCTTGCTTTCTGTTTTCAAACACAGTGAATTTGCAACCACACGTTATCAAATGAGGTCATCCATGTAGTAAGAATTTTATAATGTTAGTCAGAATTTTTTGCCTAGTAAATGTCAGCGTTTATTAAAATCTAATCCATGACATTTCATTGGGAAGAGGGAACATTTTCTTGGCTATTATACACCATCAGTTTTCCTAGCTTCAGAATTACTTAAAGAGTGCTTCAGAACTGGCTTTGTTTTGTTTTGTTTTTACTTTTACTTCCTATTCCTCTTCTCATAGGTTTTATTTTTGCTTGTTTGAAAGTAGGTGTTCTCACACTGGTTGCCTAAATATATTGCAGACCTTTCTATGCCTCCAGCAAGAACACCAGCAAGTTATGAGGATAACACACTCTCCCCTTTCTGCCATAAGGAAGCTCAGAGACAATCAATGAAAAGCCATTGTTTGCAGTTAGATACTATCTGCTTTTCTGGAGAGGAAAGCTGGGGATGCAAATAACATCTGCAGAGCAAGATTTCACTTTCAGGAGAAGGATGAAACAGTTGTTGAAAACTGTAAAACCAACATTAGAGGAAAGAGAAGACAGTGGATGGCTAAAAACTACAGTTTTGATTTGGATTATTTATAGTATCCAAGGAAATAATTGAATCCTTGTTCACCTGAGCATAGAGGCTGACGGATGTGTAAGCTGAAGGTAAAAGATATTTGTCTTAAAACCAAAAATCCCAGCTACTTTTTGTTTTACCAGTGCTGCAGCCATGAATTTTGTGTTCTTTTAGGCAGGTCCCATGCTCTAAAAGGGCACAGCTTGACCTTAGGAGACTTATTTTAAAAGAGAGTAAGAAACTTGTCAAAAAAGGCACATTAATATACTCCTTGGAGTTCCAAAGACAAAAATGTCAAAGAATTTGTTTCACTGGCTTCTTTATTTTCCAGTATAGACTGAAGAAATTAAAATCTTTACCCTCTGAATCAGTGGGATACTTCCCATCAATTTCAATAATATTAGCATTTTTTTCCAATATTTCTTCATATTTCCTCCAATATTTTTTCTCCATTCATATATGAAGAGATTCACAGCACGGAAACATGCCTCATATCTGATGTGGCAGGAAAAATTGCATACAAAAAATCATTTCCAAGCCTTAGGAAGCTTATAGGAAGATATTACTTCAACTGTAAAACTCAGTACCTATAGAAGATCCTTGATTTAAAATATGGATCTATGAGAATTTCTCTCTTATATAACTTAAAAATCCCATTAGCCCTTTGTGACTGCCAGGTCCTAAAAACTGAGGTCCAGCAAGAAAGAAAGATTGATTATGAAGCTCTCCATGTGGCCCATTCTATGTACTTTTTGCAGCTTGAGACAAGCATACAAGTGTATTGCTGTTAGGTCCACTGAACTTCAGCTGGAACAGCTTTCCCAGAAAGTCGTGTTCACTGAAAGTACTGCTGTATTTTTTAAAAGCTGCCAATTTACAGCTAATGTGAAAAGTTTTAAAATCTGGTTCTTATAATGGGTCTTAATAACAGCTTCTAGACAGTAATTAGTCAGTTTATCCCTTAAAATCAAAGTAATGAAGGAGGTAATGGCTAAGTAGCATTCTTAGTTACTCTAGGTCCTGGTCAATGCCTTAAACCACAAATCCTAATTATTATAAGTTCCTCTTTCTGTCTTTCACCTCTATCCTTCTACCCTCTGCATATCCATCAGGTAACTGCTACAGAAATGACAAATATTTTAAAAAAATTAAAAATAATATATACATTTTTTTTTACCTATATATAGGTATGTGTATCTTTCCAAGCTGCTGACAGGACACTCTTGCCTGTGCAGACTTGCCCAAACAAATCTTTCCTTCTTCTGTCTGGGAATATGAGAAGAAATGGAGTGAAGGATAAAGTGTGGGGAAGTAGACTAGTATGGAGAATTTTGCAATGTAATGAGACATATCACAGCAAGAAAGGTTAAAAGCATGAGAATAAACCCCTCTATAACATTTGAGGATCGCTACCTGAAGCACAAAATAAGCTACACATTCTTTCTCACAGTTCTTTACTGTATGAGCCATATTGGTATCCAACCCACATAATGCTGGCCTCACTCCACTCTGGTCATATAGCTCCCAGCTGCTTCTCAGTCATCTTATTCAGGCTGTACATACAAAAAAAACCAACCCAATCCAATCCAACCCAAATCCAAAACAAAAAAAAACCCAAAAAAACCCCAAAAACCAAACCAAACCAAAACAAAAACCTAAACAAAACAAAAAACCCAAAACCAAACAAAAAAACTAAAAAAAACACCAAAAAACCCCACAAGATTTTTCTTTTCGCTGTATTATGTATAAAGCAAAAACCAAAAATCCTTGAATTCTTCAGTCTACTGGTGTCCTACTGGGGTTACTGTAACAGTTATATTCCACCAAACCCTTCTCCCTCTTTAAAAAATTAGAGACTAGAACTAATAAGTGCAGATAACTATGATCTCACATGTTTCTATGTATTTTATGTTTTTTCCTGATAAAGTCATTATTATTACCAGAGGAGACCAACATTTAATGCTGGATAATTTAAGATAGATTTAAATTCATGAAGTTATATACTAGGCGGTGGAAAAAAGATGTGTATTTACAAGTGAAGATAATTTATGCTGTTTGCACAGTACAAGTGTAATTTTTGACATGAACCACCTAGCTAGATCTGTATAACATAATATATAAGTGGCAATCAACAAGGAATTTTATGAACAGGTTACTGGAATCCACCAAGTATGAATGGAATTGGAAAAGGCTGCCTATGACATTGATACCTAGATTTTGTTCTATTTTGTATCGGTTAAAATGACATACACCCAAGAACAAATCTAACTAATAATTAGAGATAGGAAAAGTATAAAGAAATTATTACCTAGCACCCTAGGGTTTAAAAAATTCTGATACAGGTTTACTGTATAAATTGTACAATAATCATATATCCTGAGCCTAATTTTGTTAGAATTAGGAAAAAAAATAAAAGTAATTAAAACAAAAATCAATTCACCTAAAGAAAATTGCATCCACTCAAAGTTTTTTGAAATAATTTCCATGAATTTTTAAACATCAGAAAGCCACTTGAGTGAATCAAAATTAGGAGTTTTCATAATGTTGTGAGACTGAAAGATATAGTAAAATAAAAATGCCCATACTTTTTACCCTTTCATTGGCTGGAGTAACTGCTGTTTAATTTTCAAGAAAGAGATTCACAATATTGTGTCCTTTCACATATACACACATATACATATGTATATAAATGGGAAAATTTGGAAACTAATGCTTTGTTTCATATTTTGGTTCTGTTGTCTTTCTCTTTGGAAAGAAAACCACGCACTAAGCACACTATTCTGTGTAAGCTTTTTAAAAACATCTGTACAGTGAAGTTGTTTACTAAACATTATCATTCCAGTGTATTTATTCAACATATTTCTGATTCAATTTAGTTCTGAGCTATATTATTTGCTTTACATGCTTATACATATTGCTACTCAAGAAAGTACAACCCAGCATCTCTTTCCTTGCTATTTCACCTTTTCTGAATATCTGAGCTATTTTCATTAATCTCAATTTTCTCTCTGTAATACACACCACAGGAAAACAAATCAACAAATGAAAAGGAGCTCTGATAATCTACAGTTATCAAAACTGAAATACCTGGCCTCTTTTTGAGACAGGTAAAGCGTTTGATCCTCTCTATAGGCCTATATTCAGCAGCAGGCTGAAAATGTATGTAGTTAGCATAATGATTTTTGTTATTCAAGTGTTTCAAAAAGATGAAATAGTTTTCTCTAAGAATGACACTGATTCAGCAGGAGAATGATACATGTTAATATTCAGCAAGAACATGGCTAGGTGGAATTGATTAAAATATATTGCCAACTCTGCTTTAAATAAATCTTTTTGAATAGATTTTACATTATGAAAGTAACTATATAATATTAATAAGGTCTTCAGAAATTCCACCTAAAGTAGTAAAGGTCAAGTGCCTCTGCCATAGTTACACATACAAAAATATTATATTTTTAACTAACTAAAACTTTGGAAATGAAAACACAGTATATTTTATATGCATCTAGACCATTCATATAGAAGTAAGCACGGTGTTCTGGGAAAATATCAGTGTTCTCCAAGACAATTTAAGTACTAGTCTTGATCCCCAAGCTAATTGCAACATTTAAAACTTTGCATTTCTAGTGGAGTGAGTGATGATGTTCTACATCTGATAAAAAGAATACATGTAACCAGCGTATGTATATGCATGCTTGTCACAGGCGTGTATATGTGTGGCGACACATAAAAGCTTCAGCTTATGTACTTTTAGTTAGAATTTAGCTGGCATTTGATGAAAGAATAGATTCTTCAGGTGAAAGCATTTTTTCCGACTACAACACATTATTTTTTCATGGCCATTTGAAAGCAGTGGTGCACCCAGTTCCAACATGGTATTGGGCTACAATACACTGTGTTTTAAAACAGCTTTTATAAAAAAAATTATTGCTCTTAAAGAAAAATAATAAAGACTATAAAAAAAAGGAATTCTTTAAGGTAAGGTATATTGCACTCTGATTTAAATTATTGTCTAACATTGGGAATTTAAATTCACCCTATAAAATATAGCACTTCAGATTATGACAAGTTAATCCTTGGGCACATAATGGTCCTGTGTTCCACCCTATGAGCTGGTTAGAGAAAAATAGCTGAACTCCAAAGGCAACTCCACTCAGAACACCCTAGAGTCATGGGAGGGTACAGCTCTGAGCCTATGGACCCACCTGACAGTGCTTACTACAGAGAGCAGGGCAACATTTGTGCATCCAGCACCACTCACACGGAGATACCAGAAATACAGCAGGAAATCAGAGAAACTCAGCACTACTGTGTCGTCCCTGAAGCTGAAGCAACAAGAGAAGGGATCCATCAGAAATACCTATTTCACAAATGTTGGGATTTCAGGCATTGGAATTTGCACATTTTAGACATTGTAATATGCTGCTCAGGGAAGTGAAGGATTTATACTTGGGAACATTCAATAGACATGGATGTGGCACTTGGAGATATGGTTCAGTGGTGAACACAGTGGTGTTGGGTTAACTGTTGGACTCGATGATAACAGGGTTTTTTTCCAACTGAAATTATTCAAGGATTTGTATGATTGCAGTAAGTGCAAACCACTTTGGAAAAGAGTGGTGCATCTTGTACATGTTCAGCTCAAAGCTTAATGTGAAAATCTTGTAAGTTCTGTTGTAATTACATAAAAGCTATCTGAAGAGATCTAAAATTATAAAAAGTCAAATGAGTGCTAAGTTGAAGATTGGGATATCTATATTTCCTTGAATTTGGAGACATAAAATTATTTTAAGATAAAATGGGACATGAAATAACACTCAATTTATCATAATTCTCAATTTGTCATAAGACTAGCTTATTGTGCTGAATCCAGATTTTCTATTCTTGAACAATTTATGGATCAGAGGTCTAAGCACAAAATTTTCAGTAAATTTTGGATAAATTGTTAGAACAGAATCTCTCTATCCTTCTGTTTGAAGTTCTGCTATTAGAATTTTATTGTACTTTATTGAATAAAGCATAATTGTGGAAGGAAAAAAATAATTTGTAAGAATTGGAGAGAGGACCAGGGATTTCCTTCAGACAACAGCTTAATACGACAGAAAATAAGAGCCCTTACCTGTCAATATTTAAGACAGACCTTTACTAAAACAAATTTAGTTTTCTCGATGACATCATGCAGAACTGAATTCCTTCCAAATGAATGACACAGGCACTTCTGTGGAAATAACTAATTGGAACACAATTGTTCATGGTGGTGCTGAAAGTGCCACAGAAATTGTCTCTTCAAGTTTGTAAACTGCCAATCTGTATCAAGTCTTTTAAAAATTGAAATAAAAAAACCCCACTTTTTATAATTATGATTTTTGAATCAGCAATGATCAAACCCGTGAAGAAAATGGCTGCAATAACAGTCCATAAAGAAAGACAAGCTGTAGGAACTAGTTTTTTCCACAGGTATCACATGAACAGTTTTTGCTGTGTTGTCTAGTTAGGCAAAAACCCCTAAAATAGTTATTCGAATTTTTTTTTTTCGGGGGGAAAGAAAGATTTACAAATATATATTTATTTAAAGAATAATTTTAAAAATATATCTCCCCGCACTTTAGAGACATTTACCACACATGTAAATTTTACAAGTGAAAAATGTTTTGTCATCTTCATGTAGACTATTCTTATGAGATAGTTCTGTGTGCATTCAGTTAGTTGTTGCTTGTTTTTTGGTTTTTTTTCAGATTGGGTTAAAGCCTTTTAAATTAGACATTTAAATTACTGTATTTAAGGTAAGCAAAGATGATAATTCAAGGATGATTATAGTGCCCAAAAGCACAGATTCTTTCTTCAATGGAGAAGAATTCTTTCTTCATTTCTACCATGGTAGAGCAAGATTAAACCTTACAAATCATTGGATTGATTAGGATTAGGATAGTTTTTGCTGTGTGTCCAGAGAGCTTGCGTTTTCGGATACTAGTTCAGATCCATGTTTGTGATGTGGAACTTGGAGTAAGGAAGGAGAAAGGAGGAGAAGGAAAAATTCCTTCCCTCTCTCAGTCACTGAGTCTCAGTCACAATGTCTTCTTGAAAAAAACCTTTTGGCAAGTGAACTGCCTGTGTTCCCTCCTTAACTCCTCAAATCCAGACCAAGACTGCCCACATCTCAGCTTTTGAACACTAAAGAAACTTCTCCTCACTTATAACATTGGCAAAGCTGTTGTGTGGGAAGTCAGGTATTACACATACTGAATAGTCATTTTTTCTTCACGTGTATTAAGACTTTTTCATCTCTCCTTTAATCTACTCTTCACTAAAAAAAAATTTGGTTTAGAAGCAAGTTCTACTTTTAAAATATTAATGTTCTATAGAAAGGTATTGCAAGTTATTAGCAAACTGATATTGATTTTTAGCTACAGTTTTGAAGATATTCCTAAATCCTTAATAGCAAAACCACAGCAAGACTAGAGGCAAGATCACAGCAGTATTTTCCCTAAATTAAAGCTTTTTAATGATTGCTGAATTGCTTTACTATTCACACTCCTGAATATATTCTGAATACATAGCTACCTCGTACAACAAATAGTTACCCAGTTGAAATAAATACAGGCCAGAAGCAGCAGAATGTATACTTTCACACCAAAATGAAAAGATTCCTAGGTATGAGGTCCAAGTAAAAAAAAAAAAATTGTACCAATTTTGGTAAGGCTACTTAATTATCTGTTAATATAATCTATAAAGAGTTCTGTATGCACAAGAAGTGCATAAGCACAAACTTTAAACAAGTTTAAGCTGTTTGCATCAGTAAACAGGGTTTAAGGTACCATCATCAGTCTAACAAAAGCAGAAAGAAACAGAGGAGTTAACAAAAATATTCATGAGAATGACAAATGTCAACAGAGGACAGATGTCAACAGAAAACAAATATTAGTAACGTGGGGGTTTGGCCCATCAGGAATTCTAGAGATAGATCTTTAGCCACAACATTATGACAAATCCTGCATCAGCTGAAGACCTGTTCAGATGTGGGGCTTCTGTGGAGCTGTCAGTCCTAGGAGACTGTAATGCTTTTGAGCTGCCCTGATCTATACATGGTCAGAACCACCTTGGACTGCAGCAGCGAGCCAGTTCTCCCCAACACTTCTGCTCAGATGTGTCCTTTCCAAAATTGACCATGTCCCCTTGTTTCAAGTAACTGAAACTTTTCCGCTCACATGAATGCTTTCAGGAAGCCACAGTGGACATTTGAAAGTGGGTATTTTTTTCCTGCTATGATCATCTTGAGAAGTTTCTCAAGTTCCCTTAAAATCTTGTTTTTCTAGGCATGTGTTTCCTCAGAAAAAGCATTATAACAGAGCATCACTGAATATAGAGATTCAGAAATGTGCAGCCTGATTTTTCATTCAGACATTGTAGATGGTGTTTTTCAGTCTTAGGATAATACCATCTCTATTATGCCAATAAGTATTTTCTTGAAAATCAGATTAGCAGTATATGCTTATGTCCTCAGCATGACTAAACTATCAAAAAAATATAAGTAACTTCTCATATTAATTAAGTGTGCAAGACCATCTGAAATTTGACAGAACTCAATGGAAAGACTCACATTAGCTCAAATGGGTCTTGGAGGCCCTTAAAATCAAGTAAATCTTGTAAGAGTTAATATTTGCTTGTGAGAAAAAAAGAAAAATTTAAATGGAAATGTGTGTTTAATGTTTGAATTTATAATGTCTATTTATGAACCACTTCTGGAGATTATTGGTAAGTAACAGGAAAGAGCAGAAAAGTTTACAGGGCTATCTGATGTCAAACAAGTACTGATTCTTTTTTCTGAAGATATGTACAGCTACTTTTCTCAAAAATTCCTTTTGTTTAAAAGAAAACCATATACATTAACAGATTTTAAAAACCTTGCTCTTAGCTTCACATTTCCACATTTACATGTGTCCAGTATCCCTAAAATTAATTTTGAAATCATCACGTCATATGTAATAATAGCTGGAGTTGTTACTGTTTTTTCTAGGCATTACCGAGAAACAAAGTCTCTGTTGACTATTATATGCAGGTTGTTTGTGTACTTGCTAGGGGAAAACAATTTAAAAAGTGAGAGAGACTAAGTAGTAAAATAGGTGTAAAAGGTTACTATTATGGACTATTGAAGTTTATGTTTGCTGATTAAGGTGCAGAAGAGTTAAGATGACGTGTAAGTATTCCCAATGTGAGAATGAAATTGGCTAAGCACCAGCACGTATTATCCCTTGAAAAAAAAAAAACCCTCTTAGTTATACTTGTTCAGAGACAAGGACTGAGGGATGGGCAAGCAGGGACCATCTGAGAAGAGCCTTTTTACAAGTCACTCTATTTGCTCTATTGATATTACTTCTTCTACCACCTCAGTTTTAGAGAGACTTCTCCATTTCAAACTACTGACTTTAGTGAGTTATGTCTTTAACTCCAGGCATAGTTCATACTTAATAAGAATTCCTGGAAAGTACTTATGTCTGTAGTCGGGCATATTCAGGTCTCCCTCTTGTTACTAGTGTTCTAATCTTCCTCCTAACACGTTACTTTTCCCCAAAAGCCCTGCAACTAATAAGACAAACCTCCACATCCCACTGAAAAATATTGGCGAAGTCCTTCAAAACTTCCTTTTATTTTAAGAGCTTGAAGTTTTGCAGTACCAATGATCATCATTTTTGTAAAATTTTATTTTAAAAAGCAACTGTGGAAACCAGTACATCAGTAATGGCAATATTGCTGCCAGTTTAATACAAAGGCCCATAACCCTACACATCACTGGGCTTTATTTTCCTAGGCAGAATGCTCGACTCTGTTTAGGTGCGTTTTCTCAGCCCAATTGAGTTGGCACTGCAGAACTGCAAGTATTGTATAAGTCTTGGCTATTATTATCTCTACTGATGCTACCACCACATGTCACAAGTTGCTAATTGACAATAACACCAGTAACAGTAACATTCAAATTTCAGACTAATGATCTTAAAATAGATTCCTCTTATAATTCTTGCTCAGAAGGGTTACATATTGAATTTATGTAACACTTCAGTTGTCTAGATATTTTGTAGTCCTTCTAGAGAACATTTTTTTCTATTGCCTTTCCTAGCTCTCATTTGAAACAACTTGACTACAATTTCATTCCTACTTAAGGTAGTAATCATACCAGCATCAGAGAACCTCAGAATTATGCAAGAGGAAAAAGTATTCTTATCCTCATCAGAGAAGACCAAGGATATTTAATTACACTCAAGTATTAATGTTTTGGGGAGTTTTGGTTAGGTTTTTTTTGTAAGTTTTGTTTAATCTAGACACGAACAGCTTGAAACCCCCAAAGCTATCTGTCTACAAAACTACAAATTATAAATCAAAAAATTCTATGAAAATAATTTATCCGATATGAGGTTAAAATACTCTGAAGATCAAGCACAAATTAAAAAAAAGTCTTCCTTTCCTAGAAACTAAGAAAAAGAAACATTTCACAGTATTTTCAAAAGCTTATGAACAAAATATAATCCAATTGAATCTTCAGAAAGCCTTGAATCCAGCCCTCTGAAACTGAAATTCTGTAAACTCCGTCCATCCAAAGTTACATGCTTCTGTGATTAAGGAGAGTCATATAAACTCTGTGGCTTTAAAATATCTAGTCCTCAAATCTTTAGAGTAAATCCATATCGTACTGAAATTAAATAGCTGCTTAGGGCTCCTATTCACAGGTAAAAGCACCTGAACACCGAACTTCCAAGAATATACAGGATTACTTTGTAGTCTGAAATTATGAGGCAATAAACACGACTAATAGAGGATCACAAAGCAGACTCAATTATGCTGAGATTACAGATGAGACATCCTGCCCAGAACAATACATATTAAAATATCTCTGGTGATGTAGAACCTGGCTGCTGTGTCATCTATTTAATATCTGTTCTGTTTAAATTTGTCCACAACTTTTTAAAATATCAACAATTTTCGTTATGTCAAAATGTTGTTGATTTAGTGAAATTATTTTTAATCATTTACTGAGATACTGTTTTTCAGCACCAACACATGGTGTTGATTTTTTCAGTTTTTAGTTGACATTGCTAGCATGGATATGGAAATATCTGATTTCTATTTGATATTTATTGGAATTTCATGTCCTTTTCACTTTGTATGTCTCTATCTGATTTATCAGAAATTTAGTAGCAATTTAGCATTAAGAAAAATATATTCCCTTCTGTTTTCTCTAATTGTTGCTCAATTTCAGATGACTGTCTCATAAAAGTTAGGTTTTTAAAGCTGTGTGAGAGTTATCTGAAGAGGGTCAAGTTCAGGATGGCACCCTGACCATGGGGCAGGATCTCCACATACACACGTAGGAAGCACAGGTGGGGAGGAGTTTCTGCTCCTACAGCCAGGGCTAGAGCTGTGCTGCACCCCAGGACCCAGCAAGGTCCCCCATGCTGAGCTCCTGGCTCCCTGTGTCCTCATTAGCTAATGTCAAGTGACTTCAGTTCTCCTGCTGTTCCCCCTGCAACAATGGCAGGCACATAAGCACATCCTGAGTGCAAGAGGAGGGAGAACAGATGGAGGCAGACAGGGGAGCACATGGAAAATGTGGGACCATATTGGCAGTAGTCACAACACATCACCAGCCTGACTGTTGGCATGATCCCTGCAGGCATCCGAGCAAAGGGGAGGGAAGGAGGGATTTGAAGGTGATCATAAAGTAGCCCAACAGGCATTTACAGAAATCTCTTCTCAAGCATGAGGGACAGTGCACAACAAAGGAGGGCTTGCTGAAATCCATCATGGGATGCTGCCATCAGGAGTCACCTGGGAGCAAGAGTGAGGCATTTCACATCCAATGGGAGGGGTAATATTATGAAGGGCCTTGAAATTTAGCAATTTAACATCTGATGCAGCACAGGGAAAGCAATATTGCCAAAATGACTGGCTAGCAAAATGTTGTTTGAAGCTGCAGTGTTTATGCGTATCAACATAGAAATGACAATTGAGTAACACTATTAAAACAGAAAGGTTTGATTTTTTTCCTGTATTCATATTAATTTCAAAACTCTCTGCATTCTTCATAAAACAGAAGGATTGAAATACAAACAAAAATAAGGTCATCTAATGAAAGAAACAATTGGGATAATTTGGCCAGTTATATTTCACTGCATAATACCACCATTAATTCTAGCAACATTACCAGTGGAACAGGCTGAAAATGCCATTTCCAACAGAAAAAAATATTTTGGAAGACAACCAAACTTATGATGGATGTAGGCAGGCACAAATCCATTTAAGTCAGTGGTGCAGCACTTGTGTCTGTCAACTGTAATAGTCTCCCTTGCTATTTCATGAAGTTTATGACAAACAAATTACAATATGGGAAGAAAGCAAAACTTGATATGTACTGCACTGACATACAGATATGGCACAAGGGTTACTTATCAAAACATGCCTGTTCCACTTCATACAACTTCAGTCAGAAAAGAGCTCACAGAAAAGTCTATACTGAGATAATACAGGTTTTGAAAAATTTAAATGCTAAAGAACACTCTAAACAACAGATTATTTCACCCTATATTATTTAGAGTGACACTCATAGTACTCATTTTAACCCTCAGTTATCTCAAACTACGTACTTGCTATTCTGATACCTACGAGAAAAGTCAGATTAGTCTCTAAAAGACTATTAAGTGATAATTAAGTAGCTTTACAAATTATATTTGTCCTCTTTAGTATCTAAAATGATCTAAAGATTTTTTTTAATCTACCTTCAGTAACTTACCTTCTATTTAATGTATCTAATTTTTAAATAAGAAAAAAATTATTCTTTCTTTATAAGAAAGGATTCTCTATATTGAGCAAGCTGTCCTGAAACATCATGTAATACAAAGAAGCTAAATTACTTAACCACTTTTCCTAGAATACAGTTCCACATGAACACAGGAGAAAATTAACTAATTGCCATCATTTTTTTGGTCTTCTGTAGAGTATAATTACCAGTAAGATTGGCTTGGCTTCCCAAACACTTTCATAGATAACTTCAACTTCTCATTTTCAGGACTTTTCCCAGATAGATACATTCAACACTGACAGGTTGTTTTTCTTCTTCATTTTTCAGAAGTCAAATCAAGCAAAATTTAATTTCAGAGAGCAAAAATATCCACTAAATGCTTCCTAATGGAAATATAGTTTGAGTCTCCAATGAATTTTCCCCATCACATCACAGAAGATGGCAATTTTTATCCCTCCTTCGGAAGATTTTCATCCTATTTGCTATAGCATAACACTAAAAAAGTGTATGAAAGCCTCATGAGATACGTGATGTCATCTTTTGTTAATAACTAAACTGGGATGCAAAATGGTTTATAATCCATTCCTTGAATAAAAGGGAGGAGTCACAACTCTACACAAAAAGATGAGTTAGGAACTGCCTCCTGTAGAAAGTAGTCACAGAATTTCCTTTGAAAAACCAAAGAGCTCCCATCTCACATTAAAAGCCTTTCTATACTTATTCCAGTAAACAGACTTTGGTTTCCACAGTTCTGACAAGAAAAAAGCCCAAGCCAGTAAATTATTTTATTTTTGTTTTCACACTGAACTATTTGCAGCACAGAAACTGCAACATTATGATTAATATCAATAGAAAAAGATAGAAAAGAGGAAGACAGCCTAAATCTGTCCATTACAGTAATGCACTACTGAATGTGTTCAAAGAAATACTCATAAGGTTGGAATGTTGTACTTTAGGAGGTTAAAAACCTGAATGCCTTCATACAGTTTTTCACTGAAGAATAAATTTTTATTGAATATGTTACTTTAAGGTTCCTGAACAACACAGAGATCCCACTCAGCTGAGAAGCTCAATTCCAATTGCAAGGGACAGTTTAGTTTAGGAGTAAACAACTTACCTCTGCTCAGTACAAATTAAGGTTCCATCCATCTCCAAAAACCAGCCCTTGCTATAAAATCTTTCATGATGCATATATTTTTAGAGAAACACATTAAAACTTAATATTAATCGAATTTAGTAACAAGAATGAGAACAAAGCTCATATAGCATCAACTAAAGTCAAATATTTAATACACCGTATTAGCACATCCAGCCTTTAGGACTTAATGACTGTCAGGTAGTTTAATATTCTGGAGCTCTGGTACAGCATCATAGAGACTGTAAAGCACTAGTAAAGCTGAAGAGACAGATAATCTATTTACTGCTTTCTAATGCTCCCACAGGCATGGAGGTCGATGTACAAACATACTCAGTTCTACAGATCTATCAGATCAGGTGATTAGGCAAAATTCTGAAGCAAGAAATACTGTTACAATTAGAAACAAACAAATGTTACAATTTGAGACCAAGAGAAATTAGAAGCCCCTGGCAGAGGTAATTGCAGTAAGAATTTAGAAGCTTCGGATGCACTTTTCTGATACACGTTGCATTTAATTATAATCACAATAAGTGTACTTTCACACTACCCTTAATATGGTGTGATTTATGTATTGAAGCATGCCTTTGCAAAAGAATAGCTAATATTTTAGTCCAGTACAGAGTGTGCAAGAGCATAAGATTGATACCTAGTTTTTGCATTTTTACAGCAGACACTGGCAAGAAAGTGGCATAAATTATTGTTATTTCCAATTATTATTTTTCGTGGTGTAGCACAATTCAAAAACATCTTCTCTGATATTTATCACAGATAAAAAATATTATCTGGAAGTTAATTAAATAAAAATTCTGTTGTGAAAACAGCTGGAAATAAAACACCACCCTACCTTTTAAAATAAACACAAAATTAAGTTGTGAGAACAAGCATTGGAAAATTGGTTTAGAAAGTATTATAAGAAGTGTGGAAATAGCAGAGCACATATTAACCACAGCATCTCATCACCCCACTCTGCCTTCTGATTGAGGCAGGGCATGCCTTTAATCATCCCTCAGAAACAGTACTCCCAAGAGTCTACCTGAATGAACGTAGCAGGCACTCAATACTTATGCTTTCATATTACCTAATGCATGCAAGGAAATGGAACCCTACCTCATTTCAAAGTTTTCTACCACCATATCCAGCGTTTTTCCCACATTATTTCACTCTTGAAGGCTCCCTAGATACTGAGCCTCTCAAGTAAAAAGGACTAAGACAAATCTGACCTCTGAAGTTTTAGCTGAAGTCTGAGTCTTTCCACTCTAAGAAGTAATACAGTTAGGACACTTCAGCACTGTAAGTGCCTCCAGACCAAGTTTCTGTTTCAATATACTGACAACCATGTGGAATTGAGTAAAAAATTGATACCTAAGGATCAAAGCTGTTCTAGCATACCCTTGCCTCCTTGTGGAAGAGATAACATGAAACATGAAAGCCCTCCAGCAGATTTTCTCTCCCTGATCATTCAGCCACTTGTTGCCCTCCAGGAGGGCATAAAATTTTTCTACAGTGGAGCTGTTCATTTCTCTCAGCATCATGTAAAAATCTTCCAGGACATAAGTCTGGTAGCAGATACATTTCCAGGGTCTATGGCATGAATTCGACCTGTTGTCAGCAGCTGCCAAACTGGCAGGACCCAGTTAGGACAGACAGCTTAGAGGCTCTTACACTCTGGATCTCAGTCACTATCAAAATTATGCTCAACTCAGGTTTTTAGTTCCCCTGTAATTGGATGCATTCAAAATAATTGTTAAACTGACCATGACGTATACAAGCAAGTTCTCTAAATATGGAAAGCTGGAGATTTTATACTGAGCATGGCAATTATTTTAGAGAAGTGAGCAGAGCATAACATACCACTGTAAATAATAAAAAAAAAAAAGCACATTTGTTGAACATGTAAGGTTAAATCATTAAATGTGGTGAAACTATTCTGAGCTTTAGTAGCACCTATATACAAAACATATGTATGCACAGAAAGATTTGTTACTGTTGTCACAATAATGCCGTTTTTCCCGAAAAACCTTCTCTTTCCATACTGTTGCTAGCAGATCTCTGAGGGAAAAAAAAAAAACCAAAACCAAACCAACAAACCAGAAACCAAAAAACCCCCCTACTTGTGTTTGTATATTTCTGCTGTTCTCTTCAGCTTGAAAAAAACAGAACTCTTCCTCCAGTTAAGGGAACTTCTGAGCCATATGACCAGTTCTGTGGCATCTGGGCACCTCAGCCCGTCTGTTCATGCATATGGGTGTAGTTCAGTGACAGCTTTACTGCGCATTAGTCAAGCATCATGTAGCACATTTCTTGACAGAGGCAAAAGTAGTTTATGACTTGAAGCAAAATAATTTTATCCCAGGGGTTTCTAAGAGCCAGGCAAAAGGCCAGGGCTTAGGTCAACAGCTTGGGAGTTTGGCAAATATTTCCTATCATTATTTCTTTGCAAGGGTCGGTCATCTGATTGAGTTGAAGAATGTGACATTTTGTTATGAGAGAGTAGGCACTTGGAGACAACAGATACGGAGTTGCTGTGGCCATGAGCATGGATTATTCAAGGGCAGAATCACAGAGTATCTGAGGCTGGAAGTAATCTCTTAAGATCATCATGTCCACACCACCCTCTCTGCTCATTCAGGGCCAGCTACAGTCAGTTGCCAGGTTCATGTCCAGGCGGCTTTTGTGTATCTCCAAGGATGGAGACTCCACACAGTTTCTGGGGAATCTCTCTCTGCAGTCTGTCACTTGCCACTAAAATCCTTGTAAAAACAGGGTTACCAGGAAAAGGAGACTTTACCTCAATACAAGTTCATGTCTACAAACTGACACAGGCAGCATGTTAAGCAGTCTATGAAGTCAGAAATCTACAAAATCTCCCACCAGCTAAAGGTAAGGGTAACATCATGCGGTAACATAGACACTTTACCTGCCCTGAGGTTATACATACAAAACAGGGTGCAGTGACCCCCAAGCTAGCACTAAGCAAGTTATCCCACACAATTGCATCACCCTGCTGTTTTCCTGCAGGGAAAGCATGTACATGTATTAAACACAACGAGATAATACTCTTTGAAGCTGCCCATAGAGACAATTGCTTTGGTACCATGGAAATGATACCTTAAAACATCACTATGCATGACTGATTTTTCTGGACATTTTAAAGGATAGCAAATTTTAAAAAATTAACCATCTTAGAGATTGACTGATAAAGGCCAATCTTACTGTAATAGATTCCATAATGTATTAGAAGACTGTATCATTAATATGAGGGGAAAAAACAACCACAGAAAAACAGATTCTAGCACATAGGCAAGTAACTCAGATTTTGCAGTAAGAAACTCCATACCTATTCAGCTTCCTCTTCACCGACAGGAATATTTTATACTCCACTACAGTTATCCATAAAGCACAGGAATACTAAAAATGTTTTACAAATACTTCATTCTTCTAAGTCAAGCATTTCTCAGAGAAATAAAAAATCCTGCCAGTTGCACTCTAAAGGTCATGCCAGCCATAAAGTCTAATAAAAAATTTCCAGATGGCAGCAGCCAATTTCCAATAAGATTTAATTCGGTTAATTGACTATCTTATTTACTAATTTATAGCAGTATGCAGTTAATTTAAATTAACCTCATTTTCTGTCATGATTTAAGCAAGGTTAAACAACATGGGATTTTTTTTTTTTAATTGTGTGTTGGAGTGACAGAGTCTACTATACAGCGACATACTAATATAGCCATCAGAGACCCTCCTTTTTTTCTGGTTTTTTTGGTTGGTTTTTTTTTTTTAGAGAAAGAAAATATAGGAAATATTGACTACATCAAGTTAGTGTAAGAACTATTTAAACACTGAACTCCAAGCTTGTTATAATTACATTACTCTTTTAAAAAACCCCAAAAAACAAACCTCTGGGTGAGGGGGGGAAAACAAATGAGCCAACTAATGGGAATAAGGAACTGACCTCAGCTGAGAGGACTTGTACTTAAAAAAAAATTCTCTAATGGACATACATGGTCATCAGTATTTCAACTGTAGCACCAAGTCCTCCCACTTTGGTTCTGCAAAAAGTTAATCCACAAAATCAGCTTTAAAAACCTAATTTTTCTACCATTTTTCCACACTCATTGAAAGGATAGAAGAAATCTCCTTTTCAACTCAACCCCTGGTGACAACTGCCTAGCTCTCAAAGGAAGTAAAAGAAAAAGGCAGTACAAGGTTGCAATAAGATATTTGTGGACTTATTTCTGATTGCTTATGAGATTCATCTGGGACAGTGCTTTGTTTAATCCTAAATTACCTTAGTAAGGGAAAGAATTTCCCTCAGAGAAAGAAGCTAGCCTTTGAAGATATATAGAACTTTTTTATTCCTACAGACTCTTTTGATTGAAGGTTTTGTCTGAAAACTGAAACTTCCTTCTGAGGAGAAAATTGCAGACCTTAGTGAGATGCCTTGTCTTCCTTTCTTGGAAAAGCAAGAGAGTGGCAGCCTGGGAAGCCTGCAGAGATGGGCTGGATGCATGTCAGCTCCTGCTCCCTAGGCAGATCTGTCACACTCAGACCACTCCTGGTTGTGGTGCTGATCAAAGGTTATGGAGAGCATAGAAGTGGCTGGAGTATTTTCTAATTCTTGAATGGCACAAAGTTAGAAGAATAAGCTTTTTTCTGTGCTTACAGTGTGCTCACCAGTGTTCAATGATAATGTCCTTGCTTGCAAGGTATTTTAATTTCAGAAAAGGTTTTGGGGTTTAGTTTTGCCACTGGATTGTAGATTTCTTCTTTGCCTTTTCCAATTCTCCAGAGGAGGAATTTATTTTTGGTTTTAGAAATGAGACCTACAAGTATGAAATAACATAAGTGGAAGAATCTGAAGCTTGAAGAAAAAAGTTCTACAAACGGCAAGCCCTTTGCTTTTAAGTCCCTGATAATGACTACTCTCAGAAATATCTGTTATAAAAGACCACATTCTCCCATCTATCACATAAAACTTCATAAAAAAAATTTAAAAATCTAATACACCTATAAACAGTACAGCTGGCTTCATTTTTAATGGAGCTTGATATATCTCCACACTAGGGAGCTGTTTCAGACATAAGTGTTTTTGTGAAATGTTGGCAAGAAACACACATACAGCAATGAAAATGTTGTGCAAGATGACTTATTGGAAGGTCAAGGATTGCTGTGACCATGCTCTGCTCACTACAGTTCTCAAATTTTCCTGACATTTATCACAATTTCTACCCTTAAAAACAAATCTTCCCCAAAATTCAAATCTAAAATCCCCCCAACATGTATACAAAGCAGACTACACATCAACATAAAGCAGGAGACGCTATATTCACATTAGCATACCTGCTGTAAACTCAGAGGGCTATAAGTGCAGGTATGACAAGATTGCTGAATAGCTCATTTGTACCTGACACTGCAGAGGTACCTGGTGCTCACAAAGATCTGGCTTGGTTGTTGAATGTCCTTTGCCTTCATCACCTGATAAGTTTCTTAAATGTATCGATGATTTCAGAAAGTAATGATTTACTTATTCTGTGCAGTGTGAAATCTTTCATAGGTGCCTGAGTTAGGATGTCACACTTAGAAGTGTTTTTAATGGGCAACTAGCATAGTAATTTCCTGCACAGAATTTGGTAGACTATTTTTCCTTCAACTTTTTCTTGTTTTCAACTAATGTCCTATTACTGAGAAATAAGAAGTTCTAATTTCCCAAATACCACTCAGAAATGCCTCTGCAGTGTGTTAATACGCAACTGGAGAGAAAAAAGTGGCTCCTGCCAAAGAGGGCTCCTTCCCAGACTTCCTGTCTGAAGTGAACATTCTCCAGCTTTGCAATGAAACTTGACAATGTAGTGAAAACATCAAGGAAATATATTAAGAAAAAGTAGCACTTTTAGAGCAAATGTCATGCAGCTTTGCCTAAAACACATGCTCAGTACCATCTGTTGTATACAACCTGTGTGTCTCAGCTGCGCTCTGAGCACATTACTGTTCCTTGGGGCATCACCGGGTGTTTTCTCACTCAGAAAATGCTGAATGTGGAATTGGATTGGTGGTATACTGAGATAATTCAGGGTGTAACACATTCATCTGATGAATTTGAAAAGAATGTCTGCTTTGGAAGCAAAAGAAAATTGATTCGGCACCCGACTAGTTATATTTTGAACATATAGGTAGTTTTAGCCAGGCTCAGATTTCAGTGAGAAACTGGCACAGTAAGGCAGACACAGTAGTGATTTTCTGTTCTCATTTTGCTTCCATTATTGCCAATAACAAGAGAGTAGAAGAAGCACAGTGCTTCAGCAGATGAAATAACTGAAGCTATCTTTAGGAACATTGGGCAGTAAGGAAAAGAGTATCTCTTGATCGATAAATTGCATTCTTAAATGACCCCACTAGTTCAACTGCTAAAATATATGCTCTGAAATATATATTCAGGCAAAGTGATATAGGATTAAGAAGTGTTTTTTTGTAAGGGTTCTCCCTCTATTTCCTCCTAGTTGATATTTATCAGTCTTTTAAACTTTTAGGTTGAAAATTTTCCTCATCTTAAACTGCCTGAACAAATATACAGATTTCAGTATTTCAGCTTTTGTTTCCTTGAATTCTGGTGGTAATTTTATGGCTAAGAAATACAAGCTAAGACTGTCAGGATGTATTTGGAAAATACAGCAGCTTCAATTTCGAATAACTAATCAGAAGGGATATTTAAATTTTATGATAGTTACATGTATATATATAGTGCTTACTATTATTAAGAGGTTGTTAATGTGTATCCACTTGGACACCTGAAAATGGAATATTCACAACAGTTTTAGTAGTACTGTGTTATATTTTCTTCACAGTTTTCTAACCTATATATATAAATTCTACAATCTGGTTTTTTGCCATTATGTGTTTGGATTTTTTTTTTTTTTTTACTATTTGCAGTGGTAAATTTTCCCATTTCTAATTTTTACTCCATCTGGCTCTGTCAGTCATGGTTGTTTTTTATATTTTGGACCAGCATGAGCTGCAATCATCATATTATTTAAATATTTATTGTTTAATATGGAAAAAAGCATATATGGAAACTAAAAACAGTCCCAGAAAGCAACGAGTTCTCTGAAAGTTTTGACAGAAATACCCCAAAGTCTTCCCATGTTGTTAACTGCAATTTCTCTGGCTTGTTGGCTTGTTTAGTTTTCATCTATTCTATTTCTATTTGCCCAGTCTCTTCCTACTCTCAGTATCATCTTCACCTCATTTGTTTTCACATCCTACCTCACCTGTCCACAGACCTCCTCAGGTCCTAACTTCTCAACAAATGTTCCTGCTTCAGTTCAGTCATAACACTTTCCTTTTCTTTTAAGCCAAGTTATGGAAGTATAGGTTCTCCTCAAGTATCCACCATTCCTCATTTGCTTATATCCTCTGCGTTTTCTAGACCCACACAAACTCTGTGAGTGGAACACTTAACACGAAGTATTTATATTCAACATCGACTGTCTCAGAAAAGTTTGCCAATAACAATGACTCCATGAACTTTCTTTAGGCTTCTTCTATCAGTATCTTTTTCTAAGTTTTCTTCTTTTTTATTTGTTTTATACTATTTTTACCTGTGTCAAATTATAAAGTTGCGGGAAATTCTCCCGTAGAGTACTTCCTGTAAGTGAAATATTTGCCTACCATCTTTCTATGTAACTATGGAAAACAGCAAAAAATTCTAATTTCACCTGTATCAGAAATTGACACCTTGAGCCAAAAGTCAACTGAAACATTGGGGTTTTTTTGTCTTTTATCTCTAACATTAGCTACTTGTGATCATTTTAATAAAAGTATATTATACAGATAGATCCATTAAAAATTTTAGCGAATGCCCTGCATCGGTTCTCGAGAGGGGTTGATCTGATCCAGTGGGGTAAAGGACTTATTACATTTCTTCAGTCCAAGGACTGTTTGTTTTTTTTAAGAACAATTAAATCTGGAAGAGTTTTTATTTGCTGTCTTAACTCAAACTCCGTATTTATTTTTACAGGGCAAACCATTGGCATTATCTTGACCATTATCTTCCCTCTCAAATTTTTAGTATACTAGTTGCAATCTTTTTGACAGACCTTCCTACTACAGGGATTTATCTGCACTCTACAAAATAGTGATTTAATGTCCGTTTTTGGTATGTTGTCATTTATTTGGCATTCCGAGCCATCAGTCCTGCCTGTTTTTTAAGTTACATTAATATTGTCCTGACCCCTATTTGATTCTGTTATGGCTCATGATGACAGAGGTTCATGACAAGTCATCATGTAGTTCATTTAATTCTAAGAAAAGTTTTGCCTGTTTCCACATTTCTGCTACATTTGGTCTTCTGCAACTTAATGCAAAGCATATCAATTCCGATAGTAATTTTACACTGACTTTCACTATTTTAGGATTCAGTGTCAGTCTTTCTTATCATTATAAAATAATTATGCATAGAGAAGGAGGCAAAAACATTGCTAGGAATCAAATTACAATCTGGATCTTCTTTTTGCATCTTAAAAATGAGAATGTGCTAAATGCTCTGAATATATAACTTGACTGAAATGCATATGTTACATGTAAGTGGGAATGCAACTTTCAAATGTCAATGAACATCCAGGATGTTTATTTCTACATAAACAGAACCAGAACATATGGCCAATCAATAACAGTATATCAGCAAGTACATTTTACTCCTGAGACCACACCATTAAGAGAATGTGCAATCATATGCTCCTTCTAGATATTGATTCTTGTCCCTGTTCAGCTGTCTAGGTACAAAAACAATGGGATGCTTCTTAAAGAAACTGCAATATTGTTGATTTCAGTGTCAAACTACTAAGCCTTGAAATACGTACATTCTACTGTGATTGTGCTTAAAATAGGAAAGATGTTATGTGCTAAGAAAAAAGTTTACTCTTCTCCATATCTCCTCTAATTTGACTTCCATCCCTTAAGCCACTTAAGAATAGTGATGCCTTCTTAAACTTCTTAGAAAAGAGAAAAAATATGAGTACTGCACATCACCAACCTAGCTTTTTCAGTTAAAAGGCAAAAGTCTAAAAGCTATAAGGACATTATTCTCATCCTCTGAAAGACAAGGTAAAGATTTATTAGTTAAAATAGTAAATTTTTGTCTGAAATATTTATTTAATATTTAAAATACTTATTTCTGGAAGAAATTAGAGAAAAAACAAAAAAACAACAATCCCCCACTCAACTGATCATTCTGGAAAAATAATTGTTCTCTCATATTCAAAATTAGGCGAGTAGACTTAAAAATGAGTAATTAGGATGCATAAAAGATGGTAATGAGCAGAATATGATGCAGATGCAATTAGTATGATAAGAATGTACAAGAAAGGAAAATAATATTTCATAAATTTCAGATTTTATAGAGAAAAAAAGCTTGTAAGCCATCAGAGAAATAACTACATTTTCAATATACTACTTAAAATATAAACCTCATTCCTATGGTATTCTGTTTATGAGTCTCCCAAGCAAAATAAAGAAGAATGGACTCCTAGTTTTTAAGGCAATGTGTGGGAAAAACAGCACTGTTAAAAAGACTGTTTAGTTTCTGTATCTGAAAATTCCTTTTCCAACCCTTATTTGTGCCTGTCAGAAATGAGCTCTTTTGGCTGGCAGTTCGATGTACTAGCAGTAGTCCATCTGGCTGGAAACCCTGAGGAGGAGCTACATTTTTGCAGATAAAACAGGCAGGACTGCAGTGAAGTTAATAGATGCAGGCAAAACAACATAGTGAACTTTCATTTTTAAAGAATGGGCTATGACATAAAGATGTTGAAAGTAGAACACACAGAGAGAAAAAAAAAAAAAGACTGGATTAAATTCTATTTGAAGATGTCTAGTTCAACCTACACAGAAATTAGAATACAAAGAAAACCATTGCCATATTATTTTAAGAGAGTATATCTGTGAACTAACAATATGGCCATAAGTAGTAACTCAACCACTACTGCCTGGTTGTTTCTATGACTCTATTGAAAAGTGAGTGCTAATATATCCAGAATCATGTATATTTTTATTTTCATCTGTTTAGTCATACAGAATTACTAATTAGGTTTTGGTGTTATATAGCATGTCATCTTCAGTTTCACTGAATAATGTATCCAGAAGAAAAACTTTGTGGGAGTACAATGTAGGCATATCAAATGATTTTTAAACATTCTGCAAAGCATCTTTCATTGCTACACTTACAAAACTTGAGATGGTATATGTGCCTTCCTAACAAGATTCACAAAATTCTAGGTTCTAGGACTGAAATTTTCTTTCTCTGTGTATTGCTGTAACATTTGTGTTTAAAACCATAAGAAATAGAGCAAGAGAGAGGATACAGGGATTGTTTAACATTTTTCAGAGGAACATTATGTAATATATATGTTATGTATACCATTTTTCGTTTAGGGAAAAATGTTGAGTTTTACAGTTCTTACTGACTTCAGCCGAAATATCAGGATCACAGCATTATGCAGGGTTGAGATCACACAATCACTCTGAACTGAGAGAAAAATTTTCAGCAAAATTATTTAAATTTATAAAATTTTAGCAGCATAACAGCAGAAAGTTTAAAATTTTCAGAGTTGAAATTTCAATACTTCCTTTTTCCTAGTTTTCCTCTTTGCTTCGTAAAGCGCTAAATGCAAGTCGTACTAAAATCAGCAGTTATTTGTGCAACCACAAGGTGTTTTCCTACAGCACAGTTCCAAAGAAGTACAACTCTGCCTCATCTGGCATCTGCCAAACTCTTAAAGTGAAAAAGTTCCCAAACAGTGCAGCACTGCCACAAGACTTAGTTTTATGATGTCTCATGATATATTATTTCTCTTAAAATTTGCAGCACAAAGATCTGCAAATTACTGGAATATTTTGTTTTCAGTTTGAATGGATTAATGTCTGATGTTTATGGTTAAAGTTTATGGCTGAGTCATAAGCAAAACACAAGTTAAAAACTCACATCAAGTGATCAATCAAAACATTCATTATATAACCATTGAAAAAAAATCATGACTTTGGAAGGTTAATTTTTTATTTTATTAAAAAAAAAAAACAGGTTCAGGAATTTTATTATGATGGAAGGAATGCTACAGCAGATTCTTGTGATTCATTAAAACTCATATATTTCACCTTTCAGTCTACAAATGTGCTCTGTAATCTGCTGAGGTCCTCCAAATCAGTGCTCAGAAGCAGAATAATTATTGCTACTGCTTATTTAACTGCATTCATTTGAGGAGCAGAATCAAATATTTATGCTCCTTAAACCTTTATAAAATAGAGTTATTGATACAGAAATTAAAATTGCATTTATAATTTTTATCTCTCCTATACTTACAGCAGAAACCTCTAAAATCTTCATAGCATTGCCCTTTGCTTAAAAAATGAATCTGGGTTCAACAAGCAGAATGCTTGAAGAGAAGTTAGACTTAGAAAATAATTACCTGCACTCATCATCTCCTGTAGAGGTTTTCTAAAATCTATCCCCATAGTTTTAAGTCAGGTCTTCATGGGGTAGAAGGGTGCTTATTAATCAGAATGTATTTTAAAAATGTAATGAGCTTTAAAATTGTGTCTCTGTTCCTTGGAAGGAAGGTCTTAGTCCTAGGAATTAAATTCAATATTGTGGTATTAAAAAATCATTTTGAAAGTTGTCATCAAAAATAAGGAAAGGTCTCCAGTGCCTTTTTCTGTCCTTAACACCTTTGTGAAGATGTAGAAGTTGGAGAGAAATTTCACTTAAAGTAAACTGAGACCTAGAGAATTAAAGCAAATCAGGGGGTTTCCCCATTTTAGATGGCAGTGAATGCTTGCAAATGTGTCAAGATTTCAGATTTGTGGCAACCTAGACTGGTTTATCTAGCAAGTTTAAAGCATATACGCTTTCCATTTATTGGGTCCTAAATTAGAAATGAGATCCTGAGACCTTACATTCACCTAGCTATCACATTATTATATTGTTGTGGTTTGATTCACAGGCCTAATGTCTACTAAGGTACTATTCTGCTTTCAGCACTATTCCATTCTCTCCCATGATCTTTCAGTTCTATAATTTTTTCCTGTCACTTATCTTAGAGATTCC
Source organism: Eulacestoma nigropectus (assembly GCA_013397775.1). Classification (NCBI taxonomy): domain Eukaryota; kingdom Metazoa; phylum Chordata; class Aves; order Passeriformes; genus Eulacestoma; species Eulacestoma nigropectus. The sequence goes on along the minus strand of VZTE01006486.1, from coordinate 270,717 downwards.
TATGATGGTGTTACTCTAAATAAAGCAATTGCCTGAAATGACAAGGAAGACTTCCCAGTCCTATTTTATTATTTAGCATTGGATTTTTCCAGAAAGAAAAAGAGAATAAAGAGTTGTATGACTGAGAAAGAATTTTGTTTATTATTATTATTTTTCACGGAGAGATATATTTGAGGTTTTTTCCAATATAACTTTTTTTTCTTTTTCAAAAGTTATGATAAAAAAAAATAGATACTATGGTGTAATGGATTGAAACTGAGTTGATTGACAAGCTTTTAAGCCAATGAGCTTTTGCAATTTTTGCATATTTAAACCCCGTGCAAGGGCAGGAAGTTTCTCTTGTTCCCGGTCTCCTGAGGGAGAAGGGGGGGGGCCTCTGAGCCTCCGGGCGGCCTCCAGGCCCAGCTTGGGCCCGGCCCGGGCTCCTGCCTGGCCCCCCTCACCTCTCTCCCTTTCCTCAGAGCCGCGAGCAGCTAAACCATCTATGGACTGCTCGATAGCCGAATTCACCTGGCTCGGCTTCTGGAGAAATCAGGAGGGGCCTCCCCTCCCCCTTCATGCAGCCCAGGGGAGCCTCCTCTCTCCCCTCATGCAGCCCGCGCAGACCCAGCGGGACCAGCGGAGCCTCCTTTTCCAGCCTGCACAGCTCGCACCGAACTGAACATCAGCGCAGCCCGTGGGGAAAGACATGAGGGAGAAGAACATGGAGGCTGCACAGTCAGGGAGAAAGAGAAAGTCAGGCACGTGGGACGACGTTGAGATGGCGGCGGAAGAAAAGGGTGTGTGCGTTCCGGCGTCAATCTTAAAAACCCTTCTAGCAGCTGCAGAGGACTGAACTCTTTAAATCATCTTAAAAGTGTGGGGAGATGAAAATCCATGCCTGTGAGAATTCATGTTGCAGCTTGTGAAGATGTAAGAGAATGCCTATGCCAGGCCATGTAGTTGTGAAGCAGCTTTTTAGAGGTGAAGAAGCAGAGAAGCCTTTGTGTTTAAGCTGGAATAATTCATGTTTAAAAAGAAACTGGAAGCAGAGAACCTTCATGTTTAGGCTGGAAGAATTCATCTTTAAAAAGACTTGTAACCTCATGTAATGGCCCATGATTGCAGTATGAATACACTGTGGAATTGTCATGGGAGAGATATTTCACTTCAGTAGATGGTTTCCGGGCAGACTACTGAGCTGTGAAGGATTTCCACGGCATGGCAGAAGGGAACCCTTTTCCCTAAGCATAAGAAAGAGACTTTTAAGGACTGCAACACTGACCAAAATTGTTACCCTTTGTGCGAGGTGGTAAAGGAGGGGGGAGTGCTGGAGGGAGAAAAGGGAGGGGGGAAGGGGGTTTTGCTTTAACTTATTCTTTCTAGTTGCTTTTAACTCTGTTAGTAATAAACTTCTTTATATTCTTTAAAGTTTTAGGCCTGCTTTGCATTTCTTCTATTCTTATCTCACAGAGTGAAATAGATGTGATCAAACCACTACATATGGACTTACCAGGACTGTGCTTTATGAGCTGTGCTACTGAATACATGAAATTTAGAAACAAGGTTGGAATGTCTATACCTAGAACCTAAATCAGTCAATGATATTAAGTCCATCAATGCCAAATAAATTATTATCTCCATATTCTGTAACACATGGCTTCCTTTTTTTTTCTATGAAAACATCCTTTGATGAAGAATATCAAAACCAAAGGGATTTTCTGGATGATAGAATACCGTATGCTCTGTTGTCACCAGCAGCCAGTGATCCGTTTTGTAACATGTTCAAGCTCCTCATAACTCGTTTGAGAAAACTAATCCAAAACTTGATGGCAGTAATTTTCAGGAGGCTCCTTCCAATGCCTCTCTGAAATGAATATATTTTTATATGTACCAGCACTGCTGTTGATGATCTTCTTAATTCCTTAATGGATATGTGGACAATAGGATCATATTTCACTTAGGCTATAATGTCCGAGATAGTTCTGCTGTATATTTGTACTGTTTTGAATACACTATACACTTTGAATACACTATATACTTGAGTTTCTGGAATTGTCAACATTGCAGCAATACCAATCCTTTATCTACATTAGAAATAATGTACTTATAGAAGTTAACATAGTGGGATTTTTTTTCATATTTGGATAGTTGTAGTAAATTTGGATGCTGATAAAGTTAACTTCTGGACTGCGCTGTGGAATCCTTGGGTACAGGCTACCCTCATGTATTATTACATTCCGAACGTGGGAGAAGGCAGGAAATACTTGGATTCAGCTTATGACCTGTGATCAAGTTATATACACAGACCTTTTAAAACAGGTGTGCGACCAAGAACATAGGAAAATAAAAGGTAGAAAAAGGGAAAAAATAAAGAAAATAAAATTGAGTATTTGGGGGTTTCACTATTGAGTTTTACCCAAATTCTTTTACTCCAGTGCTAAGGGACATCCAGTTTTTCCTATCTGAGTCCCCTGCATTTTTATAGTACGTCTTAATTTTTGTTTTCAGCAAATGAATCCCTCTAACATAATCCTTTCTTCTCATTTTCTGTTCTAATAATTACATTGTAATGACGTTCAGAGAAATTAGATGTACAGCAATTCCTTTTTTTAAGAAACCAAAGTAAATTCTTCAGAATACCTCCATGTCATTCCACTGGACTTTGGCACTGCAGAGTGTCAAACCTAGCAGTTGGTTATATACCGCTTTCCTATACTGCGACCATGACCCACCATACAAAACTCCCAATTTCACTTGATAGAATGTGCATACCTACATATTATTACGCTTTTACTTTTGGAAATTAGGAGCATGACATTACATCAAATGTTTACCTTTTCAGTCTCCACCAGCAGTGCTGATAAGTCAATTTATAAATCCCTACTCTATTGTCCCATTTCTTCTATTGGGATTTTCCTTACTGTTTTTCAGGTTCACAATCGGAAGAAGGAATTCAAAGTCTTAGCTGCCTGATACAGGTAAGGATGGCAAGATTAATTTTACATGCTAGGATGTCCACATTCCACCATGACTCACAATTAAAAAAACATTAAAAAACCCCAGGAGCTGTAATGCTGAGACATGAAAGCTCACCCACTGACCTTATGCAGATCTTTTCAAAATCATATATGCATCTGACTCGGACAACTGGGGATGTCTTTGTAATCATCTCCTTAGACTTGAGTATGAACTGTATTCCTTTCACGGTGAAATCAAAGAAAATAATGCTGCCTATGTGATTGAATAACATTAAATATTTGAATAATCCCTCTGACTCCCCTCTGAAAATGAGGCAACAGCTACTTTCATGCATCATCACAGCTTCTTTTTTCAAGAACAACAATACAGAATCAACAAAATAAATACAGCAGCAAAAAATCTTACAGGAGAGGAAATCCTAGTCATTCAATAAAGGAAAATGTTCCTGAATTCCTTAATAGATTCTATGTCTACCCACTCTTTATAAAATGTGACTTTTATTTCCTGTTCCTTTAAATAGAAATGCTCACTTTTTATTATTATTTTGAATATTTTTTTCCATTTCTTTTTGCCCAAAGTTTTTCTATCTCTTGTACTTATATGTACCCATAAATTTCTTTGCACAGCTTTGTAATGCATGGCCAAAGTAGGTCACTAGCAGGTAATGAAACTAAGAATTTCTTCTTCTCTTCACAGGTAAATGCATCCAAATGCATTCAGAATAATGTATCATGTGCTCATCAAAAATAACCTGAGAACTGTCAATTTGATGGAGTACAACTCACATCTCGTTAATATTGAGCACAGAAGCAATATTCTGCATCAAAAATGACTGCTAAAATATTTCCAATTACCAGCTGTTCAGAATCCATTTTATTTAGATAAAAAACATGTCAAATTTAATTTATCACGTGTTCTTCTGTCATATTTCCTTTTCTTGCAAAGTACTGACAAGTTATAAAAACCCTCTCACTCTTATCCCAGACTGGTATCATATAGGCAAAAGGGAATGACATAAATGATATGTATCCAGGTACAATAGCTACATATCTTCAGAAAGGTTCTTTGCTTTAAAAGTTGTATGGACTATTTTATCTTAAAGCATTTGTCTTTCCCAGAAGGATGGTCAAAATTGTGTTTGTTCTGTTTGGGTACTGCTGTCAGGGACAAAATTAATAAATAGCATCTCAATATATATTAATTGCTAGCTTTTCTGTAAAAAAGGATTCAAGATTACAGATTTCAAGTAAGGAGAAGACACAAAACACACATTTATTTGAGAATATGGGGCAGTATAGGGCCTGCTTAGATCTTCAGTGATGTTTTGGAAAGAACTTGACTGTTTAGTCTTGAATAAGTCACAGAGGAAATGAGAGCCTGAAGCATTCTAAAAGCAAAAACTATTAGTTTAAAAAACCTTAATTATTTAATATTTGGATAATGAGTACTTCTGTTACACGTGGGAGACTTGTAGGGGTCTGGTAAGGACTTAAGTTGCACACCAGAGGCCAAGTTGCAGAAGGAAGCAACAAATTTATACCAGCCCGGATAGGGTCCTCCTTTACACTGATGTTTGGGGAAGGTAAATGGAGCGGATTATTCCCCTTTATTCTGTGCTTATGAAGCTGCAACTGGAGTACTGCGCCCACGTTGCAGTTCTCTAGTACAAACTACAGCAATCAAACTGGAACAAGTCCAGTGGAGAGCTATAAGGATAGTTTGAGACAATATAAGAAGTTGAAGAACCTGAATTTTTTCAGCCTGAAGAGACGTCTATAATCCTCTGTCTCTGAAACAGATCCTGCCAAGGGTCCTCAGATCGCCTGCATCTATGTATCTAAAGGCATATATGCCCCCGTGGTATAGCTGAGATGACACTGCATCCGTAAAGGATGAAGTAAACTCATCTGATTTTGGAGATGAGGGTTTCCATGATTTTAAGCAACCTGCCTTAAAAAGCAAAATTTAACATGACTTTTTTTTTTTTTTTTTTTTTTTTTTTTTTTAAAGGAGGAGTGTGGGTCAATTGCATTTGAACTGAGATGGAATTAACAAAAATTCTAAATCAAAACCTAATTTTTTCCAGTCAATTCACATGAAAGGTCTTTTATTATTTTGCCCTATCTGACAAATGGGAATAGAAAGAAAAAACCTACTGCTCAAGAAACTGCAAGGCTGTTAATAAATCTCTTTTATTTGTTAGTATCCTTGGCTATTATTTCCAAAATCCATTTTCTTTTCCTTTTCCATCGATAAGGTTTTTGTTCCAGACTGAGAGCTCACAAGAGGAGAAAACATCAGCTTTCATGACTGCCCAGTAGAGGTATTTTGTTTTTCCAGGTTTCCAAGTAAAGGTTGAAACCCTTTTATTGATTAAATTTATAGGGGATCATCTAGCTATTCTCAGCATAGCCTTCTTTGTTGCTGATTCTTAGCAGAAAGGTTATATCTAATTTTTATTTCAAAAAACAAGACGTGTAAAACAGGATTCCCCACCATCCTGTTATTTTAAAGCAATTCTGGTGGGATTGGGGAGTTCAGTCCTTTGCTAGATATTTTTTTAAATATTAGGAAGAAGGCTGTAGCAACTAAACCAAATATCAGCTCAGTAGGTCTCCAGGTTTTTTTCAAGCTAATTTGCTAGAGGTCTGCTTGAAATAAGAAAAAAACCAATGAGCTCACTTATTTGTAAAATGTCTTCACTTGTCTATAACTACAATTCAAATGTTTAGCATTTTCTCTTTGTTTTAGGCCTGATTGCAGTGTAAAGCTGGTGTATGTCTACAAATATCTCAGTGCTATGACTTGTGACTTCAGACCCTCTCCTGTGGTTCAGCATTCATGTTCTGTGAGGACTTCTCTTTCTGTAGGTAGACATAATGTTGTAATAAGGTGTTTCTCTACAACTCTACAATTGACTTTGTCCCTCTTTGAACTTTGATTGTTGTTATTATTTCTTTAGTATTAACAGTGGCCATGCGTTTTTAATGTGAGGGAAAATTTTTGACCTAGAAAGGCTGCAGTATAAATTGTAAAGCCAATTTAAAGATTAAACACAAAATCTCCAAACCCCAAAAGAAAACAACCCCCCAAAATTGCAATGATATCCTTTCTTTTTGTCAATAAACCGTTAAAATATGCTGTGTGGTCATAGTAAGTATTCAGTAAATAGAAGAAAAGATTTAATTCTATGAGGTGTTTGATGTCACTCAATGCAGCTTTTTGTTGGTCATTACATTCTGTTATTGGTCTCCTTATGCACATAGCAATGCTGGTGCCTTCGCTGGATGATTAAAACTTTTTAAAAATGAAGAATGAGAAATGATGAACAATAGATAGTAAATATGCCTGTTCCCTCTAATGCATGTATTCGCATGCACTTGAGGTTACTAATTCAAATAGACCTTCCCAAAAGTCCAAGACCCAATACGCAAGGCAAGTCACACTCACATGGACTCTCATAACTACTGAGCACACTGGTGGGTATTGATTCAGATGTCATTTTCAATTGTAGCAAATGCTTATAAACACTGTGCTAGCAAAATCTCATACAATGTAAGATTGAAAGACATTTTCTTTGGCTCAAATGTACATATAAAATTACCTTCTTGCTATTTTCATTCTTGTAAGAGACCTTACCTGGGCACAGTTTGCCTTGAATGAATAAAGAAACACTTAAATATTCTTTTCTCTGCTCCTGATAATGGATTGCTTTGTCTTTTTTTTTTTTTCCTAAGTAGTTGAAGAAAATCTCTGGTATTCCACATACGATAATTTATTTCCTAGCCATAGTGAATTATTGCTCCATTTACCAGTTCCTTAATCAACATCTACATCTAGCAGTCAGGGCAGATGTGGTTCATAAGCCATATTAAGCTCCGATTGCTTATTTTTTCTGGATGGGATGTGAGCATACTGTGAGTTCCTGTTATTGGGTTTCCTTCCCTGTACCATGTCTGGGCTTCCTTCCTCTGAAATTCAAGGATATGGGCTCAGTTCAAATATGGGTCCAATGCAAACTAGTTTGCCTATGCAAACTAGACGCCCACATAACAGCACTTTTGTGTCCAAATATCATCACAGACAGATAGCTGTGTTATTAAAGAATGAAGACTCTTTGAAAAATTGTCCAGAGTCTTGGCATTCCCTTATTTTAGATGCCAATCAGTTGCCTCAGATGGCAGGATGTGCATTTCTCTCTCTTTTCCTCTGTGTGCTCCTAAATGTAACCCCTCTGCATCACACTTGAATTAGATCATCCTAGAAGTATGGAGCGTGTTCTTATCCTCTGGACCTCCCATTTCCAGAAAGATGATCGTGGTGGATCACCATTATAATACTTAACTACATGGATAGGCAGTTTTTTATTGAAAGCAAAACCTGTTTACAATTTGACAGGTTTTAGTGCTCTCTGCACAGGTGTTCCTCACATGAAATATTATCTAGCTCTTAATTCCTCAGGTCTGATGGAATAAGTATACTAGAAAAAAAAAATGCATTCTTTCTATTCAAGATGTCTGGTTTAAGTGGGTATTTTCCAGTTAGATTTCTGCTTATGTGAAATTTACTTTACAACCTCCACTACCCTGCACCCTCTTTATGATTAATAAACACAATATGCTAAAATTCTTCCATTCCTTAATATACTCTGCATATTGAAAATAAAATTCAGAAAAATAGATCCTCCAGGAGATTATTCCAGGTCTCCAGATCAGAAAATCACACTGCATTTTCAGTAGCTGTCAGTCTTTAAAGTGAAAATAAGCAAGAAAACCTAAGCTTCAAGAAAAATCCTGGGTCATGGAGACTCTTAGTAAATATTTTATAAAAGTTGTTACTGTCTAGACAGAAATCTGATGTAATGGTTGCATACCATTAACCAAAATAATAATCAATATGACAATTTTGGCATGGAAGCATAAAGTTGACTGCAACAATATCAATAACAGCATGAATCATCATGTCCTACTATGCTAATTATGCTTCTAATTTTAACCATTAGTACCTGCATAAAATATAAATTAAGAATATATCCTTTACAGCTGTCATTAGTAGCTAAGTGCCAACAACTAATTGTCTACCTTTCCTGAAAGTACTGAATGTTTTATTAATGTACTGCATTGGTAGATTACATGAGTAGATAAAAAGTCCTCCTCTTTTTAAAAAATCTTTTCATAATTTTAAATTGGATAAGGTCTTAATAATGAGCTGCCATATATTTATATGCTTTAAGCAACTTACACGAGGAGGTTGCTGTACATTTGAGCTTAATGTTTGTTATCCTTTTCAGTTTACTCTGTTCTTCAGTTCATTGTCGGCTTCAGATATTTCAGCACAAGTTATCATATGAGAAATTTTTCAAACAGCCTTTTCCAGATGCCCCAAATACACCACTGATAGGGTGGACACACATACAGACAAAAAAGTAATTCATAGCAATATATGTTCCTCTCTCTATAGCTAATATTTGAGTAAAATGGTCTAGTAAAAAAAAAAAAAGGCTCTAGAAATTCTATGTTATATAAAACTTATACTTGATGTATAATGTAGTCACTTAGATGCTGAAAGAGGTCTCATATCTTACCATTTTTTACTTCGAATATGTTACAGTTCGAATGTGCAAGAAGTTTTCCCTGTGGTTTTTCCTGGCATTTAGCCTGAACTCAGTGTATGCAAGAAAAAATATTTTATGCATTATCATAAGTATAATCAAAAAATGTTTAAAACAGTAATCATTTACTTTGGTAAAAAAATATAATTATAGTTTGAGGCAGTTCTGATACTCTGAAGAAAACTTTGTCCAGCAGATTTTATTTTCTTTTTTCTTTTTTTTTTAAATTAACAGTTAACCTTTTTATTTATCTGTTTATTATCTGTTTTCTTCTATTTAAAAAACACTATGTTTGCTCTATAACTGTTCAGAGACCTACCATGCCGTACAAGTGGCTGAGCTGAAAAAGAACAAAAAGTCAGCTCTAAGGAGCAGATGATTAAATATTTGGAGAAATGTAGGTATGTAGCAGTGCAGCAAAAAAATTACCTAGAAGTTATACTGGCCCACAAACTACATATTGGCACAAAAATATCATCATGCTATTGTTTCAAGATAAATCAATGGCACTCTGACAGGTTTAAAGAAATATTTTATAAGGAACGGAGAACATTCTCCTAGATGTTGGTGAAGCTTTGTTCAAGAGAGGGGTCTTGGGAAAATCGAAGACCAAAGAGAAACTGGAAGGATCTAAGAGATTAATACTAACCACAGGTATATGAAATTATCAGAAGATTATAAAACATGACCTGAGAAGAAAAATTAAAGAAACTGGAAAAGTCTATTGTGAAGGAGATGAAGTGGTGACAGGAAAGCAGTCTCCCAGCATGTAAAACTTTATTATCACTTCAAAATAATAATCTATTTTCTATTATGTCCATTAGGAATAGCTCAAGAAGACTTCTAATGTGCAAAAGTATAAGATATTTGGAGAGGCCTTCTGTCCATAAAAATAATGAATTGCTTCATCAAAATAGCACTTCTAGTTTTTAACAATATTTATATAAATCTGTCATGGATAATAAAGACATACTTGATTTGAATTTTTAAGTAAGGGAAATTAAAACAAGAAGTATTTAAAAAAACAAGCCATGCCAAATTTGTGGACGAGAGCATGCTTCTGGACCCTGGAAAATACACAGGATCTACAGCTAACAGCATGCTGAGCATTTATGTGATGAAATACATGACCAATGGTATTGGCAGTAGAAATTTTAATCAAAATTATTGTAATTGAGACAGCCTGACAAAAAGTGTTAGATTCATCTGAAAAAAGGCATATTATTGAGTAGTTCATTTAATATATTGGAGTGAAATAAATTTCTATATCTTTATCTCTGTAAATATCTAAATATCTGTATCTCTAACTTTGTTCCAAATCACCAAAAAACATCTGTATGTTTTCTATGAAAAAATCCCCAAACAAATCTCTTAGTTATTGTGATAAGCATATACACAAAAAAATTATAATGGACAGTCCTTTTTGTTTTTATAGTTAAACTCAAGGGTGGCCAGCAAATTCTTGAAGCTCTTGAAGTAAATAAAATCCTAATACTATGAAGACATTATCTTTCAAGTACGTATCTGAAAAGAGTAACCTTTTTCCATACCTGCAATTATCTTACTCTAAACTGATTGTTGTTGACATATGTAATTAATGCCTAAAAAAGGAGAAACCAGGAACTAAGGCAGGCAGCCATTATTTGAAGTGTAATGTCTGCCAGATTAATGTTGCTGTAATGAATGTTCATTGTCTATTTAAACTGTGTGACAACTAGAACAAGAGCCCTTGAAAAGATGGTTCATTGGGAAAAAAAAATACTTATTTCTAATAAAAAAATCAGACTGAAGAGGCTAAAACCCACTAGTTTTAGCTCACATCTAAGGATTAACTGGACTTGGAATATCTACATGTCTCTTTTTATAACACATTCTTCCCTATTTGTTTACACTGTGTGCACCAGGTCATGACCTATGTCTATTAAAGTTGGTATTAAGCCCCTCAAGATTTGAAAGCCTCAATATTTTAAACAAACTTTGCAATTTGTTTTTTAGTTGTTCATTAGTATCTCCAGCTAGACAGTTATGATTAAGCAATTGCATCATTAATGTTGTATGCTTGGCTAATCTTTTGTTTCAAGGAAAAGCAAAGACAACCCCAAGATGAATGGGCTGTCTGGACAATTGCCACATGGAGTGAAATCATCAGAGCTGAACAGTTACTGGGGGAAAGGTAATTCCAGCAACACAGGAGGCTGGGACTCATTGATCACCTACTCAAAACGGACCCCAGACTCAAATGAAAGGAAGAACTGCACATGCACACTAATTAGCATGAGATACAACCAGCAAATAGGGGGTTGAATACTAATTAATAAAAAAGTTATATAATCTGTAAGCAATGAAAGCTGATGCCTTTCTTGTTATAATGTATAAATGGTGTAACGTTTTGATGATCAGGGAGCCAGTCTCTTTCAGGTTGCCACTGGCCTCCCTATTTTGTGCAAAGTAGAATAAAAAGTAGAAATACCTCACCCTGATGTGTGAATTGGCCCTGTGCACTGTTTGAGGCAACAAAATCAGTGAAAGATATTTTTTTACTGAACAGGATTTAGACTTACATTCCTAGTACACTCTTGCTGGCTGCATAGAAAATTATGGTGTGTTTCATTATCTGATTTTTGCTTGTTTTCATATACTCTTATTTCCAAGGCCTTTTTTTTTTGTGTGGGATTCTGAGAAGTTCAAAGAAGATTTTTTAAACAGACAAGCATTTCATTCCTACCTCCTTTCTTTTGTGCTTCATAATAATAATAATAATAATAATAATAACAATAACAATAATAATAATAGAAAGAACTAACAAAGAAATCCATGGATTTCTTTAAAATTCTGTACATGCAATAGAAATGCCAGCTACCAAGACAAAAAGTAACAATCACTTCATACTTTTAAAGGAGAAAAGAAAACTAATTAAAAGTATAAACATGCTGTATTAATGACTGATAAATACATTTGACTACAAGCATCAAAAACAATTACAAAAATAATTGGTTTAATGAAAATTATTTCAGATCATTGATACAATACAAACAGTAAATAAAAGCAGCATCTACTGCTAGCATCTACCCCCTCTGCCCATGGGCACAGGGGTTTTGTTCAAGCTCACACGTGGAAATGAAGATCTGCCTTGAGTTAAGTTATAGGCATCCCTGAGCTCAGACCATCCTCCTGATGTCCTGGTTTGTGGATTTCCTGGATAGACCTTGCACCTACACTGTAAGTTGTCTTGTCTTCCTTCCTGAGGGTTTCCTTGGGATCATCTTGGACTTGTCACCCCACCTTGTCTGGGACTGTCTATGGATCCTGTCTCTCACCACTCTGCCCAGGTGCATTCTGAGGGAGGGCACTGCCCTACCCATGCCATACCTACTCTCAGTTCCCAGCTCATCCTCCCTCATGGATCAACTGGCCTCTTGGGGATCCCTGGCATGTACACTGTAGGTGTCTTTCAAAAACGGTAAAAATTAGATTAATATTGCTTGCCATCACTTTGCACCCATGTTTGTATTTCAACACAAATACTGCTGTGTATCTCAGCTTCTTGTAAAGTCCACAGAGAGATATGGCTCCACATGAGCAAGTTTTTGAATGTAAGTAGAATGGAATCAAGATGAAATAGCTGCTGCATAATCGTTGTGGTGCAGCAATTACAAGCAAGTACTCATTGCACTATTTCAGTTCCTAGAAGCTGCACAGCTCATGTTTATTATCACAACGCGGAGTTAGAGTTCCAGCCACAGAATTGTTGTGGCTGGAAGGGACCTCTTGACATCATCTAGTACACCCCTCCTGCTCACAAGGGTCAGCTAGATTATTTGCCCAGGTCCATGTCCAAATGGCTTTTGAATATCTCCAAGGAAACTCCATAACCTCTCTGGACAAACTATGACAGTGTTCAAACACCTTCACAGTAAAAAAGCTTTTTCTTGTGTTCAGATGGAATTTCACATTTCTCGGTTTATGCTCATTGCTCTTGTCTTGTCTCTCAAAAGAGTCTGGCATGACTGGAGCATGCCCCCTGTCATACAGGTAGTATGAATGGGAGGATTTCTTTGAAAGAATCCCAGGCAGAAGCACCTGCAGCATGACAGGTGTGCATTTTCATAAGCAGAGACTAAGAAAGTCTTTAAACTGATTGTTCCTATGTTCCTGCTTGAACAAAACAAGACAACCCTAACAACTCAACCCAACCCAACCCAACCAAATAAAACCAAATAAAAAAATCCCTAAACCAAAACCCAAGCTCCCCAAACCCCAACATATTGTCAAGAAGCTTGGATGTTAGTTGGACTCCACAGAAACCAACAAGTTTTCAAAAGTCTGTGAGTATAACACATAGAAAAATAGTTCTCTGACAAGTAAAAAAGATCAGATGTGGCATATTTATACTTTTGAATATCATTATCAATGCTGTAACTTGATTTATCAAACAACTGTCTATAAGTCAACAGTAAAATACCATACCCAGTAGAAGTATTTCTTTAAGCTACTTACCTACTGTGAAACTAAAATTCTCCAAATGATAACTATTAAAGTGGAAACATTAATTATATCAGCCTCCCTCATTCATGCTGTTTTTTCCTCGCCATTTAAGACTGTGGTAATTTGTTATGTAGCACTGATCTGATACAGTATCTTTGATGTGACTGCAAGCTCCACGCTGTTCCTTCTTAATAGACCTCAGAAGCATCTCCATGGGTATTCAGCTGAGCTTTCTCAGCATAAAGGAGGACAGGGCTTTAACAGCCAAAAAATCAGTTTTTCTCTGCAGCATCATATTTTTAGCATAGCTCAGTGCATGGTAACTGGCCCAAAGTTAATGCTGTTTAAGCAGCATCAGCGATGTGCTGTGGAATCCTCTGAGCAGCAGCAGCTGAGCAGCCCTCAAGTTGGACTGGAACAGCCTCAGGACCACCTGTACATGAGTGCTAATTCTGCTGTCCCTGCATTTCTTGTTAAGCAGACTGAAGAAGGGAATGAGATTTTTCTTTTCATGTTGACACTTCAGTGTTCTCCTCTCACCTGGCAAGCCACATATGGAATTGCATTAAATGCAGATCGCTAAAAGCTTTTAGAATCTATGAACAGTTTTCATTTTTCTCATTCCAAACATACAGAAACCAACGTTTATGTTCATGACTCTGGAAACATTTATGTTTTCAGATATGGCAAGCTGGACAGTTTAATACTTTCATGGAATTCAGTTTTGAAAACAATGTCTCCCAGATGTATATACTGCAATAACTAAAAGTACAATAGGGTACAGTTCTCAATAAACTTCAGGGTTATTTTTTTCTCTGAGTTTCATTTCTTAACTAAGAAAATGCACTTTTGATGCATGTCCATAAAAGAATAAACATCTAACAGTCTCAAGTAAAAAAACCTGGATTTTAAGTTCTACTAAGAAAAGGTAAATTTAGCATGCAAATGATTTCTGCTTGATGCGAACCAAAGTGGATTTCTAATTATTTGCATCACTGTAGAAAAGCAAAGGAAAAAAAAGGTTTGGAATTTTAAAGAAACCACGTTATTATCTGATTTTTTTTCTTTTTCTTTCTGCTCTTCCTCAGTATTAAATCTTTGCAAAACATGACCAAATTGCAAATAGATGTTTGCCTTTTAGCTTTCTAAAAATTACACTTAGCAAAGAAATTTATTTGAATATTTAAAATTCAATGATTTCAGGAGCTAGAAGGGTATTATACAGTTGTTCATGCATAGACTGAGGAAATTTAATTTATCAAGTCTGACAAATATCCAAGCCACCTGCTTTTAGTGGATTGTTTTTACCTTAAATAAAAGATATTATGATTTCTCAGAAGCTGTGGAGTTGATAACTCTCATACTGAGAAAAGCTGCTCACCAATAAAGCCAGTTTTGCAATTAAAACCAGACATACATGATGTACGTCTTGCAGCGCAATCCAGTCTATGTCTGCATCCACTATCAGGGACAGGAAACCCAGCGTAGATTTGAAATTAAACTATGCAACACTAGAAGACTTTTTCTAAGCCATGGGCTTGCCATGGATCCACAAATCCTGACATTTCCAAGGATATAGAGCATCATCTTTGAAATGCTCTTGGCAAATGGAGGGAGCCAGCGTTACCCTGCTTGTGCTGCTGGAGAATCTAGCAACTGTTCTTGGCTGTTCCTGAATTTTTTTGAAGCACTCCTGCCATTGTCACTTCTGTGTGATTACTGAGCGGCACTAGGGAGAACATAAGATCATGCACTTCTGAAATGTCTATCCATGCACTTGGATTGTAGCTCTTTTAAGTCTGGGTAAAAAAAAGGTTGATTATTGGGTTAAAGTGATTTGAGACTGGCTGTAATTAAATGTTGGATCTGTATTAAGTAAGCCATTTTTTTGTCTGTTTTAAGCTTGTAGTTTTGAAGAACTTCAGTGATGGGAACTACGGACATGTTCCTCTAGATAACACTGAGGATCTTAGACGGGCATTTAAAAAAATTTTTCAACTTTTCAGAACATGTCTTTAGTGCGTGATATCATTGCATCAAGAAATGAAGTATGTAGCAGGTTATTTTTAGAAATCAGTGTTTTGGCTAGATGTCTTTCTGGAAAATAGCTGTTGAGCCGTAGCAATAAAACGATCAAATGTTCATCTACATCCCAGTTACTAGTTTGAATTTTTCTAAACTCCCCTTGTCTCTAGGTTTGCTTTATTCAGAGCTGGAACCTGATGTTTACTGCAAGTAGACTCCTTAAATTCAACCTTTATATCCAATGGCTTTTGGACAGCCTCATAATAATATATATTCTCTTACCGTGTTGTGAAATCTCTTGGTGTTGACAGTAAATGATGCTTTGCATGCACTGTATACTTGGGAGAAAAAGTGATTGCCACAAGTAATTTTTACTCTTTTGGTCTGTAGTTAGGGTTTGCAAGAGGATTTTAATGACCCTGCACTGACTATTGTATTATATGTCCTCAAATTACTACAAGACCTGGCTATGCAAGTCACATAAATACTAACAAACAAATCTTGCACTCTTCCAATTTTCTGATTCTATTAGTAGCTATCCTTAAGTTTCATATTATCTCTTTTTCTTTGTCAGACTTCAATGCCCTCATGTTTCTGTGTTCTCTCTATTTCATCAGCAAAATTTTTTGGCAGATTACTGTATAGAAAAATCAACATATTTGTTTTTTCTTCAGATGCTTCACTTTCAGTTTCTTCAAAGATATGATTTTAAGAATATCTTCCTCTTCTACTAGTTATAGAATAATGATTCTTTTGAAATAAAAAGCAACTAGGTAAAAACCACTGTAATGGTAGTATTTACTGAATTGCTTTTGCTACACGTCCCACATTCAGTTATGCTTATTCGAATTTAAGTTCAATATTTATGAAATTATTATGCCTGTTCATTTTAAAGAAGGAGTAGATGAAGAAATCAAGCCACTAGAAGTATTCACTGGAAACACCTTGACTTCACTTCTGTTGTTGTAGGTAAAAAAAAAAAGGCCAAACATTTTTATTCTAAGAGCTGCTGATTTCAGTCTAATAAATTTTTCATATGAAATTTGATTTCAAATAATAAAATAACCCCTAGATTTTTTAAATAATGAAATTGCCCATATATAGGATTTACCCATCCTGCTTACATATTTTAGAAGGAATACTATAAAAAAATGTTGATTTTTTTTCATGCAAACACAAAGTCAGAATTAAATCTGGATCCTTACTAGTTTCAGCAGCAAAAATAATTCAGGAAAAGTCAGACTCAACAAAAAAATGGCATTGCTCAGCTGAAGGAGCTTCAAAATCATGAATTCTATTGATACCATATTCTGACTGATATCAGAATATTAGGCAAAATACTGGTAAGTGGCAATTAGAAGGTAGAGCCTCTTTCAAGCACTAGATTCAGTCATGCTTTCTTTCAAGTTTGTTATTTTTTGGAATAGCAATTAACATAGGAATCAATATTTTAGTAGCAATCTACTACTAAATAACATATAGATGAGCTTGCATGTTGCATTAAAGAAAAAAGAAATCATATATCTCTGTAAGTTAAACATAGGCCGGTATATTTGTTGAGAATAAATGTGATATTTAGATTTTATGGCAACAGTTAAAATATTCCTTATTTCAAAGTCTCACTTGTGACAAATTATTTTTAGTAAAGATTTTAAGAATTATTTTTCTTCTGTTTTCCCCCACTTTTCCTCTCTACAGACTTCTTTTAAAGTTCTGTCTTGGTTTAGTGTCTTTTGAGTTAAAATGTGAGACTGATTGCCAAGTGAATCTTATCATCTCTCTTGCCTACAAGATACAGTAGGAGCCCTGAGCACTGTTGCTCTGTTCTCATATTAAACAGCTGTGGGTATAATAGCAGAGCAGTTTCTCAGATAATAAAGACATACTCTGGAGTACTGAACTCTTCAGTCTATATTGGGAAAAGGTCTAAAAAACTTGTTAAGCTTGGACAGATCCCTGCTAGTGTGCTGCGCTTTTCTGATCATCTTTCAAAAATAATTACAAAAAGTACATTGAATACCTGGTAAAACTGTCAGAGGCCACTGAAAGGCATGAATTGAAGACCAAATTGGTGGGGCTCTAAGCAAGCTGGTCTAGTGGAAGATGTCTCTGCCCATGGCAGTGAGGTTGGAACTAGATGATCTTCAAGGTCCTCTTCCAACCCAAATCATTCTATGATTCTTTGATTTTATGATGAATTCTGTGTAAAAAGTTATGTAACAATAAAAGTTCTTTCTTGTATTAACGTCAAATACTTCATTAAAACCTGAAAAAAATTGGTTTTTACACCAAGCCCTTTGCTTAATAAAGCAGATTCAATAAGCCCAAATAATGGGAATTTGCATCAAATATGCTGAACAATTCACTAAGGAACACAGTCTCTCAGAAAACCTATAAATCTCATATCCAGTTTTTAAGTAAAAAAATACGAATTTTTAGTTTGAAACTGTTTTTCTTCTCAATATTTCTGACATTTTATTCAAGATAGACACTCTATACCACTTTAAAAGAGGAAATTAAAGTGAAATAATTTTAGGTTTGTCAAAACAAAGCACTATGTGAGCTTAAGCTCAGTGTTTAAATTTTTGAGACAGATACCACCCACCACAGTCAATTAAATACCCAGTTTCACCAGTGATGTACAATGTTTGATGCTAAGAATGTTGACTTTTGCTTGATTTTATTTCTGTGACAGAGAAATCTCTAGACATTGTTGTGAGCAAAAACCTTTTTATCCTGACTGTTAAAGGCCACATTTAGTAAACAATAGTGTGGCAGGAAAAGGAAAAATTATCTTTGCATTATCATTTGGGAAGCTGGTAATGCCTTTCCCACAAGTTTTTGGAGGATGAATAGCTTCCCCCAAATTGCTTTCATATTGTTTTACCAACTTTGTACCCTATGCCATGATTTAAACTAGTTCAGTTCAGTCGGATTAATTTATTTCTCCAAGTAAAACAGCTGCTCCACCATTTTGTGCTCAAAGTAAGACACAGCAAGAGATGCTTAAGCACTTGAATTTGTCTCTGATTAGCTATCTTGGAAACTAATTAAGTAATCAATAAACAGAACAAGTACAAGTCAATGGCATCTCTGATAAGCATGCATGATCTTAAACATAAAGCAACACAGTTGCAGCAATTACAAGGAAAGTTATACCATCCTAAGTTCATTAAGATACACTTGTGCAGCTATTAAATGTCCATCTATTAATAGATTTTGTACAATATGTAAGATGTTTTGTTTAGCTTCACTGGTATATAGAGAAAGTTTCACTTAATCATCAATAAGAAATATCAGTTGTACTTGCATGTTTACACACACACATACACACACACACACGTATATGAAGCAACCTTTTTTCATAAAAGTAGTTGAGCATTCATGTTAAAATAATGTCAGTAGCTCTCAAGGCATGGACTTGATTTATTAATGTGTTGCTATGGAAGCATTATGTCTCTTTCCATTGCAAAAATTGTATGTCTGAACATGAAACAGAATCTGATTTCAATCTTTGAGTAAGTCCTGACACATGAACTTGATGATGAGATTTTAAATTATCTGCTTATCTAAAAACACATACAGTTCCTATTTTCAGCTAAGCAAAAATGCAGAATTTATCACAGCGCCTAATCTTATCAAGACTGTTATATGTAATTATAGGGCAAAACACGGAAAAAGCAATCCTGTCCTAATTGCAGCCCTATTACTAAAATGGCAGTGATCTTGCTGTACTTTGCCATTTCTCCTGCAGGATCCCACAGTGCTTTCATGAACCACTGTAGCTGCTGCTTCTTGAGCTCTGGGATTGCTGATTACAGTATCATCTTGCACATATGCATTATCTTTTCCGCTGACATTCACCTTATTACTTGATAAGACTTAGGTTCTGTTTCAACATGACTGTCTTTAAAAAGAGTTAAGGATGGTCTAATCACTTGCCTTTGAAATTAAGGTATTTGTGAAAAGGTTCAACATTACTGTAAATCTTCTCCAGCTTCAGTGTTGGCAGAAGGCCAATCAAGTAATTTGAGCTTTTAAAATTCTCATCCTTCCCCTTTATAAATAAAAAATTCAATTTGTATATCTGCAACTCAAAGTTGATGAGGTTTTGCATATGCCTAAAGCTATTCAAGTACTCAGCTGTTCAAAGGAAGAGTGTCCTCTGTTTCTGTTTAAATGTGTTTCACAACATACAAGAAATGTGCATTGAGAGAGAGAACTAATTAACATAAGAAACCTAGAGTGTAATTTTCCTGAATGATTAGCTTTTGAAAATCTGGTCTGAGTCTTACGTGTAATAGTTTCTTCTATTTTGTACAGAAGCTAAATTGCCATCACACTGATTAAAACTGGGACACTTCTTTAACAGAGTTAATAAATGATAAGAGTGACAATTCAGCAAGGTAGATAAGCCTGTGATGGATTTAGCAACATGTTCCAGGTTAGCCACAAGTCTAATATCTAGGACAGTAGGTAAAAAACAGGCCTTGATGTTTGAAATAGGAGAGGCAATTGTCAATAAGCAGAGTGTAACTTTCCACACACTGGAATGTGGCCAGCCTGATGGGTGCTTGACAGTGCAACTTTTCCAAAAACTGTCTTCTGCTCTTTAATGACTACAAGCAGTTGGAAAGTTTGGTTTATGTCTTATCGAAAATCTGGCAGCAAGTTCATATGAACGCTCATCAATTTTCCTGAAAATTTCAAATTATCCATATGTCCTTGTAAGGAATAATTTTTAATTAAAAAAAAATTACAAAAATTATTAATAGCAATAATAATAATAGATGCCATATTGCCAAATATTCAGCCTTAAAAATAGTTCTTTTGCTGAAGAAAGGTCATGGTTGATTTTCTATCATTTATGTACAATTATTACTTACAAAAATTCCTCCTTTTCTTACTGCTAGGGTCTTACCCTCCAACACTGTCAAGGCATATTGAAGTGCAAGATTATAATTTCATAATTTGACTTTCAGGATGTCAGCTGAAACTGTAAGCACTTTCAGCTGAATGGTGATTTTAAATTTTAAAAAAGTACTTAATTTACCTCCTTTTTTTTTTTTTAATCTAGTAAAATATAAACAATTCATTGAGTTATTAAAAAAAAAAAAAACAAAAACAAAGCAGAGGAATTCAATCCACAACAACTTGAAAGGTGATTTCTTTTGATCTCATCTTTCTACATCTGTTCTTTCCTGTTTTTATGTTCTGCTCTTTCCTATCCCAGTGTCTTATATTTCTTGATCTTCATATTTTTCTTTTTCTTCACTCCTGCTTCTTCTTCTTTGCATCTCTGCTCACAGATTTTCTTCTTCCCTTCCCCTTCCTCAGGTAATTTCTGACCTTTTCAAGTTGCTCATTTACAGTTACTAAGAATATTTTGCTAATTCAAAAAGCAAAGTGAAATTAGCTCCATCAGGGATGTGAATGGAATAACACTGGTGTAAACTTAGAATAAAACTCAAAGATTCACAATTGCTGTATCAGATGCCAAGACCTTACAATTTCACATGAGGTCTCAGAAAAGCTTGCAAATATAAGCAGCTACTCATGTGGAGAGACAAATTTGTTTAATTTTGTCTGATGATGTATGTAAAGCTGTTCACCTGTGTAAATGTTTGACTGATCAGGATTTAATACATGGCAAGATAACATGGCATATTTACAGGTACTGAAAAAAATAAAAAAGGACAGTGTAAAGTATGAAAATTATTGCAAAACCAAGATTATTTAGAGATTGAATTCACATCTGTTCCCATTCATGAACTGATTCTTTTGCTTTTGACTTATAAAACCCAATACTCATTGGTGGCTTTTACATACCAAAAAAAAGAAAACCACCAAAGTTTGTAAAACTTTATTACTTAAATTCTCTTGAATTTTATAACAATCAGCAAATTGATTTTCTATATGGCTGTAACATTAGAATTCTTGATTTGGCCGCTAATGCGGAAGAGGCTCCTTGAAAAAAAATGTTTTGACACCATCCTGATAAACCCTAGTACATAGAACCTGATTCCAGAATCTACAATGACATAAGTAAGGCACCAAAGACTTTACCTACAATAGAAAGTGAAGAGAGGCAGGACATGGGCTTGAGCACCATCCCACATTCTCCTGTGCTATATGATCATTCACACACTTTCTGGCATGGCAAACTTAGACTTTCCCAACAATGCCAAACACAGTTTGGGATACAATATATTAAAGGAACCAGTCAGTACAGATAAAACCTGTTTGAACACAAAGCTTAGACCTGTCCTGGGAGAAAATGTAGCCCTAAGGAAGTAAAGCAATCTGTGCTGAGCACCTCTCAGGCTAGAGAGAACTTTCCAGAAGTACAAGGGCAGAGTTTGGTTCCATCAAGCAGGCAAGGGAATGCCAGTATTTTGACATGACCCAACGGGATAGGAAGTAAAAACAACCACATTTTTTCATTCGAACAATATTAAGGTGCAAAATGTTGATAGGTTTGTGACTGCAAGTCACATCTTTATTTTCGTGGGAGTGCCTTAGTAATAACTTATACGTTGTTCCAGAAGTGGAAAACTGATGGAGAAGATTTCTTTCCCATTATGGATTCAGTCTCCCTGCTATAATTCAAGATTCCTTGTGCCAGGAACAACAACAAAAGAGAATAACTGCAAAATGCTGGTTAGGACTTTCACATTCAGGGGGAAGAACAACAGCCATAAATTATAATCCAAACCCAAGCCCTGTCTAAAACAGTCCTCAAACCAATAATTAATATTTCCTCTCCTGCATGTGCCTAGAGCACTGAGCTAAAAAGTGTCATGGTCACAGGGAAAGATATTCCTTCTGTAATTGGGTGCCTGCTTTTTGAACTGTAAGCATATTTTAGCATGTGTATTCACCATACAACCTGATATTAATTTCAATTATTTTCAGCATTAAAGGCCCATGACACTATTAGCTGACCATTAAAAGTCATCTATAGCTCATTATCAGTGATTAATCACCTGCTGTCTTATAATTAATGTTTATTAGGGGAACAGCAGTTTAATAGCTGTTCCATATTTTCTGTGCTAATCAAGGAAACTTAAAAGGCAGTTATAATGGACTCTCAAAATTTCAAATGGCATTTTTTGACATTGACTTTTATGTCTGAGGAAGTAAACTGTCACTGAGAGGTAAATTTACCAGCTAAAAATGTGTAGGAAGGAACAATGCTAGAGACTTATTTTACTGTAGTAGTCACTGAAGCCTTTCTTTTGTTGAGACTGCCTTAAATTTCCAGAAATTTCCAGACATTTCCAGATATTAGTCTGGCCATGCCAGGATCATCTTGCCATATTTGGCTAATAGGCCTGTGACCATCTTTCACTTTTGTTACAGTACAGTATCTCCAGCTTGCAAAACTTAATGAAAATATCCCATGTTTGATACTATGAGGAAGGCAAATAGGAAATTTAAGTCTTTACCAGATTGATCTCCACAGAAATTTCTTCTCAATCCCTATTAAAACATACAAGAAACTAACCCAAGTGATACTTAATATAGATAAGTTTGTCACCTGTGGGTCAAATCCTCACCTACTTGTTCTCACATAGAGATGAAAATGTCTGCCCCCCAAAGTACAACCAACTTCCTGCTGGTCACAAGAAAAAACAAGTGCCATCCCTTGCAGGTGTCACCTGTAGCACTGTGGAAGCAGTTAGGTTTGGTTTTTTCTTCCATCTCTTCTGTGAATATTTCCTGAACCCCAATGCTTTAATGATCCAGTATCCAAATTCCCATCAGAAATTATTCTGTGCCATTTTAAATGCATTTGTCCTACTGCCAAGACAAAACCAGATGGTTTTGGTTTGTTTTCTTTTTTTTTTCTTTCCTTAGAGTTTACATATACTCTTCTAACAATATAGAGCATTTCTCTGCCTTCACAACCTCCAGTTTATTTGGCTAAATGAAACAGTGCCTTT
Organism: Eulacestoma nigropectus; assembly: GCA_013397775.1. NCBI lineage: Eukaryota > Metazoa > Chordata > Aves > Passeriformes > Eulacestoma > Eulacestoma nigropectus. The sequence goes on along the minus strand of VZTE01006486.1, from coordinate 247,689 downwards.
CACACTCACCGAGTACCATAGGTTCTGTCTCCCTATCATCAGTTTTGCAGCCCTTCTCTGTCCTTATTCCCATTTGAAATCACATTTCCTAAGCAAAGCTATTAAGAGGAGGCTTTGCTGTTCTGTGTAGTTATACCTTCACTCTGTTGAAAACATATCTGATAAATTTTGGTTATATACTTGTCTTTTCTATAGCTGCAAAGTATTCGTGTCTAATATTATTTCTGGGATTGCCCTCAGGTCCCTCTCTTGCTGAGTAATCTATTACCTTCTTCATGATTAGAGGTTACGTTAAGTAACCATATATTCCTGGCCTTGCCTTTTTATGTCATGATACTTTGGGCCATTTCTCTTACTCCAGTCTTCTATGTCATTCATTTCATTTAGGATGTATTCCTTTGAGTTAAAATGATAAAGATAGCATTATGCTATTAGCAATCTCTGTCAGATCTCAGCTTTTGTGCAAGGGTTGTGGACTGGAACATTAATTAAAGCTGGTTCTGGAGAACTCCCTGTGGGCCACTCCCTGGCACAGCAGTTTCCTTTCCTGTGCTGTCTTACCACTGTGCTGTTCTTTTTACCTTGGAAGTCCTAGTCGCCTTCTTCTCTCACTAATCTTCTCTTGCTTTTCATTTGACACTGCTAACTTTGAGCAAGCAACTTTAAGCAAGCACCTAAATTACTTAAAATATAATCAACTTAATACAGTTGCAGTATGCACACTTTGACAGGAATTATCTCATTTGGAACAGAGCCCAAATTGCTCCATAATGACAGAATTTCCATTGTTTCAGCAGTTTTGTGGATAAATCTGTAGGGATCTGTGTTGCAGATTCTTCTAACCATCATGTGCACCATCTTAGCTGCCAAACATATACTTAACTACAATCTGCTCTAATGGATTTTTCTCAGTTAAAAGCTCCTTAAGTTAAAGCATTCACTGAGAGAATTCCTTTAGGTCAAAGAAAGGAGGAATAGTACTTCTTAACAAATATCAGCTACTGATTAGCTATTACCTGCGTTTCAACAGATACACAGTTTAAGTAGCAATAGTATTGCCTTGCATACCAAAAAACCCCAACTTGTGTCCTACAAATATGTGCAGAAATAAAACTGAACACTTTTGGTCTAGATAAACAGTTTTGAAATCAGCAAGTAAGAATGAAATTCTAATGAATTTGTAAAGAATCTATATAACTGCTCTTCTACTTTAAATATGAAGTCCTAAACTAATCTGATGAAGTGCATAATCTGAGACTCATGATTTCTGCTGACTGATATAGTGAACTGTTCGGAAGTTTGTCTGGAATATGGTCTATGGGTTAAATTTGGGATACTCCTCAATGCAGTACTATATATCTAATAAAAGTCTTCATATCAGTGTGAAGGTCTGGCTCCTTCTACATATCTTGTTAGTTAGATTATTGTCTCTGGCCACCACCCGCATGATCTCCCTTCCTTTCAATAGTTATCTGCAAGGTGTGAAGATATCTGAAGGTCTTTTCTGAATCAGAGGAGGAATTTCAGCTAGCATAGCACAAGAGCTTGGCATGCCAAGCCCTTTTGGGGCTTCCCTGGCTGCTATTAAATGCAGTTTTTACCTTCCACAAGAGAGGAGGCAAACTTAGAGCCCTGTCCTTCTACAAAGCAAAGAAACCTAAAAATAAAAGGTGAAAAACTCTTGCAGATTTATTGTGATACTTTTCACATTTTTTTCCCATTTTCGCTTTGCTTGCACAGAAAATGGTCAGCTGAATCCAGAAATCTTTCTAGGTATCTTAAGTCTTGAGTTAGGAATAAAACTGGGAGACATGTGAGATTTCCAAGTTTTGCCCATTGACTTTTTTCTTTGAAATAACCTCAAGGTAAGCTGATAAAAGTCAGGTGATTGATGAGGACTATTTTTGCTATGAACTGCTAAACGTTGGTTTCTTTCTTCAAAAACTGTTATTGCTTCTATAAGGAGGTTTAATAACAGAAGTAATTAAACACTGCGCAGACTTATCCATTTGTATGAGGCTATAAACATAGAAATAGGCCAACATTGTATTGTTTTGCCTGTGGTATTTCTTGTGTTTGAGTTTCATTTGCCTCTAGATAAAAAGGAATTATTAGCCCCAGTAGAAAGGAGATTCTGCTTAATCTTGAGCATAAAGGGAGGTCTAGGGGTTTAATGGAGAAAATGCTCTTACCTGGGAGCTGATGCTGCTCCCAAGTCAGCATTAAGAAAAATTTTACTCTATGAGTTAACCCCATGAAAGCTCTGTGCTGACAAACAACCAGAAAGCTTAAGGGAATCTATGGACCTCTATACGTTAATTAGAAAAAGAGTTTGAATTTAGCTACCCAGGTATATTTATCAAGCCAGTAAGGCACACTATTATGGCTTCTAAAGTTATAATAGCATGGATTAAGGCCATAATACATTTATTGTACAAATTGCATTTGATGCTTAATGGCAGGGAGGATGAGAGAACAATGTATTAGACAGCACAATATCAAGAAAAAAATTCATATTTACTTAATCCTTTAGCTGTTCATAGTCATCTGTGATTACTAGTCAAGTCTTCTTTGTAACAGTTTTGAGGAGAAATAAATAAAGATCATGTCTTTCACTGTAAAAAATAGAGAAACTGAGGCAGGGGAATATTATGACCTCTGACTGCTATCAACACGAGTCTCATGCTACCTGAGTACCCCAGTTAGGCCCCCTGTGTGTATTGAAGCATAATTTTCTTTACTCATTTCTATATTAAAATAATGGTAATGTATTTGCCTGGCTGCCATAGGAAAAGTAATATCAAGATGAGGAGCAGAATAAACCCTTCTGCTGTGCTCCACTGTTCCTGAGGGCCAGTGGGCTACCTGCAATTCACACAGTTCTGTTACTATCCTGAGGAGATTGTAGGAGCAAAAAGTCAGAGTTGGCTAAAATTTTCCTTGGGGATTTCTCGTGCTCTAATGCAACCTTCTTGTCCACTTTGACCAGCTGTGAAGGTGGTTATTAATAAGTTAGTCTGTACACCTTTTTAAGGTGATAGTTTAAGAATCATTTTCATAACAGAAATACAAACAATTCCCAGTGCTTCAAATAACGTGGTGGTAACTCTCCACGGTAAGATACTGCTCTCTTTATTTGTAGAAGAGAACTCCTATTTCAGGAATGGAATTTCCAAAAAATGCCAATCGGGATCATATTAAAAAAAAAAAAAATTAAATCCATCACTTGTTCAAAAAGTCAGGTTTTCTTCATCCATGTAATTATATTCAGGACCAACTCTGTGTTTAATAAAAAGGCAACAATTAAATTTCTGCCCTTCTCATTAATCTTTGCACCAACCCATCCTTTACTTTGAATTGGATTGAATATATTCTCTATCACAAGTTCACATATTTCCAGGAATAGAAAGAATTCATATGCTTGTATATAGTATATAGAAAAGTAGAATTACTTTTTCATCTTCTACATGTAACTGCCAGTCATATTGTGTCACACAGGTTTCTGTTATTTCTTTTCCAGACAACATGACAATTCAACACTAAAATATAATAAACATAAACTATCACAGGTTCAGTATCAGTTTTTATTCTGCCATCTAAATTAGTCTATTTTAAAGGATTTTGAAGATTTTTTAAATTTGTATATTTGTGACCTATGAAAATCAATGTTAACAATACGAGGCAAGAAACTGGTGCCACCTGACCAGCTGCAACATATTGGAAAGAAAAGTTACAGCATAAATCTATAAATGTTGGCCAACATGGTGTCACTATTCCAGTCAGGGAATTTATCAGAAAGCGATTGCCTATCTTTTTTACAAATATTTTCTTGAACTTTCTATTTTATATTTCTAAATTTAAACTTTTTAAAATGTATATGGGGTTTAAATTCTTTTGGTCTGGTGCAGGTTTTTAAGAAAAAATATTAAAAACAAGAGAAGGAAAGAATGGGATTGGTTTTCATGGTAGTAATTAAAACAGTCTGTTAAATTCAATAACAAAAGTTGCTTCAAAGCAAAATAGCTAATCAGAATGAATTATCAAGTGGAAAACCTTGGTTGTTTTTATAGCAGTATCAAGAGACACCATGGTGTACAAAGCAAAAGCACCTATATAACAGCTGGTAGCCCTAGTACACCCATAGGAGAAAATGCCTCACCCTGCTTTTCCATGCCCATGTTGTCCTGCAAATTAATGAACTTTATAACTTACATGAGACAATATGACTGCTCCAGATTGCCTAAGTGAGCACCAAAATCCCATATCTTATCTAATTCGTATTTTTTAATTAAATAATCTTTTGGAAATTTATGACTCGGTATGAAAAACGATCCATTAAAATGGTAGCATTAAAAAGGAATCCGTAAAAGAGACTTGCTCAGGTTTCTATGTGTTGCCCTTGAGATTCATCCTCTTGTACTTAATAAATCTACCACAGGCTGTGTGCATAAGTCCTGTACCCAGCCTGAAGCCACGTTTCCTAAGATTCACTGGGCCTGCACAGCATGAGAAATGATAATTGTTACTAAAGATAAGGCTAATGAGCAATGATTCAGTCGGGGGAACAAAGCAGCTCTGCTGCTGCGAATGTTGCCCTTTGGGTATGATTTAGAGGTTTGCCAGAGCAGTGGAAACAGGAAGAGTCCAGAAATTTTTTGCCACCTTGTCACTTTGAACATCCGCTCTCATTTCAGTGGAATGCCGCTTTCAGTTCTAGTTTTCCAGCCCCAAAGCCTGGGAACTGGGAAATAGGATGAGTCAAGGAAGCACCTCAGAACAGGCACTCTCCTGTTGCACAGTGGGAAACCCAAACTTGTCTGTTTTCACCCCAGCATTTTAAGGTAGCCGCATGCATAAATACTGATTTGTGACACTCAAAGATGCTACTTTATTTGCCTTGTGGCTAATGTCAGCCCCTCTCCCTTTCATTCAGTGAAAATTAAAGTTGTTTCATGAAGTATAACAGCTTACACAGGGAGAAAAGTATATCTTCAATGAAGATCTTTTATTAATGCAAAATTATGTTACAATGGCAAATTGCTCTTACTGATGGCATTTTTTATCAATTTTATTTTCCCTTTCAATTAAAAAAGAAATTTGGTGCAATTCAGTTGCTTTTTTTTCTTGTACAGGTGTGTTCATACTGGATCATGCTTTATCCTTCATACTGACTAGAGGAAAAAATATGTGGCATAGCTAAAACCTAAGACTCAGTCATTTTGACCTGAGGGCTGAAGCATTGATCCGGGTGAGATGCCTCAGAACTGTGACTGTTTGCAAGGTATCTGGAATGGAAAATGAGAGTCTGAAATGAGCAGCTCTGAAACATTCACTTCATTCTTCTGTATTTCATGTGAAATCAAACTTCCCAATCAGTTATTTGGGGTCTCTTGTAAATTTCCTAAACACCAGAAATTTCCTGACAAAATTTTCTATAAACATCATTACATTCTCCCAATTTTTTTACTTGCAAGAAGTTTTTGTTTAAATGGGTCATTCATAAAAATCTGTCATTATAAACAAAATCTGCTGCACGTATATTTTTCTCACATAAAAATCAGAGGTCACTTAATATTAGATTTGAGCTCACACTTATATTTGAAATGTTATGTTGAACTTTAATAATGATTTGCTGTTTGATTTTTTTAATCCAAATGAAGTCCACAAACATTATCTATTTTACATTCAATTAAAAGAATAAAATCAAGCCACTAGGCCTCTATTAAGTTGATGGATAGCTCTTTAAGACATGGAGATTTGTTATTTCAAGACTATCTTAAGTCCTTTTTTATCTGTGTCATTGAAATCTTGAATTTCACATTCTGATACAAGCAGTACTTTATATAAATCTCCACCGATAAAGGGTAGGATTCAGCTCAGGAATGAAGACACGTAAATTAGGTGCCTACATATAGGTTCTTTTTTATATCCTATGTGTCTAACTACCCATTGAAGACAAACAGCAAACCTTACACATATACTCACATCAACTTACAGCAGATGTACATTTTGTCAATGATTGACAACCATTAGGTGTAATTATGGTTTAGAGAAATGCTTTTTATGTTGACATCTTCTAGAAAATTAATTTGGTCAAAGATAGGTATATAGTACTATTAGAGACATCCTGGAGCACCCCTCTTGTATACTAGTCCAGTTCCAGAAAGGTGCAGCTCCCTCATAGCTCCAAACTTGCTGGCGGCAAGATACCTATGTTCAGGGAAATACATTATATCCTATATGCAGCCATTATGGCTTGAGTATTTTAATCTGTGGGTTAAACTGACCTTTATTTAGACTAAATTTCTACTCCTTGAATCACTTTCCATATGCTGTTTTCCTGCAGCTTTCTTCCCTGAAAGATTTCTCTACTTTAATAGGCTGGTGAAGTGCTGAAGGCTGACATAAAACATATGAAATATAGAGTTGCTAATAATTTTCTCAGCTAGACCAGTGTTGAAATAAGGTTCTTGTCCTCAGCCTGAAAATGTGCATATAAAAAAGCATTAACCTTCTAATGTCCATCAGACTTACACATTTGTTTCCCTTTGGTGTTTTCAGTTCTGCAACTTTACCTGGGAACAGAGGGAGATACTATACCCTTCTGCATTCTTACACTGTTCTTTTGTTCTTTTGTTCTTTTTTCTTGTTGACGTAAGTCCTCTGAGTCATTTGAGATAAACCCATGACATTAGTACAACTGACCATATGGGACTACAGCCAGACCTTTCAAAGAGTTACAAGTAATAGGAAAACACAGTGTACTTCCTTGGAAGATGTGTGTGTTTCAGTTTCGGGCACATTTTGCTGTACAATGTTGTATTTAGGGTATTTGAAGTGTGGGTTTTTTTAAAAAAATATTTTCTATTTTTCTTGCTTTCTTGCATGTTGATATGTCACATTATGGTTTGTGAATTTAATATGAGAGCTTGTGGTTTTAACATTTTTGCTGTAATATTACCAACGTTTATTTCTACTGCCTGAAACAAGATAGAGGGTTCTATGGGTCTGAAATTCCCAGTGGCTGTGTATAATATTATACTTCAAAACTCCATTTAGAGGACAGAAAAACAAAGGAAATTAAGAGTCCTCTTTACTAGTCCCTAAGTATCTCGTAAAAATTTGTTTTCTAATGTGAACAGTATATTCACTTTCTTCTTTTTCCTTTTTTATTTTAAATGGGAGGCTTTTTCACAAAATGCCAAGGTCAGTATTACAGCAATAATAAGAAATGAGTTTTCCTGCTTCTAACACCATTTACTTCCTCCTGTACTGCAGAGAATATGACACTATACAAAAAAAAAGAACAAAGAAATCTCATTCAAACAGGCATTTTCTGCCTTAATGCTTGACTTTCTGTGAATAAATAACCTTTTACATTGTGAAAAATTTTGTGGCAAATTATCTCTCTAAATAGAGTTTATACATGCTACATGACACTCTACAAAAGTAAGAGCGAATAAGAGGCAGAGAGAGATTGCAACCTTTCTTGTAAAGGTTTGTCAGCAGGGGGAAAAAATTATATATTTGTTATTGCAGTTCATTATCACTGCTGTATTACCAATGGAGAATGTTGTTACGCATTAAATATTAAAGTCTGGAGATTGCATTTCTATTAGTTTAAGATACTGCTGAATTTCTTTCTAGGTGTTAATCTTGCCTTCTGTATCTGGAACATATTGTCATATTATTTGAAAGATCAGCAGGCATTTTTCTCTTTTTTGGCACATGCAGAGTAGTATCTACAAGTCTGAGTCTCCCATGCTCTAGCTATTGCAGCGCACATACACAGAATACCAGGCTAACACATAATGCACTTGTGGGACACTACCAAAAGATAATATCGACAACAAATACCTAGCGTGATTATAAAGAAAACTAGAATTTCACAATTCAAGATGGAACTGAACCTCCAGCTGTGGTAGGGTTCTGAAAGCAATTCTCCTTATGTGCAGCCTGGCTCTTCAAATTTTCTTGACACCCCACATTAGAACAATTTCTTAAACTGAGGTAAAACACCAAGGAAAAAAAGGGACATGTACGGGCAGACTATAGTTATCCAAGCACCCACAGATGAAATCAGATACATACTAGCACAAAAGGGGCAACAGACACGGATTGAACACATGTGGGAATTACAAACGTAATATAATCAGATAGTTTAAGCATTTAGCTATTGGTCTCAATTTTGTCTAAGTACTTTTAAAAACCAAGTCTTTGAACACCTGTAATCTAAATATGAGTGTGACTGAATCAAACAGTCATCAAACCTCGAGTGCTGCTTCTCAGTTACATAAGAACTGGAATTAGATCTAGTTTCAACATGAAAACCACCAGAAATGCTTACAGCCTTCACATATCCCACATACCTGTAGCCAAAAAGCACACTTCCCCTGATTCCCAGAAACTCCATCAAAAGCAAATTGTGTGTTTTAAAAGACAGAGGAATGAAATTCCTCAACAATAAAAAAGCCAGCAATAGCAATATGGGAATAATAATTATTTTTTCCCAAGCACATATGGCCAGTGTCCTCAGATAGGATGAGGTAAGTGTCGCTGTAGAGCCAGGAACTGAGAGATGTAGCAACATCAAATCCAGCAAAAGAATGAATTATTTATTAATTTTACAATCATTTTTATATAGTCTAGTTCCATAAAGCGATTGGACAATGTTCACACATCTCCTAGGGTGATTGGTTCAGGTTCTATCACACCTACGGTAAAACATTTCTCAGTGTACCATAAACAGAACTTAGCAAAACACCAGATGTGACTATCGTCTGCGTAAACTATCTTACTGTTTTCATATCTTGCGTGAGAAAGGAAAGGTCCTCAAAGAATTAATGCAAGAAGCTGGAAAATTCATCTGCTAGCAGCATTTCGGTATCCACAGGTAAGTATGAATCCTCTTCCAGTACTGGGACAATATCTAGGCCACCTTTCCTGTGAAACTTTGGCTCAGATGATCTTTAGTTGTCCTTCCAACTTGAGCTATGCTATGCTATTTCATTTAATTCTATTTTATTCTATTCTGTAATTCTAGTTCATTAATTTGTGTCAAAAGTTATTTAATAAAATGCAATAGCTGCACTTTTCCTCAGCTGCAGTTCCTGAATCCAGAGAGTGCCTACCAAAAATTCTGAATGAGGCCTAGGAGAGAAACGAATCGTAAGATATATTCTTCTCGCTTGGCATCTGTCCCAGTGGGAAGCCCCACAAAACTGGGAACATTTCTCTTGAATGGTTTTTCTTATGCCTTTCTTTGAGACACCTAACCAGCTGTGAGAAGCTGTGAGACCTGCAGCTCTCCATCATTAACATCCGCTGAAGTCTGCTGCTCTTCATGACCTCTTTGGCTGAATTTAGCCCTGTGTTTAACTCTTCCCAAACACTGCCTAGGGAATATTTACTCAGTGCATTACAGTTTTGTGCAACAGACCACACCTCAGTCACTTAGTCCATGTCTGCTTGGTAACCTGTGGACCTTCAGCCCTTGGCTGAATTGCAAAAGTTCTGCTCCCAGAGCTGACAGGCTGTGCAATGGCTCAGTGCAGGTAGCCCAATGTGCAGGTTTCTTTTGACACACGGGTGCACCAGAGGGTGTCTGTACAGAGACAAGCCTCACAGGGGCCCTGAGCTGTTCTCACATTTCATACTTAGACCCAGCCTCAGAGATCAAGAAAATGTTGGCCATCAGGATCCATTTCATGTCCTTTCCTTTCTTTTACTACCATTCATTTCCTCCAAGAATAAGCCAAAGCTATGACTTATTCTTGGATAACAATGCCTCATATCTTATGCTAAGTCTCCTAGCAAAATATTTCTGAAAGTTATGGCAGCAGAGCCTGGAGCCTAAGGAATGGGAATCATAAACAACCAATAATAAAAAATGACACAACTGCTGTTTCTAAAATATAAGAACAGAACCCTAAGTATCCTAAACTGAAAGTTATTTCAGGTATTATTCCTTTTATATTTTACAGCATCAGTTAAATGGCAAGAAACTTATTTCCAGAAAAAGTGGTGGATTTTTTTCCTGCAGAGTGCATTTCAATATCCAAGAAATCTCAAATAGCTTCAAGTTTTGAATTCCTATTAATTGAATCCAATATTTTTCAACCAAGACCCTAATGAGAGCTCAGATTATAATGGAGTATGCTGTGACATTGGGAACATGATTATAAAAGGACAAGTACACTCCCTCTCTGGGTCTGAATTTTTATAAATGATTTCAACAAAAACATATTCATTTCCATTATAGATGTTTTCCTTTCTCTACCTTAAACTCTAGAACTGAACTATTAAATAAATCAGTTTATTGAAATACTGAACTTATCCTACACAAAGCTAAAAAATATTAATTGCTACCAAGTCAAGTATTTTATAAAGTCTCATTTCTTTATAAACAGATTTCCAATAAATTTAACAGACTACTTAATTCTCAACACAAGATCGCACTAGAGAAGGAAAAGAGTGACAAAATAAAGGTGACTTTTACTGGGTTTTAAGCTAGCTGTAAAATTATAATATTACCTCTCTATTAATACACAAGGCAGTAAGCAGCTTCCACTATTGTTCTAAATGAGAGCAAACATTTTACACAACAGCCATTACCAACAAAATGTAGAAGAATATAGTAACACAATAGAAGTAACATGGATTTCTTCTTGACTAATATTTTAATCTCATGCATAGAAATCTTAAGTCACAAAGACTGAAAACCTTCACTAATATAAAAGTATAGGCTGTGTTTGTGTATTTTTTCAGCTGAATTCTGAACATATTTATTCATGTGTCTAAATTCTAAAAAGCTACTAGTGTGCTCTTGAAAACTAAGCACAAAACCAGCCCTATTGTCAGTAAAGTGTATTCAAAGATTCATAGATTTACACTAAATTATACTATATTCACAGATACATAGCTCTGTGAATATAGCATAAATCAGTATAACTCTATGCAGATTCACAGGACCTATTTGTTGTCTTTCAGGTAAGCATTCTTACTTTGATACTTTATTGTATACATATTTTTATTAGATTCTGTTGAAGTAAATGGTCTTCATTGCTGTGTTATGTTTGTTGTATTGTTATGTATCATCACTACTTCTATGAAAATTATCAATAAACAAATACTTGTTAATTTGTGACCACTCATATTTTTAAAATAATATTGTAAAGATGTCATAATGGTGAAGTTGTATTGCCTAACTGTGCTAAATTTCTTTACATTAAAATAATAATTAGAGAGTCTGATACATGTTCAGTAGATGTAAGAAGTCACTTTGATGGTATTCAACCATTGCAAATAAGTCTGTGCTATTAATTAAAACTTAATGACCTAAATCTATCTGTTATTGACAAAATGTGGTTTATAATTGCACAGGAATTTAAATAGCATGGCTAAAATAATGCTAAAAGGGCAAAACCTAAAGAGCTGGCTTACTCACAGAATGAATTAAGATTTCATAACTGAGCTTGTCCTTTTAATTAATAACAAACCTTTTCAGTTTTCTCTTTGCTTCATAAAGTTGATCACTTTAGATATTTTTGTAAATCAATCCACCACATAATATTCTATGGAATTTTGATCTATACATTGCAGCTACAATGGAAAGTGCTTTATAAGTCAGTGATGAAATGGTCACCAGGTCATAAATTTCATCTTGATTAGCTTTTTAATCTAACATATTCAGTCTTGAAGGTCTAGTCTTAATGTCCAGAACATAATTCTTTTACGTATTAATTATATTGTTTCTATTAGAGAAAATCAGGAGACACTGCCCTTGAAAACAGCTATTTGCCACTGCTATAGGTGGTAGTATAATGCTTAAGTCAACTTTTTCTTCTGAGACAAAATTGCTTCCATTGGGTCCTGCATTTTCACTCCAAAACACCTTCAGGATCTGTCCCTATGATGTGTGAGGAGCCAAATGGAGAGAGCACTCAGGGCTCTTACCTATGGCCTTCAGCACATCTTAGTTCTGTAACAAAGTGTTGTCTTTCCCCTCTTCCAGCATCTGCTGCCCTCTCACAGCAGAGACAGGGGAGCTGCTGGTGAGGCTTTCTCACAGCGGGGCAGGGCTGGAGGCTCTGCCGGCTCCGTCCTCCGAACTTTCCAAGCCGCAGCCTGGAACAGCCCTGAGCAGCCTGAGCCAGCCTCTGAAAAACAGTTTGGATTAAGTGTTTTACTGAGCTCTTTTCTTGGTCTCTAGAAACAGAGACCAAATGGTGCAAACTGGTTCCATTTTCTCTCATCAGGTTTTGTTTGGGGGTTTTGTTCGTTTGTTTGTTGCAACTGTTGTTTGCTTTTAAAAATATGCACCATAATACTCCCCAAACTTTCCTGTATTTGTTCCCTCTATTTGTCTTTCAGTTTCAAATAAATAAGTGTAAATGAAAAACTTTTCATCTTATTTATTACAAAAATGCAAACCAATGAAAAAATAGAAAAAATTCACCAAACAAATACATTATAATTATGAGAAAAAATTGTGAGTTCTGAGGGGTTTTGCTGCTGAAACTGAACATCTGAACATCTTGATTTTATTCTGGTTTTGTAAATAACTAAATAATAGCTGATTTTAATCAAAAAAAAACCCAAAACCAAAACTAAATAAAAGGGTGTTTAACCACAAATGGAATGATCAAGATAAAATTTTGTTATAAACAGATTAATTTTAAATTGTGTATACAAATGGAGACACACACACATATGTATATATATGACACTGATTATAAGAAAATGACAAATACAATCATCTTTTAAAACTTAAGTTTCAGGAAAGAAGATTTATTAGAGCTAGGAGCAACGTCTTAATTAACTTTTAGCAAGACTGTCAGTACTAAAGAAATAAATACTGCTCAATTGATTGCAAATGTTTCACCATTTAAAACCAAGCTTTCCTGTGCAAATTGCAGTCCTGGTGTTAACACTTGGCCTGTAGTGACTTTTGCTGCAGTTACAGCAGGACATGGTACCTTTTCTTCCTGTTACAGACTTTATGTTCAGTGTTAACTCGAACTGTTTATTTGGAGATATGTGAGATTTAGGTGCACTTCTGTGACTGATGAAATTATTCTTGCTTGTGGTGCATGCTTTTTGAAATATTTCTGGTAAAAGTAATGTGGCAATATCAAATACTATTTTAGGGCTAGATTCCTGTGACAGCCCCAATCTTGAGGGAAAACTGGCTGACAGGGGTAGATGAATCCAGCTGGCTCCTATTCCCTCACCTTCTACAATTTTTCTAGGTTTCACAAATAGAAGATTTAGAGATTAGCCTGATTCATTACTTATTTTGATTAAGAATAAAATCCACACAACTCCTCAGGTCCTAGAGAACACAAAAACCCAAGAAAGTTTGTAAAAATGTTCTAGAAAGGCCAAAACTGATCTTGCAAATTTCAGCACAAGAAAAAATGAAAAGAAAAAAACTTCTAACCATAACTAAAACAATGATCAAAAGACACCCATCAGAAGATAAACTTTTTAGGCAGTCAACAGAAAAAGTTGTAAAATTGTTACAGATTTATTTTTGGTCTATTAAATATGTCCAAGAAATTCCATTATATAGGTGCTTTACTGTATGGTGTTTTGTCTGCTATTTTTTTTCTGGTCTTCTAGAAAATAATTACTTGAAACTTTATACCACCAATCCACTTTTATAAAACAAGGGTTTTTTCCATTCACTTCAATAGTGAAATTAAGAAGATGATGAAAAACACACTCACATTAAAACTGTTCCTTCATCTTTATTAGAAACATAAAATTCTGTCATTGTTCATTGCTCTAGGAAGTCGATAGACAAATCTATTGGTGTTGGTGCTTTATGCCAACATAATATAAATTATTTTAGAATAATTTTAAGAGGAGATAATGCATATCTAAGGGTGTATGGGAAAAATATTATTAACATGTTAATAACTAAACACCCTCACTAAAATGATACACAGTGGGAGTGAAAATAAAGCTACTGTAAATATCAAACAATTTTATTTCTAATGTCAGCATTTTCCAGTTATCCAGTTAGACAGTATTCCCTCAAGACATTCAACAAATGCGAAAGTATCTGTAAAATAGCACCACTGTACACCTGCCAGTTTTAATCCTATGATTTTTTTTATAACCCATACAGTCTAAATAATTTCTTGTTAGGTAAATATAAAATTAAAAAGAACGTTTTCCATTGTATAATCTAGTCAGTCATATTTAACCTTGAAAAGTTACTCAGCTTCTTATTAAAGCTTATAAAAATATTGATCCCTAGTTTTGAGCTCCTTTCCTTAAAACATATTAGAAATTTGAATATGAAGGGATGGTGGAGCATTCCTAATACCCTAGGAGCATTAAACATTTCCAAGACATTAAATGAAAGTAATGAATCAATACATGTTCTGGCATTCCTCATTAACACATCACTGAAGCTGAGATTTATCCTGTGTTGTATAACCTAGAATAGAAATATCCTTCATAAATAATTAATTGAAAGACATATGATACTGGATTGCTAATCTGCAAGTAACAGTTATTCTCAGCAAAGTATTTTTTAATTAGGTCAGAAATGAAAACTGAACCTTCTGGCCAAAGTGACCTGTTTTTCCCCGCAACCACTATGGAGTTACTTTTTTTTTTTGTCATCTAGTCTCAATTAGTTGTTTGAATGACACAGTTAATTTTGCTTCTATCTGCATGCATATTCATGTGCTGAAAAAATGAGATGCTGGAGCAGAAGAGAGGCTACTTAATCTCTCTGTAGGTCTGGACATTGAAATCACTCCTATAGGAGGTAGCTCCAGGAACTTTTAGTACAGAACAAGGGTCATCCTTGGGTCTTTTTAAAAAATTTTCAGCATTTATTAAGTCTTTTAAATTAAAAATCCAGACTGCTGACAGGACCTCAAAATGTGCAAAAATCTAGGTAAGGTGTTCAGTTTAGCGATGTTAAATTTCTCCCTTCCAGAGGCTCGAGGAAGAAATTGCCATTGATTGGCATTATCTACTAGCTGTGGAAGGTGGATTCCAAACACCTTTACACTGTTTTTAAAGATTTTTTGTTATTTTTATACCAAGAATTTAATTGACTTCAACTACTTATGAAAATCCCATTGGGAGAAATCTCTGCTACAAAGAGAAATATTTCAAGTAGTTATGACATTTCCCAATTAATTCTGTTGTTCAAATGTGACATGAAATTTGGCATTAATACCAGGAAGAAGCGTAGTCAGAGCTCATTGCAAACAAGAAACATCCAAAGGTCTTCCATAAAAATGTGGAGTCCCTTTAAAATAGTTTAAACTGAGGCCATGGAACAGGTCAAAAACTAATCTTGGGGCACTCATTATCATTCAGTCAGTTCACTTTGCCAGAACTCTGGTTTATGTCTCAGAAAGTTGGCAAGGCTCAGAGAGTCCACTGCTCCATTACAGGAATCCATAGTAGGCTTCAGAAAATTTGGTTTGAGTATACAATCACTGAATGTCTGGATGATTATATATGCTTATTTCCACATCATCAAGGGAAGGAAAATTGTTTTGCAGTTATCAGTTTAAGATTGGACAGAATGGATTAGACGGAGAAGAATTCATTAAATTTCAAAGTCAGAGGTGCCCTGTATAATGAAATCAAACTGCTCTGTAATGTCAGACTTATTGTACTGAAATAATTCTGTTTTGTCACCCCCTTTACCACATTTCTTGCCAGATAAAACCAGTAAACTAGTAAAATATTATTAAAACTTATTATTCAATTCTCAAGCAGAAATGTCAACTATAGAAAGTAAAATAGTATTGAAATTTGCTAAGAACAAAATGAGTTACCCATTTATGACTGTCATATGCATGCAACATCGCTGCTAGTGGATATATATGAATTAATATGAAGAGTTCAATGCCCAAAATATCAAATGTTTCTTCCTGGCTTGCTAAAAAGGAAATTTCATTCATTCTCAGCTCTGTAAAAGAGAGGATGCTAGTATTATGGCTTTGAGTATCTTCTTTTTCTTTCACATCTAATTCCAGTTTGTGATTTCCCTATTGTCTCCCTTGGAAAATGGATGGTGACTTCCAAAAAACACAAAGCATTCTTTACATGCAGCAATTTTCATGTTATTTTTTGAGAGAAATTTAGGGAAATCAGAGATAGAACATATTTTTTATCACCAACTTTGTTGCTAAGTCTTTAGAAAAAATCCCACTCTAGCTGATTTTTCGTAGAGCGATAGCTGTATCTCTTGAATATTTATTTCAAAACAATCAGGTTTCACTCATCCAAAATAATTTTCTCATTTTATGCACAATTCTTACAAATTGAATATAAATTATTGGATAAAAATTATCCAATTACTTTGAGAAATATAGTTTTGAGACATGTAATTGTCCAAGTGATGACAAACAATTATGTTAGTTAATTATAATTCTGTTTCTCCTGATTATTCCTGCCCATTTCCGAGCTCATTCTTTCTCCCCTCCTATGTGATCCATTGTGATTTTCCTTCTTAGCCCTGACAGAGAGCAAAAAAGGAGTTCTAAGGCAGCACAAACAATTTGTTGTTGAGCTAGAGAGGGTGAGTTGTTTTCAGATACACTACCAATTTTTCTGTCTAAAAGCCACAGGAAAACAGCAACTGACATCATCACACAATTCCTTCATGGATTACAAATCACTTCAAGAAAGATGGCATAATAGTTCCATCCAAAAATATGCCATAGAATATATATTATGTTCTATGATTCATGAGGCTTTCAGAACTGATAGTTCTCTTCTTCCAGAGAAATAACATGGGGGGACCTTCTTTAACATTGACTAGTTTTTCCTGTTCATTTTGTCATTTCTTTATCACTTCAACGAGTCACTCTTCACCTCACCAGCAGCTTTGCAAATTCTTTATCTAATACTTTGTCAAATGGATTTCACTTGGTGAAACAGATTTTTCTTTCTCTTGCAGTGTGAGGTGGTTTCTTTCGTGTGAACATGAAGACTACATCTGTTAAGGATCACAAACAATAGGAAGGTTTTGGGGACAAAGGCCCGTGAACTCTTTCAATATAAACACCATTTAGATCAGTCATTGTGCATTAACAATCTCAGGATAAGCTTCAGAGCTTCCCCTTGGTCTACACCTTCAGTATTAAAGTCTTGTGATGTACCTTTATAATGGGCCAAAAGAGATTAAATTTATGACTATGCCCAGGAGCCTGCTGTCTTTGGGCAGGTGTGACCTGAGCTTCATCCTCTCATGGAGAAATAAATTTGTCTTACTCTCCAGTGAGTGCAAGAAGACTCCAAATGCAGCCTCTATTTGGAGAGGGTCACTACAGATTTCGCTGGAGAGAGACCTGTAGTATGCTTTTTGAGGTGAGTCAACACCTGGCACTTGTCCTGGGTGATCAGCTCTAAGGGGGAAAGACATCTGCAACTCACCTGCACTTGCAATCACATTGATACCAAAGATTTTAAAAAATAAAATATAAATAATAAATTTATAGTATTTCTGAACTATTCAAGAATTCAATGAACTCTCTTGCCTCTCTCCAGGTTATTTCTTCAGGCATTCCATATCCCTATTCTTTACGCAATATGCATCTCACATGATAAAAAAGCAAATTCGAATGACTTAAACATTGCAACAGAAAGAATTTTGAAGCTACTACTATTCAAAAATTCTGTCTTTCCATAAAAGGTTAAAAATCTCAGTTACGAATGTAATAAATGGGAATTAGTTCTGTTCTGGCTCCAGCTTGAAGGCATTTAACATGACTTCATGTTATTTTAGCATATGCTCAGGCATATGAGATGTATTAAATTCACACATATTTGTCCTTAATCTTAATTTACCTCTTCAAAAATAATACCAGTGTTGCTTTCTTTTTCAGAGTTTTAGACAGTTGTGCTAGTGAGGCAGGAAAAATATGCTACTTTTGCATGCATATTATAACTAAGAATGATACAAGTTGATGTCAAGAAGACAGAATGCAACTATTTAAAGATGCTTGTAGGAAGAAGTGTTGTGACTTTTGTATTTCACTGTCACAGCCACAACAGTTTTACTGTATAACAAGCTATTAGAAGGGTTACTTTACTATAAACTCATATAACCTTAATTTCATTAATGTGGATGACTGTAATATATATGCCGATTTTGCTAAAAATGTTGGTTTACTTGACTTTTGGCAAGGACACTGATTTCTACAAAGGGTTTCATTATATGATGATGGTTTTATCGTCATATAGCAAATGATTTTCAATTAAATAATTGCCACAAGTGGGAACAGACAGCATTACAATCCCTGCTAAGACTGCAACAGTTTAACTTATTGGGAGAAGACATTTTTGCAAAATAACTTTTCTACCAAAGTACAATGGAGCATTCAGGGACATATTCCAGTGCCTGTGTGTTCATGCCTTCTAGAAAAGGGCTGAAGACTGAGACAACTAAAAGATCTCGGCATGATCTTCACAAAAAATTCCTGTGCAGAAACACAGCTGTCTGGGGGAGCATTTCCCACAGCATCACACACATTATGCTTTCCACTACATGGCTCTTCCTCCTCTCCTTCCCAACAGAAATGGACCAGCAGGTGCAGTTAAATAATGAACAGCAATCATCTTCCATTGTTGTGGATGGCCCGAAATTCCAACAACAGAGCTCAAAACATGTTAGTATAATGTGTTTTCAGTGCTTTGGTAATTTTAATGTCTTTGATGAAGTCAGTGAAATGCTCATAATCTGCGTAGTGTTCTATTTACAGTATATATATAGCTGAATATAATCCTTCTTTGTAGCATCTTAGTGGCACAGTAATAGTGATACAGAATTGTTTATCACTAAATTTCTCTGCTACTGCCTTATAAAGCAATACTTAAAAAAAAAATCTGAGGCAGAAAACAAAGCATAATGCTGTACTTGATCAATGACATTTATCAAAACACATTAAGCAATAAGGTAGGCATATAATTGTATTTTCACACACAGATCTTCAGATGGGAGCAAGAAAAAGGCACACTGTGAAAACCAGTTACTGAAAACCGGTTGGAAGTCTTTAATCCCCACCACCACAAAGCAGACCTGAGTTTCCAGTCCCAACAAAGAAAGTGGCAAGGGCAGAAGAGAAGACCTTTTGCCCTATAAAGATCCAGAGGTGAATGGAGATGAGGGATAGAAAATAGCACGTGGCGGTGGTGGTTGTGGTAGAGGGAAAGACTGGATCAAAATCAATATATGCCTGGAGTGACAATTCAGGTTGCCTCAGTAACCTTAATTTTCAGGTGTTACATAATTTCTGGGTCCTTTAGTTGCAGCCTTAGGGTTCTTTTGGCACAGTTCAGAGGCAGTGCAATAATGTGGCTTTACAAAAAGAAGTTAAACATATAGCACTGCTGAAAGAAGATTACCCCTTTGTATACTCTGCAACGATATTCATGCTAAGCCAGTGACAGCACTGGTAACACTATTAGCCTCCAGCTGGTCCTATCCTTCAGGGAATGAAGGCATGCTTAGATTTCTCTGCTATTTTATAAATAATGGAAAGCAGATACACATGAATGATGTAATTAATTTTGATATCTTCAGGAAAAAGATATATTCTGTGGTTTTTAAATATCCTGCACCAAGTTCCTTTTCAGTCTTTCCTTTAGCCTGACCTCCCATGTATTTCCTCTTCCACTGTAGCCCCTAAACTCCTGTTGCCTCTGCTGACTCCTGTCTGCCTTTTCTTACCCATACATTTACTTCTCTGTCTTATCCCACGCAAGCTCATATTCACCCCACTAATATAACTGCCACTATTCCTCCCCTGCTGCTATTCAATCTCTTGTATCTTCCTTAGGAATATTTATTTCATTTCTATTTTCTTTCCCTCGATGTTTTTCTTTATCACAGTTCCTCTTGCTCCTGTCCTGCCCAGCCATTTGCTTTGTCCCCTTTCTCCCGCTCATCCCTCCTACATGGCAGGAGGATGCAATGCTGGGGCCAGAGCGGGGAGGCAGGGGCTAGGGGAATGATGGGGAGAATAGAATTTGTATTCTTAAGCTTTCTTGAGGAAGAGTTTATTTTAATCAAAATTTTAATAAAATGTCTGAAGGATGTATTCAGCAGAGAGTATTAGAGCCACAGTGGTTTACATTTGGCAGTGCTATCAGCAACTGAAAACAGAGACTTATGATTGAAAGCTTCTGGCAACCTCACTCATTGGCATCAAAACTCTGCCACCTAATAAAACATGATGCTTATTTAACAGCTTTGTTAAACTAAATTACTTCTCTTTAATCAAGATAGATATATTTATATCTATTTTAAATAGCCCTCCAAATGTTTATTTAAATTCTCGCACATAAATTCTAGTATAAGGAGGTAATGCTGCTGCATTTTCATGAGTATAATAAATCTCTTATGGGTTGGTCCAAGTTGAATCTATCATGGAAGACAAAAAGGCAAGGAGGAGTTGGTATAATCAGAAATCAAGCCACATTTAAAATGTTGAGTTTTAGAAAGTACTGAGGAACTCCATAGTGTATGGAGCATAATAATGACAAGGAAAAAATAGTACCTTCATTTGTACAAATATTAAAATATAGGCTTTAATTTAGTCTGATTCTCCTGTTATTTATCATATTTAAATCTTTTTATATTCTCTGTGTAGAAGAAATAGTGATCTCAATGAAATCAGTGGAGACAAACAGAAGTAAAACTAAAATCAGACCCCCAGAAATGTAAATGAACAGCATTGAAAAAGATGATCTTTGGGACAGTGCTCTGGTTCTTATATAGGAAATACCCCACCATGAAAAGTTAACAATGTTTAAGGATTTTAAAATCAGAAGGGTAAAATACCTAATGTAATAACTGAGACTTCAGTGATGGTTGAAAAATGGCACATGTTTATGTACAGCAATACTTTCATATCTTATACATGATTCTACTGAAAAAAAAAAAGAAACATTTGGCTGGAACAGCACTACAATTGACTTGTATTGAGAACACCATCTACATTTTATCAAACATTTTTTTCTGATTTCAAATACAGTGTAACTACCAACGCCGTTGGCACAAACGTAATGATTCACAGAAACATAAGGAGTATGAAGGAAGACTAAACACAAAAAAAGGTTAATTATACAACCTTGCAATAAACTTCCAAATTTTTGTAGGGTCTTTTTATTAGGTGCACAACATGGCACAGTATAAAATGTCTCTTCTTTACACTCTTACCAATGTTGTTTGTGTAAATGTGAAGATTTCACAGGCTGAATCCTACTGAAAATAAGTTTAATAGCTCACTGTATAGCTTCTTTTTCCTAGAATGATTTCCACCACAAATTTATGGGTTTGTCAATACATAAAGACTCTCATCTTTATTGTTCTTTAAATAAAGAGTACAAATTAAATTAAATGCTGGAAAGTGAAAAGGAGAAATGAGAGCAATCATTTTCCAAAATATGTTTTCTGGAAATTTTCTGACCAAAACATCATGATGTTTGGAATTGAATTACCCAGTAACTTGAGGGTGAAAAACACAAGACTGCAGGTCAGTGTGTGTTTAAAAATTGTTTCCTAACAGTGCAATATATCTTCTACTTTTCTTCCTCCTTCCCATCAAGACCAATGCAGGCCTTATGGAAGATCACATCAGTCATTTACTTCCATCTGCATCCCAGCAGAAAGCTTTAGGCTATGAGCAACATCAGCCCAGCACCAGCCACGAGTCCCAAATTAAGCAAAGCTTCTGCCCCTCTGCCTTGCCATAGGCTCTGCTCACTTTTCCAGGAGAATTACAGTGTTTTCTTTGTAAGTCTGCATATAGGCCAAAAAGGAGGCAAAACTCTGGTTGATACACAAGGGAGACTTCTTTAGAGAGCCTGCTCCACCACATGATAAACCCTTGACTCCTGCACTACAGGAAATACTAGATTTATTTGAAGTGTAAAACGGCTCTACATGAGCTTTTCAGGAAGACACAGCAGAGAATCTCTATCTAGATGAGACTAATAATTAGAGGTAATATGTCTAATATATTAGAGAAAAAGTTCTTTGAGTACATTACAAAGAATAAAGTTATTCTCAATTTTTAAGTAAGGCATTACCAGTAAAATGAAAGCAACTTGCCACAGTCGTTTTATGCTCATTTTAAATCTTTCTTGCAATTATCCTGCTTGATACTTCCACTGCTTGTAAGTGATTTTCTAAAAAAAAAAAATCCAGCCTTTTCTCTTTCAAAAGGAATTATTTATCATGCTAGAGATGCACTGTATATAGATCTAGGCTGATAAGTAACATAGCAGTGCTGCTGCAAGCTTTCTGTCAAGCATACCTAACATTAGCAATTATTTCTACAGATGGGCTAATTCAGTGATGCTGAGGTGCTATTTCCTTATATTTTATCACCATCCTATTCCTGTATTGTTCCAAATGCAGTTCTCTGCCAAAGACATTAAGCTAATTAAAATAATAAAGCCCCATTCAGCTGAAACAAAGACAGTACTGAAAATTCTCAAGAGCAAAGGCAAATGAGCTCACTTAAAGATGTTCTGCCTTACCTATCATTTTCCTCGTGCATTTTTAGTTGGAATGTCAGTCTCCCATGTAGGCCACTGAAACTTGTGATTTATAATGTATTTCATTATGTCCACTAACATTGCCAAATACAGTCTTTTTTAACAATCTGGATTTTTTCTCTACTATGCTTAACAAACTATAAAAAAAAAGAAAAAAAGAAAAATAAGGTTTTTCCTTACAATATATGATCAAGTACTTGATTAAAATCAAGCATCCTTTAACTGAAATCTTAATAGCTGAAACTTTAAATGAAACTTACTTAATGGCACCGTTAGATACTAAGTGACATGCATCTGTATCACAGGCACCCTAGACAGCTTACTCTTCTGAGACACTCATTCAACAGTCAAGAGCTGACTGCAGATTAGGCCAAATCTATCCTCTGTGTGCTATTTCCCAAACAGCAGATGTATTGGGAGACACTTGTAACTCACAGACGTTTTGTAAATAAGTTGGAAACTTAAGTATTTTTAGCATATGTCAGAGTTTAAATAACACATTAGTTGAAAATACTTAAAGGAAAATAAAAGCCCGATAAATTTGTAGTCAAATTTTAAGGAAAATTTTCTGGTTGAAGAAAATGAAACAAAGCTCTATTCAAATATATATACTTATTACAAAAAGATGGCTTTGGACATGTAACAATTTCCATTTTTGTAAATTTGCACTGTAAATGACAATAAAATATCCAGTACCAGCCAGAGATGCAACACAGACTAGGGAAATGAGATTTGCAAAAAAGCAAGTGAACAAAATACAAATAAATTCTTTTTCATTTGTTTGTACAGACATTTTTCCCAACACACACAAGGATATCCTTTTTTTTTCAGTAGCACAACTGAAGCAGCTAGGATGCAGGGAAATATCACACCCCACTTTATTTTCTCACCCACAAAGTATTAAAGATATGGCACTAAGCTGCACTAATAAAGAGGTAAAAAATCCATTTTAATGGATAGGCTTTAGGCTATCTTAACAACAGTCAGTGAGGCAAAATCCCTCAAAATAATCACCTCAGCTAACAGTCTTTTCATTATATAAGCCCTGTGACCTTAGTAGATAGTGAGACTGGATGCTCAGAGAGCCTGAAAGCAGTTTATTGCAAAGCAGCTACGGCAACCTGATAATCAGAGTATAAGAATGAAGGATGGAAAGTAGACTAAGTCTTACAGATATATTGACAGAGGATGGAATTGTAATTTTCTGAAGAATCAAACCAAACCAAACCAAACCAAAATAATAAATTAATTGTTAAAAGAAAAGGTCTATTTTAAGAAGACATGAGGATAAAACGCAGTAAAACACAATAAAACTGGGGGATTGATTGTTACAATACAACATTTATATAATTATATAAATATAATTTCTGTCAGTTAAAATCTCTCTTGCAGACCTGAACTGTGCTATGCTAATTCTCTATGCTGTATTTTCCATATTCCTGCATGTGGTAGAGATACCAAGCTCTTCTCTTGATTTTTCCTCCTTAAGGAAGGGCCATAGTTGCTCATGGCTTGGACAGGTGCACCCTTTCCTGGGTAAAAAACTGCCTGGACGGACAGTCCCAGGGAGTGGTGGTGGCTGGCTGGCGGCCAGTCACAAGTGGTGTTCCCAATGCTCAGTCTTGGGGCCAATTTCATTTAATATCTTTGTGGATGACCTGGATAAGGAGATTGAGATCACCCTCAGTCAGCTTGCATATTGAGTGTAAATCTTGGGCTGCTGGAGGATCATAAAGTTCAGCAGAGGTATTTGGATAGTCTGGATCAACGAGCCGAGGCCAATCAATCACATGAGGTTCAACATGCCAAAGTTCCAGGTCTGCACTAGGAACACAACGACTCCATGCAGGCTTAGGGAAGACTTTCCAGAAAGCTGCCTGGAGGAAAAGGACCTGGTGCTGGTCAACAGCAGCTGAACATGAGCCGGGGTGTACCCATGTGGCCAAAAAGGCCAAGGACATCCTGGCCTGTACCAGCAACTGTGTGGCCAGCAGGACCAGGGCAGTGATCTTCACCCTGTGCTGGGCACTGGTGAGGCCACACCTTGAGTATTTTGTCCCGTTGCAGACCCTTCACTACAAAAAGACATTGAGGCGCTGGAGGTGGTCCAGAAAAGGGTAATGAAACTGACAAGTTTCTCTTTAGCAGCTTAGCTGAAATAGCTGATACCTAAACTTCCTTTTTCCCCTTCTGTCATGGTTTAAGCTTGGCTGGCAACTAAGTAACATGTAGCTGCTCACTCACTTCCCCCATCCCTAGTGGGATGGGGAGGAGAATCAAAAAAGAAGTAAAACTCGTGCGTTAAGATAAGAATACTTAATAATTGGAACAAAGTAAAATAACATTAATAAATAAATAAATGAATAATAATAATGATAAAAATAATGGCAATTAAAAGGAGATGGAGTGAGATAAAACCCAAGAAAAACAAGCGTTGCATAACACAAATGCTCACCACCTGCTGACCGATGCCCCGTCTCCAAGCAGAGAACAGTTTCCTTCCACTCAACCCATGGTTTATATACTGTGCCTGATGTTTTGTGGTATAAAATAATCCCTTTGGCCAGCTTGGGTCAGCTCTCTTGGTTGTACCCCCTTCCAGCTTTGGGTATTCCTCCTCACTGACAGAGCATGAAACACTGGGAAGTCCTTGATTTAGTGTAATTACTGCTCAGCAACAACCAGAACATCAGTGTGTTATCAACATTATTCTCACTCTAAATCCGAACCACAGCAGTCTATCAGCTACTAAGAAGAAAATTAACTCTATCCCAGCCTATACCAGGATATCTTCCATAGATCTGCTGGCATGGGTTTTGTTTGTTTTTTTCCTGTAGTGACTTTCAAAAATATAGCAGATAAACCCAACAGCAAGCAAAAATGTAATCACCAGTATTATTGTTAGTATTTGACATGCAGGTTTTTATATCAGTGGCTTATTAACTTGCTGCAAGTGGATTTAGAGAGTGCTTCTACAGGAGGAGGCATAGGTGCTAGAAAATATTCCACTAGCACTTTTCCATGCCTGAAAAGGAGTGGACTAGAGTTTGGTTGATAATGCCAGCTCCCAGGGAAGCTGTGGGTATGGACTGCATATGAAATACTAATTTTTTTCAGAGCCAATGAGAAAGCTAGCTTTTAACTGGAGTAAATTAGCTCGTTCATGGGAGAGCAACAAACCAGAGCAAATTGCTCAACAGTACCCCTCTTAAAATGTCAAAAGTATTTTGTCAAGCATAATCATTATTTATATCATACAGACTTCCTGCATCTGCTTTTACTCTTATCATGGACCAAACCAGAAGAATTCACAGAGAGAATCATCTACAAAAAAAATAAAGATAAATGGTGTAGTTCACAAAACAGAACATCATGCCATCAGAAACATATTTTCCAGAGCTCTCGATTTTACTTGTTTCAGATTTCTTGCTATCTGTTAAAAATTAAACGTTTAGAGAGCTACTGAATCTTTTCTGTGGATGTAGAAATGTTCTTCTATTTTATCTAAGACAGCTCAATAGTCAGGAGAAATCATTATTAGAAATCCGTGGAGCCATCTATTTTTTCAGATATTCTCACTATTTTGAAATCTGCTTTCATTTTGCATGAGGACCCTTTAGCATTTCAAAGAAGATTAAATGTTGGAGGAGAGGGGAGGAAGTGCTTTTCTTTTCCTGTTTTTCTATTTAGGTCTGATTTGTGCTTGTGTAAATCAACATAATTGCACTGATTTCAACAGAACTTCAATAATTACCCTGTTTGAAAACATAAACCTTTTTGAAAACAAAAAAATTTCCATAGTTAGCCCCATTATCTAGGAAATCTGGATGCTTTAATTTTATGTATACTGTACAATTTGTCCATGTGGATATAACACCTTGCTTTTCCATTACTTCATCTGTCCATCATGTTCTCATATCTCTTGATCTTCCATGATGCTGAGAAATGTAGTGTATTTTGTAGTAAATGTGTGATAAAATGCTCCAAAATCTTTGATCACAATCAGCTCCTCAATTGTCTAATTAACATTCTATTTCCACTGAGGCTGGGCAGTGCAGTGGAGGTGGCAGGAGGAGGCATTAGTAGAGGTCTCATTAGTCCCCATTTCCTCATTCGTCCCCAGATGTAATGCTGGCAATCAGTCCTGTGTACAACTGTGCTGTACTCAGGCCTTCCTTATGGTGCTCCTGTCAGGCATAATTAATCAGCTCTTTTATTGATTGCTTTTTGTGTATTGGCTTTTAGACCAGGAAAAATGCAATGAATAAATCTCTCTCCTGAATTTTGCCCTGCACCAGGACTTCATCACCTGATCCAACACAAAGACCATTCCCACTGCTTTACAAAAGTAAGATATTCTAGATGTTAACCATATCATGCTTCCAAGGCTGGTCAGGCTGTTCTCCCACCCCCATCTTGCAGGGCTGTACGTGCCCTACTCAGAGTCAGAGCTCTTTGTCCTGTGTCAAATTCTACAATAGAAATAGTAACAGGACTGATCTCAAAAGTTACCACCAATTGCCTTCTGAAGAAAGGGGACTGCTTACAAGAACTTACTTCATCCCAATTCAAGATTTATTTTGAAAACAACTACTATAATTACTCCACAGCATGCCCTTTTACTGAGATTTGGGGGGAGAGGGGGGGAGTGTTGTGGTTGTTTGTTCTTGAGTTTGTTTTGAGCTGGTGGGAGGCAGTGCAGTGGACAAGCAAAATTTAAAAGGGAAGTGACTTATCGTGCAGGATCTGTTGTCTGTCATGCAAGACAAGGCAAAGGAATGAGAGGACAAGGAGCAGACTTTTTACTTGCAGCTTGGTTCTTAAGGCATAATAGCCATTAATTGGATGAAAATGAGAAAAGATGAAGAGGATATAGTGACAGAATGGTCAAAGGATGCCATGAAGAAGCATAAAAAGAAGAATCACACAACTCAGCCTGGTAGTAAAGACGAGGTACAAACACTTAGGATATTTTGTTCTTTTTCTTTTTGGTCTGTCATAGATTGCTTGTTCAAACAGATTGCTGGAGTATGATTTAAGAAAGGGAAAAAGCATTTAAAAATCACATAACATCTCTGCCTTTGACTAATTCGGGCATGCCTCAACTTCAATCTTAACTGATAAATATAATCTCATAAATCCTTGCCCATGAATGTGATGCCTGGTTGAAAACTGTACGCATTTAAAGCATCAGCCAAATAAAAACTTTTTAAAAACATGGCAGATGGAGCTGATGATCAGCCGTAACTCTGCTCATAGTGCCTCATGCCACATGCCCTTGTGGCACACGTATCCTCACTTCATATCAAAATCGATATCCTCTAGCTGCCTGGTATCCATCTCAGGGATGGAGGGTAAGCATTGTACCTTGGTGTGCACCCAAACTCCACTTTCCTCATTTTCCAGGTTTCTGTTTTTATAAAATGCATATTCAGAAAGATACAATGTAAGGCTATTGTCTTCCGTAGGAGGACACAGATTACCTTTTCCAGTCATGTGGTGGGGTTGAAAAAGTGTTTCGGCCTCTCAACCCAGATTCCCAATGCTGCTGCTCGTGTTCATTGAATACAGCAGGAGAAGACACAGCTCTCCCCAGTGCTTCAATGAGCCAATGCCATCAATGCGACGTGACAGGCCAGGTATCACAGGGTGAGTGACTCTCCTGGGTCCTTCCCAGTGCTCCCATACTTAATCCTGGGAGAATGGTCACATGAGTGACAATTTCTGCTAGCCCTATTAAGGAGCTGGTCCAAGACAGATGCAAAAAACACAAGGCAGGCAAACAGACTCACAGGCAAAATGGAACATGTGCCCTACCCCCACAACACATAAATAGCCTACTTAAAATCATTTACAGACAGTAATGATGTTTCCAGTTATCATAATTTGTCACTGAACAGTTGTCAAAGAAAAAGTTTTTTTTCCTTTTAAGTTCCTAAATTAAAAATTAAGCTGTGACTCGTACCTTGTTTTAAAGATTTAAATAAAATGTTGTTATATACAATTCTATATTATAGAACGTTATATGAGGACTTACAGGGAGCAATCAGATTTCTCTTTTGATTAGTCACTCAATATTATAACATGAGAATGATAACAAGCTACTAGAGAGTCCATCACAGGTAAGGATATGAACCTCTAACGCAACAGCTTTTGATTTTGAATAATTATTCTTTTGTTCAGATGTACAAATTTCTACAGATAAAAATAAGACAAGAAATTATTATTTTTTTATTGGCTAGAATCCCTAACACACAGGTTCACTAAAGTCTAACTGTACGCTATAATTAAACTGTCAAAGTTTTTCTATTAAATAATTAAAGAAAGTAACAAACCCAGCATTAATAAATTGGGTGTATCGTGTCTCTTCCTGGACAATTTGACTGTGGAGGCTTTGAACCATGTTCCCAATTTCTCATACTCAATGAACTAGGTTTGCTTCTCATCCAGTCATCAGAAGAATTAATACTAATATTCAGTGCAGATGGTAAACTATGTACACATATATATTATTATGACTCCACAGCGATTGTGAGTCATCACAATAATCTGGCAACACTTCTGACCTGCTCCACACATTAGCATTAAGGGTTCAATACAAACTGAATTTATCAGTAGATCCAGTGTTTTTTCAGTTCAACATATAACCATATTGTGTTAACTGAAAATATATGAGCAGTCTGAGTCAAAAAATTATAACTGCTATTGCAAAAAGTGAAATAGAAATTATGGAAATATGATCTCAAAGTCAATGCTTTGAGAGCAATTTTCGATTTCTGAAGTAGTTGTTACCATTTTCCTATAACACATCTTGAAGAACCTTGCTGCTTTTCATGAACTGCGAGGTCTAAGAGGAGCAATGACACTGGAAAAAAACAATTAAAAAAAACCCCAAAACAAAACAGAAACAACAAACCCCAAAAATATGGCCCATTTTTAAACCCACACATTACAAACTGTATTTTGTCTATTAAAAAAAATAAGATGGTCATTTCATCTACAAGCATTAAACAGGTCCTGATGGAAATGTAATATATACTATATAATATATATATAATATATATATATAATATACTATATAATAGTATATGTAAAATGTAATATATACTGCATATACTATTTTTCTGGAGTAAATCATGCCAACCACCAGAGGAAGGCAACTAGTGACAGGACAAGAGGACATAGTCTTAAGCTGCACCAGGGGAGGCTTAGGCTGAACTTAGGAGGCTTAGGAGGAATTTTTTTCGCAGGAAGGGTGATTAGACATTGAAATGGGCTGCCCAGGGAGGTGGCGGAGTCATCGTCCTTGGAGGTGTTTGAGGAAAGACTGGATGTGGCACTGGGTGCCATGTTCTTGTTGACATTGTGGTGTTAGATCACAGGTTGGACTTGATGATCTCAGAGGTCTTTTCCAACTTAATTGATTCTGTGAAGGAGTGGAACCATGGATCTGCTCTTGGGAACAGCCTCATGCCCTGTATCTCCTGCTAAGTGAGCACACTCAGCCTGGGCGATGACTGCTGCAGTATCAGTTCCTGAGCCTACTTGAGTGGCAGCTCTTGCTGGCTGGTTTGCATCTAAGCAGCGTGTCCTGGCAGGAGCCTGTCTCTGCTGCTGGCTACTTAGGCACATACATGCCTTCCCAGGGCTGCTTTCACTAGAACAGGATTTTGCTGCCATAGTGCACCACTGTTCACAACACAACCAAATCAGTGACACACAGAGTGCAAAGGAGAGTCTGGGTAGCTGGTGTGAGTTTGCTTTAATGCCAACCCGGAGTGATGATTTAAGCCTCTAGGCCATACAGTGTTACATGAGTTCCTATGGGACACTGAACAGTTGTAATTTCTATTGTTATCTACTACAAATTCTCAAAGCAGCACATTTAATAAAATTTCAGCAAACACAGAACTCTGCTTCTGTCCTTGAACAACTTGATCGATACACTGGGCCTGCAATGCCAGAAGTAAACTTACATATTGGAATCATACCACAAATTAACTAATCAGTATTAGTTAATCACAGAAATATCTATCTACTAAGATGAAAAATAGCTCATCATCTCTGGTTTGTATAACCAAAAAGTTGTAATTAGCAAGGAAGATTTTTCCATTTTAAACCCTGCATTTCTTTGCCCAGATCAGTGAAATATTAGGATTTACATCGACTCCACAATGAGGCTTTGCAGTATCTTGCAGTGCTCGGGGGCTTAATAAAGCTATTTCTGCAGATTGTCTGGAGGATTCTACTTAATTAATTAACTTAAATAATAATGCTAGATGAAGACTTTTAGAGAGAACACACGCCCTGGTTAATTTCTTAGCACAGATAAAGTTGCCAATCTGCAAGAAATCCTACTGAAAGCAGTTCTTAGGAAAAGATCAGCACAGACAATGATAACTTATTTCGCCAGCTTGAACTGATCTGAAATTTGAAATCTGCCCAGCTCCTGACTTTAGCCTTCGTGAGTGTAAAAGAGCCACCTTACCTCTTGACTTGTTTCTGCTACCTCCATTAAAATTTAGGTGTGACTGAAATCTTAACACTTAACAGCACCAAAGAAAGTAAATTTCCCAGCATTTTCCTGAGAGTCAAACATGTTGTGCTGACACCAACACTATCAGCACACAAATTAGTTTTGAACCAAAGCAACAGTTAAACTCAGCTTAGTGTCATGCTAGAGAAAACACCCCACTTAACAGGTCTTCTAGCATAATCAGTCCTGTTACAGGAAAGGTGCCCATGCCAAGCATTTTCAGCTTCCTGAGATCAAAACAGTATGCAATACTTTAGGCAGTATTTCATGCTTTCCCTCATGTACTCATAATATCAAAAAGTTCACGAGTACAAATATGCATTGTTATAACTGATTAAGCTACAACAATACAAACAAATTTGTGAGAAACTTAGATCTCAAGCAGAGCTCTAAAGATCCATGATATATTTTTAATATATCTAGATGTAAGATGTCACTTCATCATTTTAAAGACAGCTACGTATGTTGGAATTAAGAAAACCTTATCTTTTTATTTTCTGATGGATTCTGAAAAACATTTAAAATGGTTTGGAAATATGAAAATGTAATATGCTAATCACTAATATTATTATACTAATATAATACTAATTACTGCATTTGGGAGATACACACATACATATATATATCCGTTCCTTGCACAGGATTTCTATTATTATTACTTGCATTTTAATATAAATGTTATAATAGATTGCATTATACTTACCCAACAAGATTAATTTATGAAACCATATTGTGGTTGATGATGGCAGCTGAACCCCTCAATGGAATTAATTAAAGGATAATCTCCATTGCTTTGCAGCATACAAACCAATAAATGGCTGCTGAGATTAATAGCTGAAGCGAAGCTAAAGTGTTTAAGGAATTTCAAACCCCATTTATTACACACACCCTACAAAGCAGGAGAGATTATAGCTGTACAGCAAACCAGAACACCAAAAAATCCAAAAACAAAACCAAAAAAGAAGCCCACACAAGGAAAACATTTCCTTCCCTTGTGAATATTTGAAAATGAGGCCTCTTTGTTCAACAGTTTTGTGTCATAGAGATGAACTTGGCTAGAATGAAAAAGAATGAAGCTAAAAATATGTGCCAGGTCTTTTGATTGTTCATCTAAAACAAGTACACAGGGAAAATACTTCAAGCAAATTGGACCAGGACATTACTCATGAAAATTTAAGCAGATTTTTTTAAAGAGAATTTGTTTGAGAAAGTTTAAATTTTTATATTCAAGTCAACATTTCCCAAACAGAAACTGGAAAATTATAGGGCTTGCAAGGCTTTTGGCAAATGTTTTCTTTAGAGCAGAAACTGTGGTATCCTTCAGATAAAATTCCTCCTGTATTTTCACATAATACCTTTAGCTGACAGAAATGAGATCCATGTGATTTTCATGTCTTCTTCTGGCTTTGGTAGGAACAAATGGAGTACAGGTGTGTGTTGCAGCAGAAAAGATGTTGTGCTTTGAAACTTTGTCCAAGTGACAATTTTTCAATGTCTTTTTCAAAGGAGTTGTATAAACCCTTTTTGGCAACAAACAGTTTATTTTATTTTTTATTAAGTAAATTGGAAAGTCTTTTTAAGTGCCAAAACCTGCTACTTTGTTTCATTCTTTTTGCATCAAATATTATCCTCGGCTTTGATTTCTTCCTGCATATAAGTAATCCTAATGAACACTCCCTAGAAGCATTTTAGTTCTTTTCATTTTATTCTTCCACAAAAATGACTGACTGATTCAGAAATTTCTTTTTTAAAAGGGGATTTCACTTTTTCTTCCCTATCTATAGAAAATTAATGAAGATTAAAATTAAATATGTATGAAGAGTGGGTTAAACTCACCCTACCCACTGTGCATCTTTAAAGATGATGAGGGCTCAGCTTGCTAGATAGAAGATATTATTTGTCATCTGAAGACAAAGAGACTTGTCTCAGGACAAAAAATGTATTTAAAAGAAAGAAATAATAGTAAAAAAAGTATACATATCACTCTCTGGTTGCTAACACCTGCTCTGGTCTCATGTCTGCCGGAGAAACCTGCCTCAAGAGCAGCTCTCTCTCAATCATCTCTGTGAGACAGAAAGGGAAAGAAACAGAAATCTGCCAAGATGTGTGGTCACTTTATCATTCCATCTGAGCTTAACCCTTTGGAGAGGAATAAGAAAAAAAAGAAGTCTGGAATGAAAGAAGCAAAGTACAAAGAATGCCACTTCTGTTAGTAAAATTTCAAAGGTAATATACTCACCCTAATCAGCTGAGTCAGAATTATAACTGATAATGTTAAGTCCTTAGATATATTTGTAATAATGAACTGAAAAGGTAATTTGTTGCTTTCTCTTGAATACTCCTTTCTCATCATTAAACTGAGAAGTAAATTTACTTCAGCCTCTTTTTTCCAGTCCTGAGTTACACATTGAAAATTTTACTGCATTAGTGCCAGTTATTCCTAGACCTTCAATAGAAATGTTCCTGTTGGTTTTCCTTTAGAATCCCTTAAATCCACATTGCCCTAACCTGATTTTACAAGCCTCTTTTTGTATGAAAGACTACCATAATGCAAATAATTTGACAAACAGGAATGCAGGACTAAACCAGGAAACAAAATAATGAAAAGTACCAAGCTGTTCAAAATGCCACAAAAATGTTGAGATTTGGGGTGGTTTCTCATTAGCTGGATCCTAAATTAATCTGAACTGTAAAAAAACTTCAACTTTCTTTTTTAACAAATCTCTGCTCTATTACTTTATTTACAAGATCTAGTTTTTTTCCAGAAATTAATTTTTAAAATTAATAAAATCCTATATTAAAATGAATATTTTTAAAATAGCACTTGTCAGTCTGGAGGCTTAAATTATTTTGACACCAAGAGTTGAATCTTCTGGGACACTTAGAGATTCCACCTCTTTCAGCATAGCAGAGGCCTCTTTCCTATTTTACTGAAAGAGGTATTTCTCCTTCTAGACAGTATATTTAGTCCATAACTCTCACATAAATTTCAATGTATCCACTAAAAGTGATGCTGTCTCTTCATATGGAATGTTTCAGTTTCACCCCCAGTGATAGAATAAGAGTTTGCAAAACATTTTTAGACAGCTCAGTTGAAGTATATCAGTACATGTGAATATGTTTGCTTGCAGCATGACTTTTTCCAGTCCCAATACTCAGCCTGGGTTGTGCACTGTTTCTGAGCTGGGTGGGATTCATGCTGGTTTTAGCAGTTGTTGGACAAGAACCTTTATCTTAGCTTAACTGAAATACAAACTTGAGAAAGCCTCATTTTCTTTGAAGAGCTATTGAACATGCCTGAAAAAGGCTTTGAAATGAAGGCAGACACCCACGTATTTAAAATAAGACTTGATGAATTAGAACTTTCTGATTCAAATTTCACTTTGTCTTCTGGTGAGCACAGCAGGAAAATGGCCCTGTAAACAGGCTGCACAGAGCAAACCTGCAAGCAAGATAGCGAGATGGGAGAAATAAATCTCTTCCACAGCAGGGACTTGTGCAACCAGAAGCAGCAGGAGCCCCCAGGGTAGCACACACTGCTCTGGATGTGCTCCCCCAGTCTCATTCCCCCAGGCCAGTGTATTACAGCTGCCAAGGACCTGCCAACTACCTGGCTGCCACTGAAGAGCACAGACTGACTCCTTCACACTTATATGTTGCTAAAAACAAAGCTTCCACCAATTTCTGTGCATTCTTACACCCCAAATCAAAATCATAGTGGTCATTCTGGAAATGGTGATGCAGAACTTTCTCTTTCTTGATTATTTGGGCTTATAGCTTCTCTTTGACCTACTACTCTTCTTTGTCTCAAACAATTTCATAGTTTGGGACCTGTTATAAACTTCTGCGAATTGTCTTTAGCAAATAAGATTACTGGTCCCACCTCTGACTGCTGAACTGGAATCAGGTGACTCCCTAATGCTAAAACAATTTGCTATAGTTGCCTTTTACTGAGAAGCACCATTCCTGGGAGAATGAGACGTTTCTCAGAAGAGCTTCAATAGTGCTGCCCATCCAATCAGATCAAATAACATGAAAATTGTAGGGAAAAAGTTTAAATACTTCCATGCATTATTTATGCCTGGTGCTTTTATTTCATAATAGTTACATAAATATGTAAAGTTTTTGATTCTGATAAACTCTGCAAACCTTTGTAGATCAAAATGCTTATATATTCCATGCAAAATTCCCTTTAGTGGCCAACAAGAAAATAATAAAAACATGGTTTCCAGTTTTACAGGACCTTTCATCCAAGAGTCTCCAAAGGGCTGCAGAGATATGTGCGTAGTAACATTTTCATCTTAGAGCTAAGGAAATCAAAGGCTAGAAAGATTAAAGCTCAAACCTTTAAAGATGGCTTTTGAATTAATTGGAGCCTTCGAAAACATTTCAGGGTCTACATCTATATGACTTGTCCAAAGATGCCCCCTGCACAAAGCTAGAAAATAAAATACAGGTGTATTTAATTCCTTTTTCCTTATTTCAAGGCCACCAAAGAGGAATTACACATATAGAGCAAGAGTAGCTAAATCACTTCATGCATTTCATGGAAGAGAGCTTACACCATTGAATATATACAATATAAGGTGTAATGTACAGTCTTGTTATTCATTGCACTTGGAGAGCCCTCTAAACATGCAGGAACCACCATCACAGGTCCTGATCATGAGTCTGTGTGCAGACGGGTGTGTTTGTGCACATGCATTCAGCCCCAGGGACTTATGTGCATAGTGGAAGGGAGTCAGGTTATGAAGATTTTGACCATTAAAGCCTAGAAAACTAACTTTCCTATAGAGAGACCTGCTTATTTAGAAGGCAGAGTCCTGAGAGGAGTTGTCTGAAGGCAGATGATATGAATATATCCCTCAAAAGATCCACATCCTGAACCAGGTCCAGCTGTTTAGATTATTTTTTTGTGTTCCATGCTAACACAGGGAATTGTATCAGCAAAAAGGAAAGGGAAGCAAAGAGGAATTGGGTTTGAGTCTCAGAAGTTTACAGCTATTTAGAAATCTTCTATACTTCACAACATGCTGACATGGTTTCTGTCAGTGACATTGACTACTTCTTACTTCTGTTGAAAGCCATCACTATTTTTAATCATCTGAGATTAAATTTTAAAGGCATTTTTACATTTTAATTAACATTCTGGTATTAAATAGTCTGCTAATCAAGTCAAACACCAGATGAATGAAATTTATATTCAGCATCTATAGTCCTCTTTGTAGTTTTTGTATGGATTTTAGATATATATAAGCATGTATTGAAAAAGAGAATTTTACCCTATAGGATTAAGCAAAAATATTTTTATTATTAAATGTATTTGTTTCAACTTTTTTCTTTTAATTTCTGAAATGCTAACATTTCTCATCTTGATGCTTTGAAGAAAATATTGACCTAAAAGAGAACAGCATACTTTGAAAATTACAGGTATGAAGAAAATTGGAATGAAAAAGAACCCTCCTGGGTGAGATTATTCACCAGAAAATACAGAAAAACTAAATAGATCATGGTTTTTGAAAGAGGAAGAGCCCTGGAGCAGGTAAGATTTGCATACTAATTAGAGACAAAGTTTATTCAGGCTCACAGGCCAATATATCTTGCATCACAAGACAGCATCTGTTTTAGAAGATTCAAGTCTTTTTAGGTTGGCTGCTGGTGTTATAAAAGCTGAAATATTTTTCAGCTTTCATTATAAATTTTTGCTTTTGGGGGTTTACAATTCAGTGAGTAATACTTTTTTCATCTTTGAGGTAATTCTGTTTTGAAGTTATTTTTAGTGAAAAAAAGAATTTCACCATTTTCCAGTTGTGTTAAAAAACAGTTTGTCTAATTGGTGGGATGTGAAAAATAGTTAAAAATTAACCACTGGCAAAACAAAATATAGACTATGCAAAATTAATAAAAGCAAAAATATACAGGAATGGAAAATACTTTATAGTAGAAAACTGATACTAGTAAGTGACCCTCACCTAATATTTAACTGCCTTTCAATTACCACACCCATTATTCACCATCTCCTATATGATGTCTCACTCCTTCTCTGATTTATTGATGTCATTGTGCTTATATGAGCAAATTTCACAAATACACTCACAATATTTACCAAAATCAATAGTGAAATTATTATACAAAAAAATATCTCAGGACCATTTCCACAAAAGCTTCAGGTGTAAACTCCCTGCAGCGCAATGCTTCCCAATTTGACACATCTGTCATGTTCATTTGTTCATTGCAAATTCCTTGTCCTCTTTATGATTCTTTTTACTATGCCCCATGTTTTTTCCAGCCTTGTACTTAACGTACATATAAGCTTCCATAGCAATTTTAATATTTAAAAATATGCATTAATTTGGACAATCTACATGTCTGGATACTATCTTGATTTGATTGTAATGAAAGTATTAAGACGAAAATATGGGTTTGAATGTTTCAAAGTGAGTATGTAGAAAACCTGAGATACCTAATAACTTGTGAACTCAATTCAAACCTTGTGTACAGTCTCACAGGAAGAAATTGTGTCAAAAAATCCAAAACAATGAAAAGAAATTATGCTGTTAGTTACTTTAATTCATCATTTTAATTCAATTAAAATGAAATACGATGTACAGGAATATCCTACTGCTGTCATGGGTTCTTTTCTCAGACCACAAATTAGTCACTTACGAAAAAATACTGGCAATTTTTTCTTAGTCATAAAATACCTTTACTGTGAAAATTACTTTTCGTCAGTCACATACACATGTACCAGATCCACCTGAAATAGTTGTCTGATCAGTCCTCCAATTTTAAACAAACATGTAGCCTAGGGCTATCATGCTGCTTCTTTTCCTAGATTGGCTTTCTGTTTCTAGCTGATTTTTTTTTTTTTCCCAATGACATTTGAAGGCTATGGTCTTCATTCACTGCTTCCATCTGTTCAGTCAAAGACAAATGACAGCTCTAATTTGA
This sequence comes from Eulacestoma nigropectus, assembly GCA_013397775.1. NCBI lineage: Eukaryota > Metazoa > Chordata > Aves > Passeriformes > Eulacestoma > Eulacestoma nigropectus. Next base: position 209,654 of record VZTE01006486.1, on the reverse strand, counting down.
GCATATTTGGCAAATTTACTTGACTCCTGCCTACTTTCTCAGAGATCATGTTCACCCTTTTGCACCCAGCCTTAGCAGACATGGTCTTCTTACCTGCTAGGGAGAAGGAAAATCACTTCCTCTTGCCTCTTAAAAAAGAGATTATGGCAGGACTACTGTAATCTCCTATTCAGTTAAAGCATTTGTTGTCTTTACTGAACTTGTACTCTGACCCAGAAAAGCAGCAGTAATAATGGGTTTGGTTGTGCCATTCAATCTGTCACCTTACCTTGCCTTCATCAAGCTGACTTAGTGGCCAAAAAACCCACTGTGCAGTCTGTCCCACTCCCTCTTGAAGAGCAGTTTCATCAAATACAGGTTATTCCATGCATCGGTCGAATCTCCATGCAAAGGGAATTTCACTCTAGTAAGGCTTGAGACTCGTCTTTCTCAACTACTGAAATGCAATGCTATATTATTGTAAAAGTTCTTAGAAGACCATAAGAATTCTGCCCTTCAGAAAACACAGATGTGAGCAAGACAATGCAAATTTTTATTGCTGTAAAGAGAATGGCAATTAGCTCAGTACAGCTAATGTGAAAAATGTTCCTTCTTTACAAAGTCACATGTTTTGAAACAGCTGTAGCAATTCATCTTGAGACATGATGCCATTCCCAAAATTCTGCTTTGTAAGAATTATGACCATTCTTGTTTACTTTGGTTTGGCATAAGCAAAATAAATTTGGCCAATGCATCTCTTGCTACATATACTGATCCTGGTATAAGTCTGTCTAGAAAAGAAGCAGCTTCAGGCAGGATGATCACTGCAATGTAGCCAAGACAAAACCATGCACTCTCAGATGTTAACAAACAGCTTTCCTTTAACTAACCCAGAATGAGGATTTTACTCTCTCTCTCTCTCATGTCTAACACTTGTATCTACAAGGCTTATTTTACAGCTGTGAATAAATGTTCACCTACATCCAACAGACAGGCTTCAGAGCACTGCAGTTGCTTCGCAGCATGCCAACAGCAGAAAGCAGGATGCAGGGGTGATGAGCACAGCGTGGAGAGAACCCGCAGTGATGCTGAGCCGGTGAAGTGGGGGACACAATTTCCCTTTCTCAAAAGTAGTACAAAGAATGGCCAGGGGAAATAGGACAGGACCCAGCTTTCCTGGCAGTTTCTGAGTGTGGTAATAACTCCTTGGCTACTGGCAGCAAAAGGAAATTTTGAGCAGCCTTTTGGCACAGAGAACCATTTCAAGGAGTGTGAAGATAACCATACGCCCTTTTACACAAATAATGTCACACACAGCTGTTGTGAATGAAAGCCAGGTATGATGCAAATGTTTTCTTATGACTGTTATTACATTCCTTCCTCAGTTTTCAGTGTTCCCTGTATATCCTCCATTTTTAAGGGTATTTTCCAGTCACTGTACAATCTTCATTAGAAAACCATAAAGAAACTATTTCCCCTACAATGAATCCAAGTATAACATTAGTGAATGAAGTACCATTACTTCAAATGGAACAAAACCCCCTATGACTCTACTCCAAGTTTTAAATATAAAAAACAACAAAATGCCTGTCCATGGTATTTATTTATTTATTTTATAACACTGTAATGCTGTTCAAAAGCATAACAGAATTAGACATTGCCATGAATGCTAAACTTCTGGATAACAGAGTTTCAGTACTTACTAATCACAAATTAATTTTTGCTTGCTGAGAAATATTCATCTTCGTGATGGAAGAATTTAATTAATTAATGTTGTCTTAAACTTCTGAATGAGATATTGGTTGGTATCGTTGCTGTTGTGAAGTGAAAAAACTAACACTGATAACATTCTGTATTTCCAATCTTTTACAAAAGTGTGCAATTCCAAAAGGACAGAAAGGAAAAAAAAATCCAGCATGGACAAATATATAACAGATAAAATATAAACTAGTTATATAGTGTTGAATTTTAAAGGTGCTGCCTCTAATATTTCACAAACCTGAAAATGCATTGTATTATTCATTACCTCAATTTAATTACAAAATTATGAAAATAAATCAGAAGAGACCTCAAAAAGACTATGCTTAACATGTGATGCCTGGTCCTAGAATTAGTCTCATTACATAATCAATGAGCTTTGCAAATGGAAGAATAGACATAATTTTCCTTATAGTGCTAACAAATTTTTTTCTCGAAAGTATGACAAAAACCACCATTGGACAACTTCATATTTTAAGTATGGAAATCCACATTAACTACTTGTGCACAAACAGCAGCTGGCCATGATTCATGACTCCTTTTTATGCAGGATAAATTGCCTTGCTTCAGGTTTTTCACCCAATGGTATTAACTGCTGTATGACCTAATTAATATATTCTGTACAATAATAGACTGAGTTATTAAATACAGGCTATAGCAATGTAAAAAAATGAGATGTCCCAGATAGAAAGCAAATTAAAGGAAGTATTAGTTATTAACCAGAGGAAACAGTATAACAATTAAAGAGATGGCAAAAGTCAGGTTGCTTACCTTCAAAACGTACAGTCTTCCAAAAAGGAAAAAAGGCATACACGATACAGTCTGCATTTTTTTAGTTGGCTGAAAATCTACTACTTAGATAAATGGATATTTTTCATGAGGATTGGGCTGACTGATATTAAATGAGAGGAATTACCTTGATAAAGTATTAAGTAAGGTTTTCAAATATATGATGTCAGGAACGGAGAGAGTCCAATAATACCAACACAATAATACTAACATGATTGACTTTATAAGGTAACATATTTTAACTTCCACTTGAGTTATTTTCTGACTTTTTCTAGAGATGATGAGCACTATCAGCAGCAAGTGAAGTCAATAGCATCATAGTTATCGTTTCTGAAAGTCCAACTCTTCACCTATACCAGAAAATTTACTCCGCGGTTCATTCCACACCCAGCACTGCAATGGACAGCATTTGCACCACCTAATAATCCCAGTACTGCAATAGTATGGATGGGTAACCACAAGACACACCAAATTAAGCTTAAGAAACTGTTTCTAAACAGTCTACCCTATTTATTGTCAATATTTCAATAGCAAAGAGATGTAGTGATGTCTACTATTAGTTCTGTACTTTCCTAATATAGCCTTACAAAATATTTAAAGCATGATACTAAGCAGTTCATAGGACTTTAATAAATCTAAACAACTTATACCAAATCAATAGAGAAAGAAAATTTCTGAAAGCTCATGCTCGCTGTATATTTTATTAAGAATTTCTAATCCACAGAGCATATCTTAATCATTCATGCAAATTACTAGTTATAATCAGCAGTGTAAGCTAAGCAATGAACTTCTTTTATAAATTACACAAAATTAAATGGAAAACTCAATCCTTATCTTATAAATGTCAAGTGTAATTTTGCTCCATGTCAGACACAACTACAGATTCTGTGTATGCAAAGAATTTGCCACGAACATAATCCACTTTTGTGATGGTGTAAAATGCAATGATGTTCAGTACTAATAAATAAATACATTAAAAGACACAGTAATATTAAATTTAGTTTCTGCAGTGGGCCAGATCTAGCAGGGGAGTAAATCAATAGAACTCTATAGAATCTAAGCTATTTCTGAAAATTTGCTCTGGATCTGGCTCTTGAAATATTTTTTTTAAATTATTAAGTAAAGTATTGCACATATAAGACATTGATTTTTGTCATTGATTTTGTGCTGGCATTTGAGCCATGCCTCAAAAAGCTTGAACATTTTATGTATTTACAGCTGTCTGCTGGCAAGCAATAATTCATTCATTCCAAATGAAACATGTTCCTGAAGCTTATAAAACCAGCATTTTTCTAGACTAGATTTACAAACAGATTCTTCAAATAAGAAGTTAGAAAATGTGCTTTAAATCATTGAGACAAAAGCTGGTCTGTTTCTTGATTTTTTTTTTTTTTTTTTTTTTTTTTTTTTTTTTTTTGGCTTGTCAAACAGATAAGAAAGATATTGATTTTATTTGCCTCCCAAGAGATCTGCTCCATCAGCAGAGAGCAAAGACCAATGATGAACCATCATCTCACAACAAAATATTTCCAGTGACAAAATGAAGCTTATTGTTTCGTGTTTTGGGGTAAATATATTTGTAGGAAAATTTTGGTTGCTTGTCGTTCTGTTTTTTCCTAACTAGACCAATCCAACCACCCTTACACAGGGAAAGCAGTCTCCCTTTTGGCCGATCTGAGGCAACTTCAGTCACAGAGAACTTCAAACACATGAGCAGAACCTACCTTTGATTCATTTCAAAGTCTCTCTTTTGTCACATTCTAACAACCAAATGCTCTTACCCGTACATATGAGAATATCATCCTTACAGAGACCACTACCTGTTTATTTAGACCACTCAGCTGCCCCAAGTGACAACTGGTTAATGTGTTATTCCAGAAGAAAAAGTTTTTTTTCCCCTCTCTTTCAGAACACGCATTCACCAATGTAAAAGTAGGTAATATTGCTACCTAAAAGTGCTTTGCCAAAAATGAAACACAGAGTAGAGAAGTTAGTCATTTCAAAGGTTCCAGCCCTATATTTTCTCTTCCTACCAGTTTGAGTGACTTTTGGCTGAGCATAATAACCAGAATAGATTGTAGCTTTAGTAGTATTGGAGGCTACCTTTTCAACATATCTATAGATAGCTTTGTGTCAATGGTTGAAAGCACAGATGCTAAAACATTTGCTTTTAAATCTTAGAATGATGGGTAACACTATATGAATCGCGAGCAAGAATTTTAATGATGGATGGCTTTACGGGAGGCTTATTCCCATTTCAGGCAAAAAAAAAAATAAAAGAAGGCAGAGAAAGGCACAGTTCAAAAGCATTAGAACAACCAGGAGAGTCGATAGATGTAGACTGAGTTGCAAATCCAGCTCTGTCCTCAGTGAAAAGTAAGGGTATTTAGTAAACACAGAATGAGGTTTTCATTCAAGCTTTAGATTGGTTGAAAACTCCAGAAAATCAGCTTTAAAGGTGCTGTTTGCAGAAACTCTCATGACAAAATCAGTGAATCCAAAGATTGGATCCTCTGCTAGGTGTCTCTTCATAGGTGAGGCAACTAAGTAGTCATTGGAAGCACAAGACAAGGACCTCTTGTGCACCTTTTCATAAAAATTTAAGAGAACAACAGGGAATGTTTATACCACATTTCCATAGGTTTTATTAATCCCATAATTCAGTAGCCTGACTGTATACCATTTATTTCTGAGTCACCACACAGAGGTAGATCCTTTCAGTGTAACACTCTGATATTAAGAGCTTAAAGATATTAAAAGACTGACTAATAGCCACAGTCTGGCAACAAACATTCCTTTTTCTAGCATTGAAGAGAGTTCAGAAAAAGCTGCTTTTTAAGACATTTAAGGATCCTGCCAATATGGGAGAATTAACAGCAGCTACGAGCAGCTATCTTAATTCTCCACCCAATGGTACATGCCAGAACCCTGAAAAATTACAATCAGAATGTTCTGTACTTTGAGAATTCCTGCCTAAAAAATTATTTTTGGGAGCCATTAGCACAAACCAAAACAGCTGCTAATCTGAGGAATTACAAGAGTGAGAAGCAAGTTGACAGATCCCTCTGATTCAATTCTCCAAACTCTTAGGTCCTTCACTAAGTGCAGCTTCATCAGGCCTCAGAAATGTATTCAAATAAAGTTGAATAAAACTTGGCATGAAAATGTTTAGCCATTATATTTTCCTATTCACACATTCACAAAGCTTCCGCACTGTAGTTATTCAAATTCAAATTTTTTCCTTTGTGTTATTGTTTTCAGAGATATTACAGTATCATCTCAAAGTTTTGCATTTATCAGTGTTGAAAGCTGCCAGCAGTGTAGGCATTCCCTAACAAGGTATAAGGAACCTGTTTTATTAACATTCTTGCTGCACAGTTACTCTTTTTTAATTGCAGTTTCATTATGATATCTTACATCAACAAGAGTGTCTGTAGTTCCAACCAGCCAAATAAATAACTAGAACAAAGAAGCAGAAACACTATGGAGTATACCCATACCAAAAGGTCAAAAGCAAAACAATATCTGCCTACTTTCTCATCTTATATTCTATCCATGAGGTGAAAGCTGAGGCTCAGGTACTTTAAATATACATATAGAAGGGGTAAAACGTGGAAATATTTAATTCTCCTCCTGCCCCCTTTCTTTCATACTGAAAAGTTGAGTTTCAGAGGTATGAACTTCAGTACCTATATTAGCTATGGCTCATTACACATACCACTGGAAAAAATAATATTAGTTCTAAAACACAAAAAAGAAAAAGAAGTGTTCCAATAATGACTTTTTAACCTATGGATATTTTTTTATTTATCAATAGAGAAAGACCCCATATTTTTTTCTGAAAATATCTGATCCTAGAGTTAAGATTGTGGTCCGCATGGCATGATCCTTTAACCCCCTCAGACATGTCTCCAAAGCATACTTACCAGAACAAATTGCGATTCTTGATCCAAAGCAAAACAGTCAGAAAAATGGTGTTTTGAAAGCTGAACATCTGATGACTGTATCTCTTAAATCCTTCTGTCATTTAACCCTTCTCAAGATTTAGCGTAATAACATGATTCATTTTATTTCTAATAATCAGACTAAAAATTGTGTTATTGAATGATACCCGATTTATCCTTTACATTCAAGACCTCAGCAGGCCTAATTAATGCCAGCATTTCTAGGATTCATTAATACACTCTTTTTGTCAATGTAGTTTTTGCTAAGTAGGGCATACCTTAGTCTATTTAAAATGCCTGATTAATTATAATCAATACAGTATTCAAGGCACAAGACAGATTTTCCTGCAGTAGTAACATGAAAGGCTAAAAATTGTGCAAGCTTGTGTCCACCACCTTCCATCAGAAACAACTGACTTTCTAACTGTTGTTTCACTATGACTAATGCATTCTTCTAAATCCTCTCAAAATACAAAGGAGAGGCTCTAGAGCTAAATAGCTTTCACTGAAAAGATAGTTTCAAGTTCATAATTTCTGTGCTTGGGTTTCATGTGCGTAGCATTTTCTCCCACCATCCGCATACAGCACACACATGTATTACTTCAACATTCTCAAAACTCCATTAGTTATTCTGAAATAAGACTGAAATTACCTTCCCAGTATAGAACTTACCATTCTATTTCACACAATTTACCACTGATAGGGAGTAAATCCCATCACATTTGCTCTGAAAAACTTATGAGGGTATAACCAGATAAACAATTCTCCTTTGATTTAGTGGAGACATCCTACCAATTTATATCTGCTCCAAATATTGGTCACTATGTCCAGAAATGTCCAGGCCACAGGTTTTTTTTAAAATTTTACCTTAACTTCAAATAAACATTAGCTTTGGGTAGACTTCTTGCCTTTTATTATTTGCTCACAGAATTATTTGTATTTTGTTTGAAGTGTTCAAAAACTTGTGGATGAGGCACTTGGTGATATGGCTTAGTGGTGAACACAGGAGTGTCAGGTTAAGAGTTGGACTTAAAGATCTTAAAGGTCTTTTCCAACCTTAATAATTGTATAATTATAAAGGATCAGTGAAAATTTTTCAGATATGTTAGTAGCTATGTAGAGGGACATACACAACTGACAAAAGGAGGTTTGCATGTGAAACTGAAATCTTAAAGAGAGAAAAGAAGGACATAGAAGGGAATTTTAGTGAAGGTCTAGGCAGCAGTTGTTTGTGTTAGTAACACACATCCTGCCATTAGATACTATACTCCTTTCACTCTCCAGTACCTTTGCAGTTTCTAAAGGGGTTTTTTCTGTCTTACACCATTCTTCTACATATTTTCAGGAGAGAAGACTCCTCGATGTGTTCCATAAGATGTGACTATACTCTCATCAGCAGCCAACAGTTGAAGTCCATAAGTAAAATTAACTAGATTATTTCATTTAACTTGAAGAAGGTTAACTGTATTGCACATGTGTAGAAGAAATAAGCCATAATAAATGGGCAATTTACACCAACAGGAAAATTATTTTCATATTCTTAGCGTTCTCTGAAGGAAATATGATAACCCTTATCTGTACTTACAGTGTTTGGGTTTTTTTATTTTTGTGCTTTAAAACAAATATGAAAGTAAGTAATACTAGTGCTTAGTTGCAAAGTGAAATCAGTATCACATTCATCCCTAATGATCATGGGAAAGACACTAATAGGAAAGCCCCAGCAGATGACTTAATTAATCCGTGTTTAGTAAGAAATACAGGCGTTGCTGGACCAGTCTCCTGTTTTCTAGCAAATGCCCCTCATTCCAGTTCAATGCAACGGAATATTCTTTCTTTATGCTGTAACTTCCCACTGAAGGAATTGTGCCCACAGCCCAAAAGACTGCTCATCTGACAGGGGTTTAGGGAGCACTTGTTTAGACAGAAGATTTTACAGAGGACTGAACAGGAAAGATAACTTTCAGCTCTGAGTTTGAGAACACACTAGCCCAGCACTGAGTTTGACATAATTAAGCATACCCAGAGTCTTCTGAAAGTCATATAAACTCTATAAGATCTTAGAGACATTGAAGCTGGGGGAGGCAGAGGGATTGCATGTGTAGACATTGTAGATGTGTCCTCAAAAGAAAAAAAAAAGAAAACGCGGCTGAGAAAAAGACTTTAGGGAAAATTGTTGCCTAAATGGAGCCTAGAAACTGAATGACAAAGTTCTCTTCCATTGCCTGCCATCTGTTGTGTACAAGGAAATTTCTCATCATTAATTTTTCTAAATAAATATGAAAATAAAAATTTAAAAATTCTATTAAGATTATTATCAGAAACAAAAAAGAACCAATGTAACCCCAAATATTCAAATGAATTTTTTTTTTGGTAATGTTTTTGAAAATTACTAGTTTGGATTAGGACCCTTTTTATTACACTAGATGCACAATACCACCACAATCCAAAATACTCTAATTTATAAGCAGTTTTAATAGTGAGATGGGGAAAATGACTTGTGTTGGGATTTGGCAAAGCACAAGTGGGTAAATTAATAAAAATTTAGATGATGGCAAGATTCCTCCAAGTGTTTATGGAAAAGAAATTTACAGAATTCTGGCCTAATTTATGTTGTAACAAGGTTTTCTTTTTAAACTTCACCCTAAACTTGATAAAATTTTGGCTATGCTTGTCATATAATTATGGATGCCAAAAATTGGCAATTGTAGATGTCCTTCTATAGCAGCCAGTTGAATTGAGACACTCAAAATATATTACTAGCTAGTTAAGTTTGACTCTAGTAATTGGATGGGAATCTGACTACAGAAAACATTAACACAGATTTTCAAGAAATCACACTTTATCTTATCTGGTACTACAGCATTTTTCAATAGAATATTGCAGAATAAAGTAAAAAGGGTACTTTCCCTCAAGATGAAACACTTGCATTTCAACTCCACAGTAATTTTTTGTCCACAAAATATCTATTATTCTGACTCAAACAAGTGAATTGTAGGATTTGACTCTACTTTAATTATGTGATCATATAAACGATAAACTTAAAATTAGAGACCTTGAAAAGATGTGCATTTTGGAGGTTGACAGATCCTTGCCTGCACAACCAAGAAGGATCTTAACCAAAGCCAAAAGCCATATCACTCCCTACCCCACCACAAGCTTTGAATCTGCTAGGTTGAGACAAAATACTCAAATGAAGCTATGTACTTAAGCCACAGTAGCTCAAGCAATATTTTTCTATCAATTTATATCAACTAACATTTGGTTTCTCTGAAAGAATTTTTTTTTTTTACTTTGGCTTCTGAAAAAACTATCTTCATTTTCAATGATTCAATTGTAGTCTAATACATAGGGTTTGTTATAAAACAAAATTACTTTCTCTCTCTTAAACAGAAATTTATATCTTATCTGATACCATATATCATAAAAGATACAGTCATGTAATATATAGGACATTATATATATAGGATATCATAGATACATATATATATAAATATATTTATATAAAATCTAGTATATGAAGGAATGAATTCAGCAGCTTCTCATAGGTTCTCTTCAACTCTTGGAACATAACTACTTCCATGAAAAGTCAGCTTATTTTAAAATCAAAATTATCTGCATGTCTTTTTAAATTTTTGCCTACAAAATGACTGTAGGAGTTTCCTGAAGACGTCACTATGATAAGTTCACTATTTGTTAAGTTGGCTTTGATGTCTCTTTCTACTCCACCTGTCTTAATAATATGCTTTTGTTTTTCTATTAATAAAGACCCTTTTTTTTCTATTTTTTTCCTTTTTTTTTCTCCTTCTTTTTAGGTTGAGATTTGTTAAAAGGTGTTGAAGAAGATAGATATATAAAAAAGCCCTCCAAGATAAAGAACTTCCCGGCATCTTACAAAAAAAATACAAGGACAATAATACCATATCTCAAATATAACAGAAGTCTTATATACCACGTATTTAGGATGAAACAAAAAATTGTTAATAGCAAGAAAGAATATATTAAAATGCGTAAGGATCTTTTCACTGATTATATTTTCAATATATCGCTGGTGATAGGATCTGGCTGAATGAGTTCATGGGGTAATGCATGCAAATACTTTAGATGATTTCTCATTGAAAAGAATTTAAATATTTACATTATGTGTACTGTTTTGAAATAAAATAAATGTTATTAATGAATACATATTCTACTGCAGAATCTTAAACACTCATGGTGGGTTGAAATTGCATATAAACCATGTGAGTTTGAGGTTGGAGCTCATCTGCTATGTTTTTAATAAGCTATTAATCTCGCTTCCATCGCTGGAGTCCTCTGCAATGTGGCAACAAAAAACCAATAAAATTTTCCTATATTATCATTACTTAAATGATAAGCACTTGTAAGGTTTTAAAAATTTTGGATGAATTTTGACTAATATAGTAAGTCCTTATAGAAAAGTTACTGTTCTAAATGAAATACATGTACATATGTGGGAAGCTGAAGGTCACAAAAACCAGAGGACTTCCCTCCCGAGCTTCTGCTAAGATACAGATATGACAAAGCTTGAGCGGTGTGTTTTGTTCATTAAAGCATGCTTCTACTCTAAAATCTTACTCATACTTCTTCGTGCATTGGTGCAAGTAGAAAACATGGTTCAAATTTATAGCTTCAGTAAGAAGTTACAAGGCAATGCTCCAAAAACAATTTTCATAAATAGCTGTATTTTTATGCTACCATTGTTACATATTTCATAATGAAACTTCAAATATATATATATCTAGACATATAACCTCCCTCAACAGAGCAAATATAGACTGTACACGCACACATTCAAAAAACAATATATTGGAAAAAGTAAGTCAGCAAAGTCAAGGAATACAAAGTTAGGAAACGCCAGAATTTACGAACTTAGAAGCTGCTATCATTTGAAATTATTTCAGGAGTTTGATATGAGCTGCAATATTGATCTAATAACGTATTCCTACTTCACCTTCTTGCAAGTATATTGCGATTTTTTATTTTCATTTTAAAAAATGAGTTCCTGCTTTAAGCATATTTCCAACAGTTCATATTAAGATTTTGTTTTCCTACAGAATATAAAATTGATGCTAGTTGATATGATCATTAATAGATATTGGTATGACAATGTGATCTGTCCTGATATCTGTCTAATTGCACAAGGCAACAATTCCTGCATTGACTTATTAATATTCATAAACTATAAAATAAATTATAAATTAACTGTAGCCACTTTTATTCTTGCATTATTATTCTAACATTCTATGTATTCTACTACAAACTAGCTTCTTCTGAAAATAACTTTTTCTTATTCTTTACTACCAGCAGAAACAGAAAGAGCTGTTTTGCTTTTGAACCACTATATCAGCATTTTTTCACTTTTAGTGTTCCAGAAAACCTATACACCAACTCATTTCATAGGAAGAATAGCATTGAACTTTTTATGTTAAATCCAGTTTTTCTCATGTCATCAAACCCCCTGATTCAACAGGTACCCAGAGGGTCTACTCCATTGCATTAATACCCTGTTCCGCCTTTAAGAAACAAATCCTACTCTATCCCTACTGTATTGAAAATAGAAGGCTGATCTTGCTTCCAATGAATTCAGTAACAAAGTTGTTATAGGCCTAATTACAAGACCAGGGGTATCCATGGATATAGCTGCATAGGAGCACCTTCTACATATGGTATGTGCTGTACTACTCAAAATACATGAGACTAAGAAGGGTACTTTCACAAGAAAATACTTTGCACAATATCTCATCTTTAAGAAATAAAGTCCTCAGATAAAAAACTCTCTCGTGTCACAGTCCAAGTGGACTAATGTTCAAAGTGTTGCACAACTGCTAGTGAGAGAAATACCTGACTCTCAGTTTGTCTAATTTGCTACAAGCCACACGTAAAAAGCTACACATTATATGTTCAAAGAGTACCTGGTATGCCTTGTCCTTAGTATATTTACTTACAGTATCTTTCATATGTGAAATACCTTCTTGATGATGATGGCAACCTTCATTCAGCCTTGTTTTCACCGCAGTTCTGCTTTCTAGGACAAATAGAGATTGCCAACTGTCTTAGGTTACAATGCAAAATGTAACCAAAAGTATGTATTCTATCACCATCTTCAAAAGCTATTGAAACCAGGTGGGGCAGTGCTCTTTGTCTCTTCCATGACACATCCCTGATAACTCCCTCTGGGGAATATCTTCTGTTAATGAGCCATTCAGCCTCACTGCATGAGTCATAAAATTACATCATCCCACTGTGAGATGCTCCACCCAGGGGAAGGAACCAAGTGTTCCTACCTAAATATAATCTGGGGTTTGGAACACGCCAATCAGCCTTTACCTACTGAATTCCCAGAGGACAAGAGCTACATAACCACCACCGGACCTTCAGAGGAAGACCAGACCCTTCTATAGGATCACCGCTTCAACAGAACCACATCTATCACTTCAGGAGGACTGTAGCCACCATTTAATCAGACTGCTACCACCACCCTCACCAAGAGGGTGTCAGGCTGTATTCTGACTCTGTCAGTGTTTCTGTACTACTGCATTCATTTTTAATTTTCCTATTAAATTGTAGTTCTGACTTGGAATCTCTCACTGGTTTGCTTTCAAATTAGTACACCAGCATATACATGAATTACTGTAGATACATAGATGACTGTCTAAGCCATCATATACAGTAATTTACATTCCACACATAATAAAGCTTTCACAAAGGTGCTGAACTCAGGCCTTTAACTCTGTATTTACTAGAGATTGACAAGATTATCTCAACTTTCAAAATTTTCACAATTTTCTCAGTTTTCAAAAGTTGAGAGAACTGCTTGTTGCTCTGCGTGAGCAGCAGTTTAGAGGCAAGCATCACAATTTGGAAATCCTTCTTTGAATTTCAGTGGTGAAGTTTAATGTCAGGAGACTAAGCAATTTATTTCAAAACATACATGTTACATGAAGCAACCAATACCAAGAGATGCATTTTATATCACTTTCCAGAGGTCACAAAGTATTTAATTTGAAAGTGACAGTTTATAAACATATGTAAGTAGCACTAGCCTTTCAGGAAAGGATCAAAGCTTTTGAAGTTTTCATTTAGAAGCTCCTAGAATCAAAGGTGCCAACTCTATTACTCTACTTCTATAAAGATATTTTACTGATGCACTGAAAGGCTGTAAAATATAACAGTAAAGAGCTGGTCATAAAAGAAATTGATGATTATGGATTATACAGTAGTTACATTTCGAAGTGAAATGGTAATTGCAATATGAAATTATTTTGTTGCACTCTGAAGCAGATAAATGTTGCAAAGCAAACTACAAAGTTAAAATATCTAATATTTGTGGCAGAGATGATAGAATGGTAGGACTGAGAATAGGCAAAAGATTTGATTCAGTGAGAAAGATATCATCACTTCACCTGTGTTCTGCAAAATATTTGTTTCAGATTTGTTTGCACAGCTCCTTTATCTTGCTTGTGTGGGAAGTCTTACTGAGCTCACCAACACCAGTGTTTTCAAAATATCTACTCAAAGGAGCAAGAAAGTCAGATTTCTCCCTTTTGCAAATGGCTCTAAATTCTGAAGCACGGGATACATTACATCACATTTCAACAGCAGTTGAGGACAAGCTTCAAATTGCATGACTTCTCTTGTACTGTCGGTGAAGTCACCTAAAGTTGAGGTAGGCTTCCCTTAACTGGCCTTAAATAATACTTAAGGCTAAAAAACATGGCCTGAATCTCCATGCAGACTGCCTGCACCAGTGCCAACTGCCTTTAAAAAAATAGGCTGCACCTCACACCATAACCTTCTGAAGGCCCAGGAAAGTCTTCTACAAATCTTCTCACTTTAAAAAATCCCAGGAAACGTGCTGAAAGTAGTGCCCTGGTTCTACCAGGGAGATGGACATGGTCTCTGCCAAGCATGTCCTGGTACATGTAGGAACTCCTGTTTGTCCTGTGGGACAGTCATAGCTCTCAGTACAGTCCTCTGGGTGATCTGGGTGTCTCACCAAGTTGTTCCAAAGGGCTCCCACTTGTCTTAGAGACTGCCCAGAGACCCAAAGTACCAAGTTCAGAGGTTCTGAGTACCCTGTTGACATCAGAAAACTGCTATCCATGTGTGTGACTGATGTAAATTGAGCACAAATAATCAAATTCTAAACACGTAAAAGCAATACATCAGGCAGACTTCAATAGCAACAAAATGTAAAGATTCCTGTCAAGTAATGAGGCAATAGTTGCATCAATTCATAGTGCATCATTTAAAAAAATGTAAAATTAAGTTCTCTTATATATTAATAAAATTTAACATATCCTTAAACATAAAATCCCTGAAAGAAATAACAGTTTTCTTGCAGGTTTATGTAATTTTTATTTATTCATTTATTAAATAGCATGTTTGTATTTGGCCTATGCTATTTAGAATTTTTTCTAAAAGTCTTTTTCAGATATAAGATTTATTTCAGCCTTTTGGACCCTATTGTTCTGCTCTGGACCTGTTCCTCCAGCATCTGTAATAAATACTATTCCATCCAGAATATTTTGAAATCTAATACCTTTCTTCACTCAATTTCTATAATCGATTCTGTATTTAAAAAGCAATTGGGAATTCTTAGGATTTTCTATTTTAAGAATTAAGTCTTCAAATTTACAACTGGGTCTTGTTTTGTATCGACTCAGTAGCTAACCTTTGGCTTTTTTGTATGAGGCAGATTGGTATAGGGGAGCCAGAGGACCAATTTAAGCTCTAGATTTAGGAATTACTTTCTTAGGAAGACCAGTTACTGGATCTACTCTTTCTATTAACACTCCCAAAACCACCTCATCAGGTGTAACTGATTCCTGGTGGGAACAGCTGAGACGAAGCAAGTACCTGTAAGGACTGAAAAGAGGCTTAGCCAAAGTGTCCTTTTAGTCCTCCACCTTCACAGTGGCCTACCTTCCAGCTGGGAAGAAAGATACAACACTGGGACCAAGCCAAGAGCCAGACCAGCACTGAGTCATGGGGTCCCTGTGTCCTTTCTGTCTGACGGTCACATTGCACAGCAAAATATCAGACTGCATTCTTTACTCTGGTGGGAGTATTTGCACTACAAAGATGAATAAAACACTTCAAAATTCAAATTAAATTAAAGAATAGGAATTGTTTTTAATTTATACTCTCTCTAAGAGGATAAGAAGTAAGAAGGATGCCTGAAAGTAAAGGTTTGAAGGAAGGGGAGGTAAAAAATAAGTAAATAAAGACCAGTAGAAAGTCTGCTTTTGGATCCAGATAAATAAAACTGAAATACAGAGTCATGTGCAAACAGATTTAAAGGGTGCAAGCTGGGTATAAAAGCAACAAGAAACCTAAGCTTTGTCTCTCTCATGAACTATGAAACCATTTCATACTTTCATAGTTAAAGATGTAAGACTACTAGGAGGAAAATGTTCCTACTTCAAGAACCATTTCCATGAATTGTATCATGTTATACTTTGCGAGAAGATGGGTGTATTTTGTTGTTTGCAACACTTTATTTGTTGCTGTTTCATTCTTTAATTAAAAAAAAAAAATGACATTAGTGAAATCTCTGTAGTGGTGATGAAAGCTAAAGTAGAGAGGGAGAGATGCCTGAGTTAGAGGGGAAGGTAAGGAAGAGTGGGGATTGAAAAGATCCCCATTGTTTGGAGCCTTAGCTGAACTGCTGGGGATTTTTTCTCCACTTTTTTATTTCTGCCCCTCCTCCTCTTTCTACTCCTCTCCCCTCTTCCATCCCTCTCCTATTGCTTCCTTTTCGTTCATCCTTCTGAGCTGTGCCGACGCCAGGGGAAAGGTCCAGAGCAGGAGGGAAGGTCCAACAAGTCTGAAATTTAAAAAAAAATTACAAATAAAAGATAAAAAGGATCCAGAAATTCAAATGAACGCATCCAACATTTGAAAATATACTTTCCTCTGTCAAAGCAGATCAGTGTGACACAGGTCTCTATAGGTGGGTTGACTTTGATCTTAAAAGACCTGAGAGTGTGAAGTAGCCGGTCATATTCTGATTATGACAAATATTTACAACATTCATTAATATTTGTGACCAAGCATCATGAATTTCTGAATCCATTTTTAAAATTGAGATGAAATGTTACACTATATATGACATTAACTTGTACATCATATTAAAAATAAATAAATGTGGCATCCCTAAAATATTTTATTTCCTTAAACTGGGCTGTAATTCTTTTTCTTGTAATCTCACCTTTCACAAGCCTGTCCCCAAACATGCAATCCTCAGTCAAGAGCCCTAGACTACCTACTCACCCAGAGCAGCAGGCAGAGAGAGACCACAGACATTGAATTTGTGTTTGGCTTATATGCCCTACTGTCACGGAGAAATTCAGTTGGGGCCATCTGTGTTCTGACAATCTATGGTCATGAGATCTTAAAATTCCCGTAACAACACTGTGCTCCTAACTCTGAGTGGAAACGCAGGAGTGAAAAAGGAAATGTTATGGTGCATAAATGAAAGAGGGAAAAGAGACGAAAACTTCATGAAGTCAGCAAAGGGTTTTATCCTTGTAAATCTGTTTTATGTGAACACTGCTCAGACAATGCATTTTTGAGGGACAGTACAAAAACCTAAGTTCAAAATAAAAATAGAATGTGAAGAACAAAGACCAAGAGGTGGTGAAGTGTGTAACATGACACAATAGCTGCAGCTAACAGTTTATAGTCCCCAGAGAATATTACTGCGCTTATTTGAAGCAGTTATTTCAAAGTGCTGAGAACTCCAACTTTTTAACTTCCCTTCTCAATTCTGACAAGCCCATAAGATTTCTGAGTCTGTACAAACCATTATACTATAGCTGTCAGAGTTTACATCTGCAGCTTACTTTATCATGGTAGTAATACTGTGGTATTTGGGCAATTAACTCTCACTACTCTGAGTTTTGTGCTTACTCTTATAATACCAAATGGTTCATTTCTAATTTGGATTCAGCTTTAGTTCAGTTTCATACTATGCTGTCAGTGAAAAACATGGCCTATGTGAGCAGTGTAATGATGTCTGCACAGGCACCTAGGTAGTGCCAGGCCAAGAATAAAACAAAACCCATGGTGGAAACATGTACACTATTTTCACGTCTTTCAGTACCTGCAGAAAATCTTACGGAAAGCCCAAACATCTATTGAATGAAATAGCAGAATTCATAATTTGTGGGAAAAGAGGATGATATCACTGTGTAGTGTCACAAATCAGCCGTTGCTTGGCATCCTGCTACACACAATGACCTGGGAAAGATCTAAAGCAAGGCACTGAAGTAAACTGAAGAGCTGATTTTACAGACATTAATAGTCTTGTAACATTCCAATCTTCTCTAAAAAATTACCTGAGACAGGAAAAACTAAAATATATCTGGTATTCAAAAGTAGAGATTTTACTGGAGTATTTAAAAACAAGCATGTACATGAGGATATTAGCAGCATGCTATCAATAGCTCAATATTTCCCCTACATTGCCTGGATGACCTCAGCTCACAAACTAAAAAGCCTTTTTTGGTTTTAAAATCCCAATTCAGAGGTATCTAGAACTTTCAAGTTCAGGTCTTCTGCTGTTGATCTACTAATGATATTTTTAACTGCAACTACATATATATATAGTACATTAATTCATAGATACAGTACAATTAGCTGATTCCATTGCCACACACACAATCCTTACGTTTCAATAATTTTCAAAGGTTTTCAAATGAGGTCCATGATTGTACCCGATAACTTAAGTCCCTGGATTTTAGAATAGGACTCTGTGAGGAGAACTCATTGAAGAATCAATTTTTGTTGGATCACATTACAAAAAGACAGAAAACTGAGTGAAGGAGTAGAAAAAAGCTGTGAAATCTTGGCCCCATCAGACATCCCTGGGAATTTGGTCATAGCCCAGAATTGATTCAAAATATTTAGAAACACATTTGTATTTCTGTGAAAAGAATTGCTGGAGAAGTTGAAAATAAATTGAAGTAAAAACTTAAAGCCATGAAGATTCTAGTAACAAAAAAATAATTTTACAACCAAATATTTCATTGCGAGATTAGGATTTCAAGAAGTGGAGGGTTGGGGAGCATAAGATTCATCTCCTTTAACTTCATCCATCAAAAAGTTAGGAATCTATTCTAAATGGACCATCTAGGTTCTCTCTCATCAGTGCAAAGAGAGAGGCATTTTCGGAAGGTTGTTCATCTCAGCTGTCCGTAGATGCCTCTGTTGGGATGTAATCTGTAATTCTCTAGTGGAAGAGAATATTTATCTCCATTGACTACGAAGCCTTGAGCAACTATGTTAGACTTCAATGACTATTAGATGGCTAAAATGATGACTAGCTTAGTTCTAAAAACCTATTTTTTAAACAGCAAGGTTAAGTGAGATGAATTGAGCCTTTTATGTGAACCACTTTATCAAAAATCTACAGAAAAAAAAATGTTTTGACATGAAATTTTGACCAGCATATGTATCACTGATTTTAATAGCACCAGGGCCTAATTCTGTACCTTTCTATTTCTACATCATCTACTGGAGCAGGGCACCTGCTGATGAATGGTAACCCCCAATGCTTTTCTCATAAAATAATAAAATAAGCATCAATGTCCTGATAAACTACTCCAGTAAAGCAAAAGTGGCATAAATGCAGTTTCTCTTCTCATTATTCAAAATGTACATTAATTGTCTACAATTTACAAATGCCCAGGCAGAAGATGGTAACCTCTCCAGAACCAATCTTGTAACTGTAGCATTTACAGAACTCCCATTTAACTGGAAGTTGTATAGGCAGGAGGAAAACTTAATTGCATTCCTCTTCTGCAGTTTGGGAAAAAAGAAAACAAAGTGGATGTGAATTTATGCAGTAGAGAGCACATTAGAAAACTGACCTACTGTGTAATACCTCAAGTGTTGGGTTTTATCCTATGAAATCAGTGGCAAGTACTAAATGAGAAATGGGTAGCATTGATTGTGTGTGTGTGTGTGTGTCTTACTTAGAAAACAGTAGCAAGTAGTAGAAAAGTTAATCCCTTTTAAAGGTACACAAAGAGGAAGTTTTGTTTTAATTATACCTTCAGGGAGGCTGTTTCATAGATACTGCATGACAGTTTGCACAGCACATTTTTAAATCTTATATTACTTCTATCCCAGTATTTATTGTGTGAAGGATCTTTTGATAAAATATTTTAACTAGGTAGAATGGCTTTTCTTTTATAAACAGTAACTCTGCATTACAGATCAAGCTCAGAAGTATGTTGTTGCAATTACTAAAAGCACAGTGTTTCATTGTAAAAATCAGTGAGTTATTACTGTAACTCCCTGTACCACCAAGAAGAGGTGTTAGCATGTAGTAAGCCTTGAGAGCAGGCCTGGTGTGCAAAAATTCACAAGGGTATCTTTGTTACTTTCATTTGTATTGTTCTAATAAAGAACATGTCTAGGATAGTGCAAACTTAGTGCTTTTGCACTCCATTATGACACAACAAAACAGAAAGACAAGCTAGCATTGTCAACACCATGCAAATAGAATTCTTTGAGACAGAAACTCCAATTCTTCAGTCAGTCTAAAAATACTTCATGCAAGGTATACATGTGCAGTGCCTCCTACAAATTGTAAAGTTACCCTAATTTAACAAGATGTGTCATATCTCTTTGACAATAGGTACTGTTCAGCTTCTACACAAAACTCTGAGCAGAAAGAGAGACAAGTTTTTACTGAATGAACTGTGCTAATGTGGTGCTTTTCTAAAGAACAAATTTAGCCTTGTTTCAGTCAGATTAAGAATCTCATTAATACTTGATTTGTGACAGATAGCCCCTTTTTGTTGACCCTGAACAACACAAAGCACATGACTGACTCAAGGGAGGATCTTGAAGAAGGAAACCAATGGGACTGAACAGGCTGAAATAAAGGCTGTTGATATGGGGCACAGTGGGAAGACGAGGACCTCCCTTTCACCAGGCCATTTAATAATCACCAAGGTCCAAGAGTTATCATTGTATCCTTTATGGTCTCTTGTTCTTTAAATAATAACAATAATGGCCTATATTGCCTTTTATAAGCTATTGCCTATCCAAGGGACTGCAAGCTGTTCTCAGAGGACCATAAAATTAACCATAGAAAGCATCAGCTGTTTTCAGAGCTCCACGCTGACTTGGTTGCTCAGAGACTACACATCAGCAGAGGCAATAATCGCTGACATCAGGACAAGGCCACCTGGGAAGGACCACTGATGTAAACCAAGCTCATTCAGACCTTTGGGTATTTTAGGAGAAAGATTTGTTGAGTGTGCAGAGAAAAACTAAAGAGCCTGGGGAGTGTCAATGATATTCCACCACATTCATACCCACTGTTGGTCATCACTCATAAGAAACCCACCTCTGCTTCTTCAAACCTCTACCAATCAAGTCAGAGTAGAAATTATTATGCTTACTACCATAACCCTGAGGGAACTACATCAGAGAAAAAAAAAAAACTCTGTTCCTGAAACTGAAATGCAACTGCCAAATGGTTGAGCCCCAACACCCTGGCAGCCAGGACGCAAGGAGCCGAGACACACAGCAATGTACCAGAGAGGCAATTTATTAACTCTATAGCTTTTGTCAAGTGGCAGCAGATAATATAGGTCTGTAAAAATCTAAAACCGAGAAAGTTAAACTCTCTTAGTTATTAAACAGAAGTGTTGGTAAAGCCCTGAAGGACAATTAAAGTAAGATTTTTGTTAATTCTCCATCACACTAAAAAATCTTTAAAAATCGCTCTCCCTATGATTCTGTCTATTCATCTACATATCTATATTTTTATTCCAGAATACCACAATGATAAAAACATGTTAATTTTATTCACACTAAGCAACCTGAGGTTTACTTAGTAATTTGAAGGTCTACTTGATTATATTTTTAAATTTTTGGCAGATGATTCATTGAGATGAAAAATCACACTTCATGGTACAAAAATAAACTTTCTCAGAAAATACTTCCAAATCTGCAGTATAAATGCTTTTGAAAGATTAAGTACATTATAGAGGTTAGAGTGTCATTTTGAAATAGGAAAAAAACAGGGAGAAAAAAGGTACAAATTATCTAATGTGTGTATGTGCAAAACAATAATCTTCAAGCCATTTTACTCCTGTAATTGTTTAAAGATCATAAAATAAGATTGGTACCTTAACAAAGGTCAAAATGTTGCATTTTAATCTTGACACCACTTAAAAGCAGCATTTTGTTTTCTTTTGTCAGTCTGGATCTGAGCTTAAGGGAGCTACAAACTGTATAACTTTGCAGACAGTGTTACAGATTACATAATTTTTTATCAGGAAATACTCAACTTTAGCCTTCTGTTCAGATATTCTGTAAGTACTTAAAATGCACAGGATTTGGCTTCAGAATTTGACAGAGCACCACATCCTCTAAGACCAAGAGAAGTTAAAACATTCATCTGAGGGCAGACCTATCAGTCTTTATAATCCTACACTTTAAACACTATTAAGCTTTTTTATCTTTTTATGTTTTAAAACCCAAAACACAAGGAAGGAAGAAAATAGGGAAAATTACACCATAAAAGAGAAACTAGTTATAGAACAATGCTTTAGAAAACTAGAAAGCTAAGATATAAGCAACCTGTGAAGACTCTAATAAGGTAAAAATTTTAAAGAATGCTATAGACAACTTTCACATTCATTCCTGATAGAAGATAGCCCGTGATGCAGCATTGCCTCAAACCTGTTCACATTCCCTTCACTGGTATGAATACAAAATTCTAAGACAATATGTAGAAAACTCTTGAGAGTTTAAAAATCAGTGTTGTAGAAGAAATTCCCGAGAGTTCTTTGCTGTTGCACTATAAGCAAATAAATTCAGGTTGGTTAGGCAGAGTGAAGGGAAGGTCCACATGGCACAAACCCCATTTCACCAAAAGAAGGCATGTCTGTGTGTGGCTTCAAGTGGAAGCGTTTGGGCTGATGTGAGAGCCAGAAATCAGACTGCCATATTTTCAGCTGAAAGCAGAACAGTTTGGGTAGAAGAGGATTCAAATGCAGCTTCCCTGTTTCTGCTCCAGCATGATTTTGGGCAAGCCAGTTTCAACATCCCCTCCCAGTGCCAGCCACACTGTTGGGAACCTCTCCCAGTTAAGCCCAGATATCATGAGGGAAAAGGAGCTGCAATTACTCTCTAAAAATATACTATATTCTGAAGAGACATGGAGAAAGAGCCTTACTGTTTAAGGTCAGCAGTGGCACAAAAAATAAAGGAGAATAAACTGTCTGAAAATAAATTTAGGACAGAAAATGTGTTTCTAAAACCATGAAAAGTGAGGCTCTGCCCTGCCTTCAAGAGGTGCAGTGAGAATGATACCCCACATAAATTTCAATCAGAGCTTTTTGAATCTGAACAAAATAAGAAGACCAGCCTAGTATCACAGCAAACAGACTTCATGACTCCATAGGCCACTTTAGTTCTATCTCCCATGTTGAAAAAATGTAAGAAGATATTCTTCTTTTGCCAGTTCAGGCCACTACAGCAGCTAAAACCATGTATTCATGAGTCAGCACACTGAACATTATACAGTTTTTCACATCTGTTCACCTGTTCTTTTTAATTTGCAAGTAAATATTGCTAATAATAGTTAGTTATGGAGGAAGAAAGGAAAAATTGCTTTCCAAAGATTTCGGTTTAGAACCTTTTATAAAGGTATCTTAAATTCCTGTGCTGTCCTGAATATAAAAATAGATTTAAAGAAAAATAGAAGATGTCATTTCAGTCTGGATACCCGTCACTTTCAGGAGCTAAGGCAGTATGACTATATCTCATACTATATAAGGAATATAATGGTGTCATCACTTGTAGAAACAAAGCTGTGATTTGTAGGCAAAATTTTTATTCATCTCAAAAGTACAAAAGGACAATAGTCTTTGACACTAACTATGGCTTTCTAAAACACGCTTTCAACATTAGTCATAGCATAACTATAGAAGCACCAAGCCGGAATCAATTCCACCAACCCAAACCCTGCTCTGCCCACGTACTGCACAGAGGTAGAAGGATCCTCTTTCAAAATTGACTCCTTTATTCCTATTTTAAAGTCCCAAGGCTGTTTGATATATATGAACTCCTACAACTTCAGACTGCTGCAAATGAAATGTATGTATATTAACTACCATACTACTCAGACAACAGGTGCTTTGTGGATGAAATCTGGGTGCTAAATAGAAAGTTTTAGGAACACACTTTCTCAGACTTCAAGATAAGACTAGGTGAGCAGGATTAGCTCTTCAGTCAGCAACTATCCGTACAAAATTACTCACACAACACACCTGCAATATTAAAACAAAGGACAAAAGGATCATTCTGGAAACTGCTATCCTAGTTACTTTATTTCAGTGCTTTAGCAGTACCAAAATATTTTGCTTACTGGCAGTTGCACATAATTTAAAGAAAAACCTTCATTTAAATATAAGGAGGGATGGAAATAAATAGAGGGGTGGAGAATAAAGTTTCAATCTCTCTTGTTTTTAATGGCTTGCTTTCAAATTAAATCATGAAGAAATAAGCAAGCTGAGTCTTCTTAAAATGTGGAGTAATGACCCAACAGATAGTAACTATTTTAGAAAAGTCATCATAATCTATCATGCAAATATCTCGATTGGTTTTTAGACACACGAATTATTGACCCTGTTATGCTGCCAAAAGTATTTTAACATGTCAGACCAGAAGTCATGCATAAATATGTGCAAAATATTTTTGTTACAGTTAAACTGGAAAAACCCAGTGTAAATACATAATAGTTATGTTTCTACAAAGATAAATGAATTTATTTATTTTTCAACATGACTAATTGCATGATATATACACTTCTTACACTTTCTACTTTATAGGAAGCTGTTACATTGCAAGAATTTAAACATAAGCATTAGAATCCTCAAATTTCCAAATGCATTTGTAATTCTATGACTTTCATTTGCTTACATGACAGTGACAAAAGAAATATACCCTCTGTAACTTACTTTAGTTTCCACATCTGAATACACGGCATATCTTTATAGTCGGTTATAGATCCATAAATGCTCTTTATATAAAATACAGTAAGCAATCCCATCACAATAAAGTAAACAACAGAGAACACCGCAGAACATTCAGCACTTGAACTTCAGCATAATATTGCACCATATTTTGTAATGAAAAAAAAAAAAAAAAAAACAAAAAAACAAAAAAAAAGAAACCAAACCCAAAACCAACCCATCCTGTCATCTGGAAAAATCTTTCCAAATTGTATTTTACAGAACCAATATCCTGTCTGTACATCGGGGCAGCCTTTGTTAAGCATTTAAGTTCTTTCAATGAAAAGTAACAGTTTCTCCTCCAATCCTGAACTCTCAGTAACCATCACGAAAAGTAACAGTTTCCCATTCCCTGTCAGCTAGTGGCAATATTAATCATCAAAACAAAATGAAACACCTTCAAGCAAATATCAGTTTCTGATTAATCTCCATCCCAACGAATTTGAGTCATAAGAGACAACCTGCTGCCTTGTTTACGCCTTTTTAATATGAGGAGCAGAAGTTGGATACAAGGGTTTTCTGCCCTTAGGGCTACAAAACATGCCTCATGTGGCAGCGAGCCAGCTCTCCGAGGGAGCCTCCTTTGCTGTTTCACAGCTATTTCCTAATGGAAAAATTTAAACACACATACACAAACACACGAGTCACCACAATACAGGGCCGGAGCTATTGTTTTTGTCTAAAGTCCTGTGAGCATCTGTACTCGTAATGAGGATCTCAAGGTTCCATCCAGTTTCGGTTTGGGCTTTACTTTTGATTGTTTTGTTTGTTTGGGTTNACATAAAACACCTCTCTTCAGCTTTAACCGACCTAGGCTCAATTAGTGCAACATTTTGCACACAATCGAGCAATCAGAAGGCAGAGATATTTAGTCCAGTCCTCATGTGTATTGCACAGACATCTTTAGAAAAGGGAGGAAGGAGATTTCTTTAAAAAAAAAAAAATCTCACAATGTAATTTACACAGTGTGGAAACGCCTACAAGGAGATGAGGTACCTGCACTGGGGAGATGTTCAGTTGTTCACTTCATCTTCCGTTGACAAGGAAACCAAACCGCACTTCATTCTCCAGGAAAACCTTCCACTGCCATCATTTGAAAATGTATTTATTTGTATATATGTATATATCTATCATCATCATCATGATAACAATAACCATCATAAAACACTGCTGGCAAAAGAATAAAAAGTGAAGGTGCAAAATGTGGAAAAGTAAGGGTCATCTCTTTGGCTTTCTGTTTTGCTTTGTTATCTTTAGGGAGGAAAAAAAAGTATTTAAAAATGATAGCTGCAACATGCTGCAAGAAAAGTTTCACATTATAAACAGGCATCAAAAACTGAAGAAGAGGAAAAACAAAAAAACCCTGCTGGTTGCACTGTTAAAAAAAAAAAAAAAGGAAAAAAAGAAACAGTAACAAAAATAATAAAATTAACATCTTGCTCTGTGGCTTCCACCAGTATTGCAAGATTATAAACTCTGTGTAAACACTGCTGTAAAATGCATATGCAATTCCCATCTCCTTATGGAAAAAAAAGCCCTTAAAAAAACACCCAAAAATAAAAATAAAACAACACCAGAAAAAATCCTCTGCAAAAAGAGTTAGAAACATGCCTTTTCTCTTATTTTTAAAAAAATAAGCATCATATTTCACATCGCTTTTCAGTGCCACAACAAAACCAGTTGCATATATAGATATATATAGCTACTAAATGTATATCAGTTGTTGCTGGACTGGCAAGTCCGTGTTATTAATATTATCATTTTTCATTCCCAGTGACTCCCGGCCCCAGCAGCACCTTTTGCTCACAGTTTAGTAACCATCGCATGCTAGGAAAAAAACTTGTCATCAGCAAAAGATCAAATCCATTTAAACAATAATCAAAGAGGAAGAAAAAAAAAAGAAGAAAAAAAAAGAAAACAA